>CM040125.1:216812076-217395386 GCA_022559845.1 Amorphophallus konjac | reverse complement strand
AGAAGGGTTCATGAGAAGCTGTGAAGCCACCGAACCAGAATTGTGATGATCCACCTGGACGAAAGAAGGGATAGGCGATTTCCCTTTATCAAAAGACTGATGGGCTGAATTGGAAGATTGGCCCATCTCCATGCCGGCGAAAGTGATGGTCCGAGGTTGGACCGGGGTGAGGTCAATCGGAGTGGGCTGAACGGATGGCCCAATAATGGAAGGATTAGATTGACCTGGAACAGCGGCGGAGGGAAAAGCGTTGGACCCTTGCATAGCTTGATATAGGACTTGAAGTTGGATCGGGTCCAATTGGGCCATCATGTGAAGGACAGAGCCCGCGGAAGGAGTAGAAAGAGAAGGGGTACCTTGACTACCTCCCACAGATGTGGAGGATGGGAGAGGGGCAGTCCCTTCTCCGGAGGGAAAGGTGGCAACCCTAGGGGGGTTCTCAAGGAGCCCTTGAGGAAGAGAGTCCTCGTGGGAGCGCGGAGGATTGAAGGATGCCATGGTAGATTCGAAGAGGGGATTGGAATAGAACGTGAAGGAGGAAGTGACTCGAGGAGACAATTCAGACGGACGAAAACAACTCCACATGCAACGGACAACCTTGACAAAAAGCAAAAACAACCAACACAAAGCACACAATAAGCAACCGAACTTAGGTGATTTTAACAAGATGTAAGTGATAAAAAATGGAGACACTCAAAAATCAAGCAAGTTGTTTAGAATGATGCGACAAGATTCTTATGAATTCTCCTTTGGAACTTTAGTGAATTGATTGATATGTACTCTCAACAATGGGTTCCTAATTGGAGATGGATATGGGACTTGGTTTGACTCTAAGTGTAACCACTCAATCACTTATGCAACCCTAGACACGAGGTGGGAAAGGTACAACCAGCCCGGCGTCCGTGTGGGAATCCACGGCTCGCGGGGACTTATGGAGGTCCCTGCTGTGATTTCCTAGTCGGCCCCAAGGAATATGGAGACGAGAGGTCCTCACAACAAGGTAGGAAAATGCAATCTAATGTATGAAAAGATGAATGGCCCTATGTGCACCGGAGTGCATGCAAAGTCTAGCCTAACAATCTAACAATCAATAGTGCACACCATGATATGCAGATATGAGCAAAGCAAGAAGGAGGTCAAGTATCACCCAAGCAATAAATCACAGCAAAAACTGCGGAAATCAATGCACCTCGGATGCGTACCTGCCAGAAGAGTAACGGTCGAAGAACCCTGCGTCAGAGAACAATAACGGTCTAAGGCCAGACCGCCAGATAATATATAACGCAGGGGGATGAGACCGTCGGATGAGCCAGAGAACAAAAGCCAAACAGAAATAACCGGGAAACCCGTGGGAGCTCTCACAGCAGAACCAATGTGGCGGTCTAATGCCCCTGCGTCAAAGAACTGTGACGCTGGGACACCTGGCCGTCAGAGAACTCAGAAAACCAGAATATGCAGTAATCAAAGGGGAAACAAAGGGCAACTCAACAAGCAAATGATGGCAGGTTTTAAACAAGAATCAAGAGCACGATTGGCACAAGCTGTCCCACCGTGATCGCCAAAAAATTATATGTTGATATTTATTTGCCTATCTTTTATCTTACTTTTGAGGTTTGCAAAATAATATGGCAAGATGACAAACAAGCAATCAAAGATCTACTCAAACCTGTGAACATGTGAACATGAACCTAGGCAATCATAGCCAGCTCTAGCATGGGCATGCTACCTCAATCAAATTACGCTAAGGAAAAGGAAAACACACGCCGGGGCGTGGAGCAAGGAACAAATAAAACACACCGCTAGGGGTGGAACAAGTAAGGAAAATAAAGAAGGTATGACGAAGAAGACAGCTAATGTCCAATACCAAGGGAAGATGTGATCGCCACCAAAGTAAACACAAGTCAAAGACCTGAATATACCTTGGAAATAGGTGGATGAAGCACCCGCCCACGGGAGAGAAAACCAAGGAAAGCCTGCATATCAACTTGGAAGTAACGGCCAGAACCCTGTGCGTCGCTTGGAAGTGACGGCCGCACGATAGACCGCCAGAGGATAGTGACACGCCTACACCAGACCGTCAGGTAACCTGCAGTAGTAAAGCTTGAATTCTTTTAACTCCAACTCTTCCAGCCGGCTAGAAGACTTGGGCCCCGTGCTAATGAACCTGTAAACCTGCCAAAGAAGTAGAAAGACAAGACAAGACAACCTCAATTAGCCCTTTTCACAAGCATAGCATCAATTCTTAAAGAGCTTAAGAACATCAAAAGGAGAGGGAATTACCGGGGAGTTTTGGTTTTTTAACCCCTCTGGGTGTTTTAAAAGTTTGGGAGGATGTTTGTATGCTTAAAGAACAGTGAAAAACGTGGAGGAAGAGGAGCGACAATGCTTTGTTTTGAGGAAAACCAAGGAAGAACTCAAGCATGCAATGATGAACTTGAAAGACAAAACTAAAGTACTCCCTTGATTAGAAGATGGATGGACGTGGGAAGCAGCTCCTCCTGGATGAAGATGGCTCCTGAGTTCGGCAGCACTTCGTCGTGAATCAAATCTTCCTCTCCCTTGGCCATGAAGTCAAGGGTTCTACTTATAGACCCTCAAACTCTTAGGTCAAGCAGAGGATAATTCAGCAAGATAAAGAGATAACTCTTAGCAAATCCTTGAAGATAATATCACCAAGAGTCCATAGAAACCAACGGGGGGTCCTGAGGATCAGATTTGAAAGAGATAACGTCAATCCAAATCCTTATCTCGACCACGGAGTAGCAGAGAAAAGGCCTGAACTGCCAGGACTCTCGGAAGGAAGTAACGGCTGCACGACAGACCGCCACTTGGAAGTAACACATCAAGGAACGACCGCCATTTTCAACCCTATCCCAAAGAGATAAGATCAACGGGAAGAAGACCCAACAAGCTGGACTCTTCAAGGAAGCGACGGCCAAGGCATAGGGCGTCAGAGTGAAGCAACGGCTGGACGACAAACCGTTATTATCAACGTGGAATTAAAAGATAAGCTTTACAACGAGGCCTTAAGCCTTAGGACTCTTCAAAGAGTAACGGTCCAGGACCCATCCGTCATAAGGAAGAAACGCGCCTGACTGGGACCGTTATTAACATTGAGGTTCAAAGATAGAGTGAAGGGTTTTACTAAGATTCATCCAATGAAATGCCACCGGGAGCCACATCTTAATCCAAGAATTAAAACCCAAGAAATAGGCTTCACCTGACCAAGAGACTCAATGAAGGGGGAACAACTCGGAGCATCATATAGAATGAAATAAGGAGATGACCCGACTTATTGGGTATAAAACGGGTGTCAACAGACCCCACCAATGTCAGACACTGGAGCAACAAGTCCCACACATTACGGAGACCGGTGTGACACACTGGCCATGCTTGCAAACTGGCAAGCAAGCCTCGCTGCCCCGCCTGTAGCCGTCTTCAAGTGGAAGAGTCTTCCCCTCAGCTCGGGAAGATGCTTCCACCCAGGCTCTCCGAGTGGAAGAAGGGAAAATAGCTCTCGCGCCTTCATATGCCCCATCCCACCGGAAGGAAGATGCTCCAGCAACAAGAAACATCTCATCACGCACCTACGGGTCAAAGAGCAAAAGTGGAGCGGTTATGTATCATGGAAGCAAGACGAACGACAAAGGAGTCAAGGCCAATAAGTAGAAAAGGCAAGTACAGGGAGATCATTCATCCCTCTAGGGACAGAACCTGTCCGGCTCAAGGAGCAGGACCCCTCTATCGGTGTACAAGCGGTTGACTTTATCCAAAGCCTCCCACCGGCCATCCAAATATCCAAGCATGTAGTCCTCAGAGGCAGAGCCACGTGCTCCCGGCTCCGGCCACGGCCGCCACGGAGCTCGCAGGGGCTCCCTCCGGAGAACCAGAGGTTGACAACGAGCCTGCAAACGTTCGTCATCCGACGAAGTGCCAGACTCTCCAGACGACATCCCGCGGAAGGACTCTCTCCTCATAATTCACCCAGCCAGAGATGGCCGTGAACACGCTGAGGGGGCACTATTTACAAAGGGGAGCGAAGTTCCTAGAGGAATGAGGCACTCCCATCGCCTCAAGCAAATCCATAGAAACTAAAGCTGCGGATCTCGAAAGTCATCCCCTTTCAGAGTCCCCATCAAGAACACCACTTCGTATCCCCAGAGGATCTCTTGGTAGTTCGAAAAGAGCGAAGTACACTGTAATGCCCTGGGTTTTTCGGATATTTATCGGATCAGGATCCGTGGGTTTCGGATCGTCTTTCCGCGGATTGTAGATTGCATCCGATTGAGCTTCAGACTATTTATACCGGATTGTCGGACCCATTGGTGGTGTGCCCGTGAATTTCCTTCGGTCCGTGGCGTTGTGAGGAGCATGTCAATATTTTTCTGGAACTTTCAGAGCGCCTGTGTGGGTCCCGGGTCGCGTTTTAGGTTTTATGCGTGTTTTTCATCAGTCGGACCTTTGGAATCCCGTGTAGGGTGAACCGTTGCGTTCTCTGACACCGGAACGTTACCACTGCGTTATGCATTTTTCGAGGATTGCGTGGAATATTTTTCTTATTTTTTGGTATTTTCCAAAATTTTTGGATTTTCCTATATAATAACCCCTTAACCTCTCTCTCTCCCCATTCTCTCTTTCTCACTCTCTCTCATCTCTTTCTCTCCCCCTCTCCTCGAGCAGCCGACGGCGGCGGAGGAGGGCGAGGCAGTGATGGCGGGAGGCGAGGAATGAGAAATGGGTCGAGGATCGAGGGCTAGTGGCGCGTGGAAGCTCGGTTGTGCGTTCGTGAATCGGCTGAGGTTTAAACGGCATTTCTTCGCGGATCGGTGTCCTCGGGGCGTGGAATCTTCGGTGGAGGTAGGGAGATGGATCCCCAGCTCGTGCACTTCCTTTCCCATGAATTTGGTAGGCCATGGTGAGCCGAGCGGGCTTATTTATGAATTTTGGGGGGAAAGCATGTTTTTGGGGAGTGAGCCAGATCTAAGGTTTTAACCGCATTTTTGTGGTTTGAATGGGTCCTCTCGGTGCTAGAGAGGTAGGGGACTAGTTTCCCCTTGGTTTCCCCTTCGCGTTGGTGCGAACGGGGCGTGGAATGGACTTTCCCGTGATTCCTGCCTTTTTTGGGCTCGAGACGATTTAGCGGCCATTCCAGAGACTACTAGGGGCGCCAAGTGAGGAGGAATGTAGGTGCTATTTCATCCATTTCCTTAGCTGAGAATTCCAAGATGTTAAGCACTGTTAGTAGTATTTTGCAACAACCTCCCAAGATGGCACCCCCATCTATGTTTCCTGGGGACTTGTTAAGTGATGTGAGGCTTACCAGAGCTAAAGCCAAAGTGTTGGCTGGGGATATTCCTACTGTTCCTAATGATTAGTCCTTTATTAATATGGAATATCAGGGGCATTGGCAATTCAGCCTCTGTTAGAAGCTTGGGCCAGTTAGTTAGATCTAATGGCATCCAGATGGTTGCTATATCTGAACCTAATATTAAATTCAGTTCTGCTCAGGGGATTGCCCGTAAGATTGGATTGCATACTGTCATTGGTAATGAAGCTAATGAAGGGGATATTTCTAAGATATGGTTATTCTATGTTCCAGGTTTGAATATTCAAGTAGTTCAAATGCATCATCAGTTTTTAACTGTGGGTCTTATTGAAAATAATGAGATCAGCATGCTGTTTTCTTTTGTATATGCCTCATGTAATTATGTTACTAGAAGAGTTCTGTTTGATGAACTCATCTCATTTGGTGAAGGGGTTTCAGTCCCTTGGTTGGTTGGAGGAGATTTCAACTGTGTTACATCTCCTGATGAAAAAGTGGGTGGAAGACCTCCTTTTATGCCCTCTTTGACTGACTTTCATAGTTTTCAATCTGCCTCTGGACTTATAGATGCTGGATTTTCTGGTTCTCCATTTACCTGGTCAAATAATCAGTTGGGTTCCTTTCACATTAAGGCCAGATTGGACAGGGTGTTCTATAACTCCTTTTGGTTGGACAAAGGCTGGAACATGAGCATTAAACATTTGGTAAGGGGGGTGTCTGATCATGCTCCTTTGTTGGTCTCAATGGCTAATATCACACCTAAGCCTGGTAGATTTATTTATCAGGCTATGTGGCACACCCATGATGATTTTTTGAGTTTCGTTAAAGCCCGGTGGGATGAAGTTAATTGTGTCACTGTTAACCCCCTTTTCCTGCTTCAACACAAACTGAAATCTTTAAAGGTTCACCTTAGACAGTGGAACAAGACTGTTTTTGGAAACATTCATAAAGCAAAAGATAAGGCAGTGACTGATTTAGAAAAAGCTCAGGCCAATTTTGATAATATCCCTTCAGAAGAACACAAAATGAGGTTGAATCTAGCTCATGCATTACTTAAGCAAGCCCTGGTTAGGGAAGAAATCTTCTGGCTCCAGAAATCTAGAATCCAATGGCTGAATTATGGTGATAGAAATACTCAGTTTTTTCATCATTTTGCCAAAGTCAGACAACAAAAGAACTTCATTCAAAGACTGAAACTTAATGAAGCTTGGGAAGAAGATCAGGAGATCTTAGCCCAGGGGGCTGTTGATCATTTCCACAAACTCTTATCTTCTGAAATTCACAACATTGATCCAGACATGCTGACTGTTATTCCTCATCTGATCTCTGGTGGATTAAATGAGTCTTTATGCATGATTCCTTCTGCTGCAGAGATTAAAAGAACCGTTTTCTCTTTGTCTAGCAATAGTTCCCCTGGTCCAGATGGTTATACTGGTAGCTTCTACACCTTTTGCTGGGAAATTGTGGAACATGATGTTATATGTGCTGTCCAAGGTTTTTTCCAAGGTTGGGGCATTCCTCAAGGCATGTCTTCAACTATTATTTGTATGATACCCAAGGTGAAAAGTCCTTCCTGTTATTCAGAGTTTAGACCAATCAGTCTTTGCAACTTCTCCTTTAAGGTAATAACCAAGATCATGAATGATAGGCTCCAGCATGTTCTTCCTACTATCATTTCAACACAGCAGAGTGGCTTCATCAAAGGCAGATTGATATCAGACAATTTTCTGTTAGCTAGAGAGCTATTTATGGAATTAGACAGACCGGTCAGAGGGCATAATGTTTTGTTTAAATTAGATATGGCTAAGGCCTATGATAGAATTGAGTGGGATTTCCTTTTGATGGTCATGAAAAGATTTGGTTTCTCTTCTAGATTTACCTCTTTGGTTGGTCAGACCTTGATGAATTGCTGGTTCTCCATCTCTTTCAATGGGCAGTTGAAGGGCTATTTCAAATCCACCAGGGGTGTGAGACAAGGGGATCCCCTTGCTCCCACTTTATTTATCATAGCGGAGGAAGTGATGAGTAGAGGTCTCTCCAAGCTTTTTCAATCTGGTGATTGTAGTTATTTTCATGTTCCTCGTGGTGTTCCATTGCACTCTCACATTTTATATGCTGATGACAGTATTATATTCTCAAATGGCTGCAAGAAATCAATCCAGCATCTTCTTAATTTTTTGGAAAAGTATGAAAGGTCTTCTGGCCAATCTATCAATTGCTCGAAAAGTTGTTTCATTGCATCTCAGAGGATGCCTGTTGCTGCTATTAATAGGATTAAATCCCAGACTGGTTACCTTCATAAGAAATCTGTTATCACTTACCTGGGGATACCTCTTTTCAAGGGCAGACAGAAAATTGTTCATTTCAAATATTTGGTTGATAGGATTCAAAGCAAACTTGCTGGTTGGCAATCCAAATTCATCTCTCAAGCTGGACGGGTCACTTTAATTAAGGCTGTTTTATCATCTTTGTCTATTTACACTGCCAGTGCCATATCTGTTCCTAAGTCTATCTGCAGGCAGATTGATAGCATCTGTTCAAACTTTTTCTGGCAAGGGCTTGATCATATTCATAGAAAACACTGGATTTCTTGGCGGAGGATATGCTGTCCAGTTGATCAGGGTGGGCTTGGTATTCGAAGTATGGAAGATATTCAGGTATGCTTCCAGGTTAAGCTTATTTGGTTAGCTGCTGTTAGTAATTCACTGTGGGCTCAGTTTGTTAGAAACAAATATCTGAAAGGATCTCATGTCTCTGACTGTGTATATCCATTCCCTGCTGGTATCAGAAAGTCAGATTTTGACAGAGCTAAAGGCTTATTATTGGAGGGTTTTCGTATGTCTGTTAGGAATGGCAACAACACAAATTTTCTAAAGGATCATTGGTTTAGAATCCCTTTAACAGTCTCTGATTCTTATTCTTCTGATCTTTCTCACTGCACTGTTAGAGAGGTATTGACTGATCATTCTCACCCAGTGTGGTCCATTCTATCTGATGAAGCTGTTATTCAGGAGTTAAAATCATTTACATTATTGGAGGGAGATGATATCCCTGTTTGGGCTTTTACTGATTCTGGTGATCTGTCTGTTAAGTCAGTGTATAGACAATGGAAGAAACATGTTATTCTTCTGTCCCCAGTTGATGGCAGCATTAAACTTTTATCCAATAAACTGCCCCCAAGGGCTGGTCTCTACTGCTGGAAGCTAATCCACAAGGCTGTTCCCATTGATTCCAGGTTGCAGAGTATGGGTATTGAGATTGTGTCTCGTTGTTCCTGTTGTTTAGGGAATAATGCTGTCGAAGATTTTGACCACTTATTTTTATTTAGTGAATTGGCTGTTGCATTATGGAATTCTATCAATCCCCTGCTAGCAGATTACAGATATAGATCAGGGAGTTTCCTGGGCTGGTTCACTTGGCTGATGCGAGAGGTGAAGATAAATTCCGCTGTTGGTTTTATCACTTTGGTTACACTTGTGACTACAACTTGGGAGATCTGGAAGGTTAGGTGCCACTGCAGGTATGAAGGAGGTAAACCTTACATAATCAGATCTGTTGCTGATATCCTACATACAGTTAGAAACTCTGTCCAGAATATCAAGTTTAATACGCCAGTTAACTCTGCTTATATCAATGCCCTTCATGCTTTTAATATCAAAGCCAGATTTAAACAAGTTGCATTCAAGTTAGTTCGATGGATTCCTCCATTAGTTGATCACTGTATTAATAGTGATGGTTGTTTCAAGCCCAATAGTGGTTTGTCTGGTGGAGGTGGGTGTATTAGAAATGTTCATGGAGATATTATTTTAAGCTTCTCTTTTTGGTACGGTTTGGGCGATATTATCCAGGCAGAAGGGCGGGCAATTCTGGATGCATTGAGATTGGCTTTTAGCCTATCCATTCCTATATCTGTCATTTACTCTGATTCTCTTTTACTTGTGAATACCATAGTTAACAAAAAGTCCCCTCCTTGGGTTCTTTTCCCATGGTGGGATGAAATTCTTTTTCTCCTTTCTTCCATGAGATGTTCTATTATTCATGTTTACAGGGAAGCTAATCAAGTAGCTGATTCTTTAGCTGACTTTGCTACCACTCAAGCTGAAAATAGGGTATTTTTTACTCACCATGAGCTACCGTCAAGGGCGAAAGCTTATGCACTGGCGGATGCAGCTGCTCTTCCAAACTTCCGCAGAAGCCTTGTTTAGTTGTTATCCTTTTTTGTTTTCTTCACTTGGCGAGATTTGAGAAATATTTCCACCTTTTCTGGGGCTTTCTTTATTGCTGGCCGTTTGCCATTTTCTGTAAGGCTATGGCCCTCCTCTTGTAAATGCCACTTTACATATAATAAAAGCAGCACTTAGTGTTCTTAGGTGGAGTGGGAACATTCTCTTCCGCTGGAAGTGGGTGCACTCTCCCTTTTTCACTAGGTGACTCGTAATTTAGAGAAAAAAAAAAAAAAAAAGGGGCGCCAAGTGGTCATGTGGAGACAGCTAGGGGTCCCCCTATGTCGGTTCAAGGCTGGCGGTCATGCGATAGACCGCCAGTGGGTTTAGCGGTCCAGAGGTAGACTGCTAGCCAGTGTCTCGCGGTCCATGGGTAGACCGCCAGGCTTTTGGTAGCGGTCAGGGCATGACCGTTTTCTATTTTGGAGTCGTGCAAGGTCGGTCGGGTAGCGGTCTCGTGACGGACTGGGCAAAAGACCGCCACTTGCCTAGCGGTCCGAGAAGTGACCGCTAGGGGTTCGTGTGTTCCGGAGTGCTTAGCGGTCCAGCGGTAGACCGCTAGCCTTTCCTTAGTGGTCCAGGGGTAGACCGCTATGCTCCTTAGCAGTCTACCGATTCTTCGTGCTTGTCGTGCCGTTTACCATCGTGTTGGTCTCCGGTTGACCCGGTTGTGACCCAGTGGTCGACCTTCGGCCTCGGGAGTGTCTCAGACATCCCATGGGTTTTTGTGTCCGTGTTTCTGGGGTGTCTGGAGGTACCGTGTTACATCGATTAGCGTGCCCATAGGTGTGGTAGGTCTAGGTGACCCCGTGTGCTCCGGGCTTTTGTGTTATGCCCGATCAAGTCACCGTGTATCGGTGTGAGTGCGGTGGGGTTCCCTCACATATCGTGGGTTTCTACAGAAGATGGTTCCCGACTAGGCCAAGTGTATGGCCTTGGACTACGAGTCCAGTTGCCAGCCTAGGGCTGGAGGTTCCCTACTTTTCCTTGGCATGGGGAATCGACTTGGCGGTTGGTGAACTACCTTGGGAACCGTACTTCTATGCTTTTCGCGTGGGCCGTGTGTGGCCTGTGGACTGTGAGTCCAATTACCCAGCCTGGGGCTGGAGGGTTTCTTAGCTCTCCTTTTTGAGGGAATGATCTCGGCGGTTGTGAACTGCCTCATGAGTCATCGTGCCAAGGTTTTTGACCCTAGGGTTAGGGCAGATTGATGGCGTGGAGCCGTTGCGTACAACGGTCTTGACCCCGAGTCTTGTGACTCAAGGACCGTTGGATTTCGTGAGTGTAGAGGACAGTCCAGAGTCCAGTGGCTCAGAGCCACTTGGTTCCTCGTGACTTTCGCGTAGGGTGCGTGCGTGCTTCACGGAGTTTCTCTGATGTGACACGACCTAAGGGTGCAATGGTATCAACCAAATGAACCTCGGACCTAGACTTGCAAGCCCACTTACAAATTGGCGGACTCGATGTTGGCGGACCGATATCGCAGCACAACCTTTTCCCCGTAGTGACTAAGTGATGGTAGGCTGGATTCGAGAGCCTAAACCACGCTGGTTGGGGTGATGACTTGGCCAATGAGTTCCCCTCCCTTGGCTTGGAGCACCCACATCAGTGGGGCGGACGCCATGCCTTAAGGGCACGGGGATCTCTCCTCACTCAATCCGCGGTGGCCACTCGTGATCGGGGATCATGGGACCGGGCACTCTCTTCCTCGCCGACTGAACTTAGAAATGATACTATTTAAACACAAATATCCAGGGAGGGTTCAGCATATACCTGACCGGTGTGAGGACACCGGCCCGAGTCGGAGACGTGGGCGAGCGGGGAAGCGTGTGTTCCCCACACGCCACGCCGGTGAAGCTTCGAACCTGAAATTTCAGATTACATGCACTACGCCCCTGGCAAGGGGGTTGGACTAGGGGTGGGGGTTCGTATTACAACCAAAAATATACCTCCACGCAGGGAGGGGCGCTCAGCTAGCCAGGCGGGGAATGGGGTAATGCGAACTAAGAGCCACTTGAAAGAACATTGTCGGATCAGCCCGCCCTCTGGAACAGTGGACAGACGGCTGATGATGCTGTCACAGCGGCCACTCAAGAATTTTGCTGAAGATGGGAAAAGTGGGGATTTCTTTGTAACTGGAACTGGATGATGCCAGAATTTTGTTGATTTCTTCGGGCACCGCTGCTGGTCGGGGTAGGGGTTTGAACAGGGTGGCAAACCCTCGGCTCTGACAGCTTCAGGTTCCCAACAGCAGGAAGAAGAGGGTGCCATGATCGCTCCCGAGCTCAGAATCAGGTGCCGCCAGAGTCGTTGGAACTTTTGACGAGTCCTCTTCGAAGCAAGCTCAACGGGGAAGCCAAATGTTGTCAGAGCAGACCGGTAGTCTAAGAGCACTGAGGAGGGGTCGGGGCAGACTGAGTGGAGGCAGAACCACGCACCCGGGGAAGAAAACTGGTAACTTTCAGTTCCGGACGCCAAACTGAGTTCCACTTGTTGGAGGTGAAAGAGAACTCGGAGTAGAAGACTTTTGATGAAGAACTCTTGCTCAGATTTCCACAAGGATCGCTGCAGTGGAGCTTCCCATCAGGTTCAGGTGCTCTGCCGGGGAAGCTTCGCGCAGTCGAGGGAGAACGGCTCTCTCGGGCAGCACGGTGCTCCGACGATGATGAAACTACCTCCGTTGCGAAGAGGACAGGCAGACGCTTCCGTGGGTACCTCTTGTGTCTTCAGATTCGCCAGAATGAGGCCGTGGTCGCCGCTGCAATCTACTGGTTCTCTGCAGGTACTCAGCTGCAAGCAGGTTCACCGATGTAGATCTCTAAATGACCTCGAAAGGAGATGACAAACAAGGGAATGGTGAAGGGGAGATGGTGAATGGTGGGAGGGAAGTGTGAGGAAGGTATTGGGGAGGTTAGAAGTGTTGGGGGAAAGCTGGAGAAGGGAGGGGGGGCACAGGAGATTGGGGTTCTCTTCAAAGGGTGGAGGGAGGGGTGATGGGGAAGAACAAGGAAGAATGGAGGTGATGAGAGAGGGGGGGCGACCCTAACCAAAGGGGGAGGGGCTTGGGCAACCTAGGGCTGTGGAGGGAAGGGAAAATTTGAATTCAAATGGCCTAGGGAGGTGGAGGGGTGCTTGGGGTAGTGGGAATGGTGCTTGGGAAAGTGGGAGGGTAGTTGGGGGTTGGGAGGTGAGATGAGGATTGGTGAAGGGGTCTTGGGAAGGGGTGGAGTATTGAAGAGGGTTGTGGGGAATGGGGAGAGGCTTTAATGGGGTAGGTGGGGAGTGGAGGTGGTTGGGAGGGGAGGAGAGAGAGGGTAGGGCGCAGCCCTCCCTTGTGTGGTGAGAGAGGGAGAGAGAGAGGGAGAGAGAGAGGGGGGTAGGTGGGAATCACTCCCAAGGGTTTCTCACCCAACTAATGGAATCTCTCCAATAGGAAATTTGAACTTTCAAATGTCAATTTTCATTCATTGATTCATTACTCAAAATGAGGGGAATGGGGTCCTATATATAGGCAACCCACATTTTACAAAAAGCCCTTGACTCTTGACACAATGACAAAGAACCAAAAAGAGGAGGGGCGCCCATGGGCCTAGCCCAAAGAATTGGGCCCAATGACTTAATCAAACTAACTTAATGACACACAAACTTAGGGAAATAACAAAAGACCTAGGGACATGACTCAAATAAAAAGAAGATTACATAATTATGACTCAAAGAAAATATGAAAATTACATGAACTGAATCAGGAAAATGTGACGGACATAATGGAACCATGCTGGTGAACAACTGGGAAATATGAAGAGTGAGAGATGCCCCCATCATACTCCCGGGGTGCGAAGAGCTCGACTCCGTCGAGTAAGAGTCCTTCCTGGCTCGCCCATGTGTCCACCATCGTGGCCGGCCCTTCCACCTCACAAGATACTGCTGGATTGCCCTGCTCCTGATGGTGTCATTATGTTCAACTAGTATCAAATCTTTGTGCTCATGCCGGGCTCTCAAGGTTAGAAGTGGATTCTCATTGGCGGGGTCACTCTTAAAAGGGGGTATGGGCTCAATATCCTCGCTAGGTGCCACCGCGGGGCCCTTGCAGGGCACAAGGTCTGCCACACTACAATAAGGGTTGACCCCATATTCCTTCAGAAGGACCAACTCATTGGCATTTATGCTCAATCACCCCAAGACCTTAAAGGGTCCAGTCTCTCGATCCCTGAGCGTAGAGGCGACTCTAGGGAAGAGCCTCTTCATCCTGACCATCAGATAGTCACCCTCTTGGAAGTCTTGGTTTCTTTTGCAGGTATCGATTCGCCTTTGACAAATCCTATTACCTTTGATGATGTGCTTGCAAGTATGCAATCCTGAGACATAGTTGGTGAATGCTAGCACTCTATTGGATGTTGGGGGTCCCGGGCACCCAAATGTGGACCTAGCATGTCTAGACTCCCTATGAAGGTTAGTGAGGATAGGAGGGCCTAGACCTCCAAATGTAGCTCTATCATGCAAATGGGGTGGCAAATGCCGGGGGACCCAGACATCCAAGAATGCACCTATCATGCTTAAGACTCATGATGAATGAAGGTGGACCATTATATCCGAAAATGGTCCATTCATACTTCCTACTTGACATGTGGGTGATGTGAATGAATGGACCCGTCTTATGAATGATGCCAAGTGATGTGTTGTGCCAAGACTTATGCATTCCTATCTCAAAGATGACTTCCATGTGTATGGGTGTGGGATGGCCTTTGAACTTCCATGTGAAAGGGTCAAAAGGATCTAGGAAGGTGGGCATTATGGAGATGGGCTCTTCCTTGCTTCCTAGGCATATGTTGTCTATGGCGATGGTTCCCTTTGTGTGGCCCGAGTCTTGGAAGAGGTGATCTTGGTCCAACATGGTTGGTTGGGGTAGGAAAAGGTGAGTTGTGGGTAAGGTGGGTGTGTCACATGGGTAACTAGGCTCCCATTGGAAGGGATCAAAGGGGTCATGGACTGGGCTTCCTAGAGGAAGGAACTCTATGTCCACATGGTCTACGCATGGTGGGTCATCCTTCCCCAAGGTAATTGGACAAAGGTCTTTAGTGGGCCAGTCGATCAAGGTACTTGGGATCTTAATGGGAGTGGAGTGGACCATGATGGGTTCTTCATCCATGGGGAGAATGAGAAGGAGGTCACTAGTGTAGCAACCAATGGTGAAGACTGAGGTGATAGAACCATCATATGGGTGAATGAGACTATGTCTTCTTGGGTGGGCCGCTCCTAAGGTCAATAAGCAAGTCAACTTTAGTTGCCATTCTAAACCCTTGAGGAGATCATCCCAACCATTTACCTCATAGTAGGATTGGAATGCGGTGTGATAGGAGTTAACGGGTGCTAATTGGAAAGGGTGCTCCATGGTTGGGGTTTGAAAGTACAAGGCATGAGGGATGGGATTTTGCTTGAGCCATTTGATGATGAGTTCTCCTATGGTCACCACCTTTTGGGTGAGATTGAGTGGTTTGGGGAGGTATGTGTTTGTTTGGACGGGGATGAGTTGATGTCCTTCCTCCTTATTGATAGGAGTATGGATTTCCTTAAAGGTGGGGAAGGGCTTTGGGTTGGTGTCCAATCCCAGGGATTTGGTCTTGTGGGCCGGGTTCTCCTCATGTTCACTCATGACCTCATTCATTTTTTGAAGTGGGTTGAGAGGGCATGGCGGCCGGGTATGGGGCTCCGATGGGTGAGGGAACAAAAGGTTGTTGAAACCATAGGCTCCCTGGAGATGTGGGGGATGAACTAGGCAAGACCAACGCAATGGGTTGAAGGTGGTATTCCGTTCATCAAGACATTGTTTCCCTAGGATTATGCAAGGGCCTTCCAAAGTACCAATTTGACAGCATGCTCCATCAAAGTATTTGGTCTCTCCAAACCATTTATGGAATTCAACGAAGACTTGGTCTCCGTTGTGCACAATTTGTCCGGTCGTAGAGAGGATGGCTACAATTTTGGGGGATACCCAATTATCTTCTACCATGTCGATGAAGTCAATTTCTGTGGGGCTCCCATTAGGTAGGTATGCTTGGGATATGATGGGAATTGGGGCCTTTTGGTCCGTAGACTCAATGACAATGGGAGGTGGATAATGCATGGAGTGATCCGATGAGAACTCTAATGCAAGCGTGCCCATGGACTTGACTTGTGAGAACAAGTCAATGACTTGCTCTGATACCAACTGATGTGACACGACCTAAGGGTGCAATGGTATCAACCAAATGAACCTCGGACCTAGACTTACAAGCCCACTTACAAATTGGCGGACTCGATGTTGGCGGACCGATATCGCAGCACAACCTTTTCCCCATGGTGACTAAGTGATGGTAGGCTGGATTCGAGAGCCTAAACCACGCTGGTTGGGGTGATGACTTGGCCAATGAGTTCCCCTCCCTTGGATTGGAGCACCCACATCAGTGGGGCGGACGACGTGCCTTGAGGGCACGGGGATCTGTCCTCACTCAATCCGCGGTGGCCACTCGTGATCGGGGATCACGGGACCGGGCACTCTCTTCCTCGCCGGCTGAACTTAGAAATGATACTAATTAAACACAAATATCCAGGGAGGGTTCAGCATATACCTGACCAGTGTGAGGACACCGGCCCCGAGTCGGAGACGTGGGCGAGCGGGGAAGCGTGTGTTCCCCACACGCTGTGTCGGTGAAGCTTCGAACCTGAAATTTCAGATTACATGCACTACGCCCCTTGCAAGGGGTTGGACTAGGGGTGGAGGCTCGTATTACAACTAAAAATATACCTCCACGCAGGGAGGGTCGCTCAGCCGGCCAGGCGGGGAAGGGGGAAATGTGAACTAAGAGCCACTTGAAAGAACATTGTCGGATCAGCCCGCCCTCTGGAACAGCGGATAGACGGCTGATGATGCCATCACAGTGGCCACTCAAGAATTTTGCTGAAGACGGGAATAGTGGGGATTTCTTTGTAACTAGAGCGGGATGATGCCAGAATTTTCTTGATTTCTTCGGGCACCGCTGCTGGTCGGGGTAGGGGTTTGAACAAGGTGGCAGACCCTCGGCTCTGACAGCTTCAGGTTCCCAACAGCAGGAAGAAGAGGGTGCCACGATCGATCCCGAGCTCAGAATCAGGTGCCGCTGGAGTCGTTGGAACCGTTGATGAGTCCTCTTCAAAGAAAGTTTGACGAGGAAGCCAAATGTTGTCAGATCAGACCGGTAGGCTCAGAGCACTGAGGAGGGGTCGGGCCAGACTGAGTGGAGGCAGAACCGCGCACCCGGGGAAGAAAATTGGTAACTTTCATTTCCGGACGCCAAACTGAGTTCCGCTTGTTGGAGGTGAAAGAGAACTCGGAGTAGAAGACTTTTGATGAAGAACTCTTTCTCATATTTCCACTAGGATCACCGCAGTGGAGCTTCCCATCAGGTTCAGGTGCTCTGCCAGGGAAGCTTCGCGCAGTCTAGGGAGAACGGCTCTCCCAGGCAGCACGGTGCTTCGACGATGACGAAACTACCGCCGTTGCGAAGAGGACAGGCAGACGCTTCCGTGGGTATCTCTTGTGTCTTCAGATTCGCCATAATGTGGCCGGGGTCGCCGCTGCAATCTACTGGTTCTCTGCAGGTATTCAGCTGCAAGCAGGTTCACCGATGTAGATCTCTAAATGACCTCGAAAGGAGATGACAAACAAGGGAATGGTGAAGGGGAGATGGTGAATGGTGGGAGGGAAGTGTGGGGAAGGTATTGGGGAGGTTAGAAGTGTTGGGGGAAAGCTGGAGAAGGGAGGGGGGGCTCAGGAGATTGGGGTTCTCTTCAAAGGGTGGAGGGAGGGGTGATGGGGAAGAACAAGGAAGAATGGAGGTGATGAGAGAGGGGGGGGCGACCCTAACCAAAGGGGGAGGGGCTTGGGCGACCTAGGGCTGTGGAGGGAAGGGGAAAGTTGAATTCAAATGGCCTAGGGAGGTGGAGGGGTGCTTGGGGTAGTGGGAAGGGTGCTTGGGAAAGTGGGAGGGATAGTTGGGGGTTGGGAGGTGAGATGAGAATTGGTGAAGGGGTCTTGGGAAGGGGTGGAATATTGAAGAGGGTTGTGGGGAATGGGGAGAGGCTTTAATGGGGTAGGTGGGGAGTGGAGGTGGTTGGGAGGGGAGGAGAGAGAGGGTAGGGTGCAGCCCTCCCTTGTGTGGTGAGAGAGAGAGAGAGAGAGAGAGGGGGGGGTAGGTGGGAATCACTCCCAAGGGTTTCTCACCCAACTAATGGAATCTCTCCAATAGGAAATTTGAACTCTCAAATGGCAATTTTCATTCATTGATTCATTACTCAAAATGAGGGGAATGGGGTCCTATATATAGGCAACCCACATTTTACAAAAAGCCCTTGACTCTTGACACAATGACAAAGAACCAAAAAGAGGAGGGGCGCCCATGGGCCTAGCCCAAAGAATTGGGCCCAATGACTTAATCAAACTAACTTAATGACACACAAACTTAGGGAAATAACAAAAGACCTAGGGACATGACTCAAATAAAAAGAAGATTACATAATTATGACTCAAAGAAAATATGAAAATTACATGAACTGAATCAGGAAAATGTGAATGACATAATGGAACCATGCTGGTGAACAACCGGCAAATATGAAGGGTGAGAGATGCCCCCATCATTCTCCTCGGAGAGTGGTCACATCAATGACTCCCCACTAGCCGTAGCCTTCTGACACTCGAGTGGTCCCACCAGGGAGTGGTGACGAGGCTACCTTGAGAGACGATTTTTAGGCTGGTTACCGTCGGGCCCCACGTCTTGACGCCAGAGTCCGGCTGAGGGGAAAACCAGTCAGAGGGCCAGACCTAGGACGCATGGTCTGTGTGTGCACATGTGGTTGGGGGCAGTCAACCTGCCTTGACGAGCGCGACCCCAGCTAGTCACTTGCTTTGTGGTTACTTGTACGGTGTCCCCGTTCCACCAGGGGTCGAGGGGGACACCTGAGATGCGATCTAAGACGTCAGTGGACGCATCCGGCCTTACTTCTAGTTGGCAGGTACTCCTATCACGTGGGACATGACTCTCCTATTTTTTGGGTTCCATTTCCCATCTATGAGATGTGGTTCCCCCGACTATTTCAAGGAGTGTTCCCGAGGTAGAGGTCTAGGGGTTTTTCCGGTGAGCATCACCGAGGGTTTCCCTGGATGGTGTTAGGTCCATGACTGTGAGGTCGCGATCGTTTCTTCTGGTGGCGTAGCCAGAGGTTCTCTCGTTAGTTCTGTAGCTCCCCGACTGTGAGATCGGGGCATACTTTTCTGGTACAGTAGGAGTAGCTGTAGTGCCAAGTTTTGACGGGCCACCGGTTCGCTATTCCTACTGTAGTTGTAGCTCTTTTTCCTTTCCACTACCGCCGTTGTTCTCGGTTGGGGTTTCGCGGGATCCCTACTGAGCCAGTGACAGGAGGCTCACCCCTACTTTTCAGGTGTGACGGTTCTTCCTCGAGGTTCGAGGGTGCTGTTCGGAGGTTCTTAGTTGTCAGCTCGTCGGGCCGAGTGTTCACTTGGCACTACTTTAGACTGTACTTTCTATTGGACTGGACTCTGTTGTAGTAGTTGTTTATTTATTTCTATTAATTGTGAAATTGTCATGCCTTATTTCTTATTTCTTTATACCTCCACACTCCTTTTAGCCCTTCCGAGCCCTCCCGGCTCGTGGGCAGTGGGCCAAGATTTGAATGGTATCCTCCGGATCTTGGGTCGTTACATACACAGAGGAGATCTCGAGATTTGCAAAACAAAGGGAAGGTTTCCATTTCAAAGTAAGGAAATTACAAAAGAAGGCTACCGCCTTGGAAAGTGCAGATAAAAAGTAACAGAAGAAAAGATAGCAAGAGGGATCCTCTCAACGATTCACCCCAGTCACGTCATCATGTGCCGTCGGATCTCCAGTCCCATGTGAGCCAACGGCTTCAGAGGGAGGCGGGTCCTCGCCCAACTCGACCACCTGGCCTCCCGCCACCAAGGTACCAGCGGGTGCTCGCCCTTCCGCGCTCGGCTCCAGTGCCGACTTGACGACACCAACCTCCTCGCCATCAGGTTCCCCTTCACCGTCATCGGTCTCCAGGCCAAAGGGCGTCGAGGGAGGAAGCAGAGGTGGAGTCGTGGCGCCAAGATTCTCCGCCGTAGCCTTGACGGCAGCGCTCCAACCTTCACGAGAGCTGCGATCACGCGTCGGCCCATAAAACTCCAGGGCCACTGAGGTTAGCTCGTCCTAATAATCCGAAGAGGAGCGGAAGAGCTCTACTGCCTCCTCACCGATGGTCATTACCGACGAGCGCAACCCGGCGAGCTCCACGTCGGTCTCCTGGGTGTGGGTCTTCATGGCTTGGACCTCCACCTTCAGCTTAGCCACTTGCTCCTCGCCATGTCCGCCCGCTCCCTAAAGGAGTCCCGGTCGCGTTACATCCCGTCAAGGACCAGCTATTCACGGAGCCCATAATTAGCGGCCTCTACCTCTTTCAGGCGCTCCTCGAGCCCCGCCTGACGAGCCTGGCCTGCCTCCAGCATCCAAGCAAGGCCTTGGAAGTGATGTCTCCACAAGCCGAGAGCACTGACGACCAGACATGAACTCCTCGCGGCCACTGCCGTCAGCTCCTTCTCGGCCCCAAGGCCGAACTCGCGGGTATGCTCGTACCATCGAACACTCCTTCCCATGAGATCGACGATCGTAGCGATCTCAGCCAACCCAGATGTCAAGTCCACGGGTGGCAAGGACTAACCGCGCTGAGGAGACTCCAGCAGAGGAGGGATGTCGGCGTTGTTAGCAGCAAGAGCTTTGCCCTTGTCTCGCCCCCGAGCCGTGGGAGCCGACACTGGGGGAACGGTCTCTGACCCTTCAACCGACGGCGGCGGCAAAACCCCAGAAGGTGGCAGCTCACGCCGGGCAGGAAGTGGAGTACGACCCGGAGTAGGAGAAGAGACTCTCCCCCTCTTCCTCGCCCGACGCTGGTTATCCAGCGCCGCCAGAGCATCCTCAGTCAGGGGGGCGCGACTGCCACCGACCATGGTGTAGTCTTCACCCACGGCGCTCGTAGTTCCTTCCGGAGAGCCTCGCTGAGGGCTAGGCCCTCCACTCGCTACAGATGCTGCCGACGAGCACACCAAGGGGAGGCCGACTGGGACCAAGTACTGCAGTTCCCCCGGGGCGAACGCAATCTCGGCCTGGGGGGTGACAATCGGCACCTGACCGGTCCCCGGAGCGACATGGTCCACCGGGCTGGGAGTGCACCTCGGCAACATGATGATCTCGTAGCTCCACGCTGGAACCTCAGGCACACCTGAAACCAGAACAAGGTCAGCTTGATCCAATAGGCCGCCAGCACAACCCGACGAGAGGTCGAGACCAGTACCCAGCGGCAATGGAGGACTCAACCCCAGCTCTCGGAGCAGCACCGGGGTAAGCACGAAGTCCACATCAACAAGACAGTACCAGAGGATGGCGTCTACCTTCTTCCGATCCTCGGCCCTGAGCGGAGGTTTCCTATCGGCCCAGATAGGGGGGGTGCCCCCGAACCTCCAACTACCGGAGTGATCGTAACCACCCGACTCGATGATGTACACATACTGCTACGACCACCCCTTGAGGTTGGCCACAGTGGAGGACACTAGGATGAGCTTCCGGCCAGTTCGGGCCTTGAAATAGGCAAAGGCCGTATCAGTCGAGCAGCGCTGGATGAAGTAGAACTTCTGAAAAAGATGGAGGCTAGGATCCACCGACGCTCTCCGGCATGCATAAAGAAATCCATTGAGGATGTAGTAAGAGTTGTGCGACAACCCTCCAGGGCGCCATCCTTAATAATGAAGGACGGACGCAATGAAGGGGTGCGCAGGAACACGGAAGCCCACCTAGAAGGATGCTACTGGGATCGAAATCCCCCCAGAGGAAGACTCAACATATCATCATCGACTGTTGGGAAGATGATGTCGTACTCAGGCGGAATTTGGAAGGCTTCCCGCAATCCACGAATCACCTTATAGGTGACTAACGATGGAGAACTGGGTCAACTAGCGCCCGCACCTAAAGTGCTCGGCGCACCACCGTGGCTGTGAGCCGCTTCCTCAGAAGAGGAAGAGCTGACCCGAGGGATCCTCCTATGGGGAGGCATGACTGCGGAAGAGAAAAGATGCAGAGGAAGAAGGATCCTCACCGATCAAAGGGAAGAAGACGTCTACGACGAGTACGACAACTAGCCGGATGCGGGTGTAATCTGTGAGAGACCTCGCAGCAGTTCTTATAACTACCCACGAGGGATCGACACTATTCCCCTCTGGGGGGCAGGAGAAAAGACGCCGACTGCTACGGCGGTATGGCTGCCGGTGTCAGACCACCATTCGAGAGCCCGCGCTCCCAGAACAGGACAAGACACGAGTCATGATTGTCCACGTGGCCTCTGCCACCGTCAAATGCACCTTGCGCGCCAAGCAGGTCCCCAACAACGCCCATAGTACGAGGACGCCGACTCCGGATCCCATACTCCTCAAGACCCTCTCAAGGCCGACTCTCAGCCCCCTGCGTAGTGCTCGGCGACTAAGAGTGGGGGAAAGTGAGGAGGGTAAATCCGGTTTAACCCAAGAACGGCCCAGTAACAATAGGCCCACGACATATAGCTCTCAAGAGAGCGCGCCCAAGAGGTGGACATACGGGTGTGGCCCACTAAGGGAGGCCCAGCCCAAAAGAGCATCGAATTCTACAAGGCGTAAGGGTTACAGTCCAAGCGCAGTTATCGTCGAAGGACTCTCCGGTGACTAACCGTTGCCCCCGTGACGTCGGCCATGACCGCATAACGGGCGAGCACGCCCCACGAGCGCCGTAAGACTCACCCCGGGACCAACCAATGCCGGGGTAATCGCCCCCAACAGGAAACTTCCGTCGCTATAGCGGAGAAGGTTACTCTACTACAAACGCCCTTCCCCATCGAGGGATGAGGCTCTTCGCTCCAGGACAACCCCTATAAAAGGAAGAACAATAGAGAAGATCGGGACGATAGATTCTTCTACTAAACCCCATACTGCTACGCAAGAGAATAGAGCTGTTGATCATACGCTAAGGAGGGAGCAGCTACGACCAACACTGAAGGGGAAACTCTCCTCCGACGACCTTACCACCCAGCGAGCACTCTCCGAGTGAGCGCTGGTGTTGATTTATATTGGTTCCTTTGCAAATGAGATATGATGTCAACAATAGAAATATGAATAAGTAATGTGCAATATGCAATCAACCTATGAACATGTGCATCATGAACCTAGGCAATCAACATGGAATCTAAGCATGGGCATGCCATCTCTATCAGAAATAAGCAAGGAAAAAGGAAAAACACACGTCGGGACGTGGAGCAAGGGAATAAAAGAAAACACACATCGTAAGTGTGGAACAAGCAAGTAGACGCAATTAAAGAAGAGATATGAGGAGAGGGAGAGAACTACTGCCCAAACTAGAGGATTGTGATCGCCACCAAAGTAATTTAACTAGCCAAAGCTAAGATAAATACCTTGGAAATAGGTGGATGCAGCACCCGCCCACGGGAGAGAGAAAATTGCACTTCTACGAACAATAATGGTCGAAGACAGGCACGTCAGAGAAGTTAACGATCTCACGATAAACCGCCAGAGAACTTTAGCGCTCCAATATACAACCGCCAGAGAACCGCAGAACAGCAAGCTTTGGGACTTTTGATCTCCACTTCTTCCAGCCGGCCAGAAGACTTGGGCCTCGTGCTATGGACTTGTGAAACCTGCAAAACGTGTAGAGAACACAGAGAAACAACCCAAATTAGCCTGGTGACAAGTGTAGTAACTATAAGACAAAGAAAACTAGAAACATGCAATTAGAAGGGTCGATACCTGGGAGGTTGGTTTTTTAACCCCTGTGGGGCGTTTTAAAAGATGGGAGGATGTTTTAAAATGATGCAGAAGATGGAAGAACGTGAGAGAGGAAGAGGGAAGATGCCTTGGATGCTATGAGGGATAAAAGAGAACTAAAAACACAAGAAAACACTAAGACCCTTGGAACTTGATACACCCTGGACTTAGGAGGTAGATGGACATGGGAAGCAATTCTCCTTGATTGGTTCTATCTCCAGGATGCGGCAACACTTCGACGCGAACTCCAGAAATCTCCTCTTTAACCCATGAACTCAAGGGTTCTATTTATAGACTCTCAAAGTCTAGGCTCGAGTTGGAGGGATAATGACTCAAAATTAGGCCAAAAACCAGATAATCCTTGAAGATAATACTCCCAAGAGTCCATAGAAACAAACGAGAGCTTCTAAGGATCAGTATTGAGGGAGAAATCATAGAATCAAACTCTCAATCCGGCCACGGCATAGCAGAGAAAGAGCAGTCCTGCTAGAACTCTCTGTCTGATAAAATGGCCTTATGATAAACCGCCATAGCCATTTGACGGCCTAAGAATGGACCACCACCCAGCGTTATCCAACAACAGATAAAGCCAACGGGTGAAGTTTTCGTAATAAGGACTCTGCAAGAAGGTGGCGGTCGAAGGCTCATGCGCCAAAAGCATATGACGGTCCCACGATAAACCGCTAGAGCACAACGGATAAGATAAGATAAGGCTTGAGAAAGGTTGTTGGCTTTTGGACTCTGGCGTCAGCAAGCGATCTAAGAAAGGCGCGCTACACGTCAGCAAACGCACCAGGGATAGGCCGCCAGAGACAATGGGGTGGTAAATAGCATGAAAGCTTGCTAAGCTTCATCCAGCGGACAAAGAATGAGGAGCGAGACCCAACCAAGGAGAGGTAACCCAAGAAATAGACCTCAAACTGACCAAGAAGGCCCAGTAAGGGTGAACAACTCACAGCATCAAAAACATGAGCAAGGAAATGACCTAACGCATTGGTCATAAAATGGGTGTCAATAGCTGGGAGCGGCGACCACTTGTTCTGAGGATCTACACGACCCTTTAGCCCTCGACTACGATTTCCTTCCCTCTCAACTTGCTATTCTCTGTTCTTCATTTGACCGTTGCTGACTTAAACATCAGAGGGTTGTCCCCTGGGGTAACATCCAGGACTCCTTCTGACGCCTTTCCGGCTTCTGGTGTGCAGGCTTCCATGGGCGCGAGACGACTTCCCCAACAAATAAATAGAGAAGGTGGTACGTGGCCTAAGAACCATTTTCCTGCCTCTACATATGGTATCATGTTTTGAAGAATTGAAGAGTTTGATGGGATCCAAACTATGTTGGGGTCCAAACGTTGTCACTTAATTCTTGGTGCAGGAGTGTCTTGCAGCCGTACATAATCGATAGTACTTGGATAGTGGCTGCTCAAGACACATGACTGGGGACAGAATCAAATTATGTCTTCTGATGGAAAAAGGAGGTGGATACGTCACATTTGGAGGGAACAACAAGGGAAAAATCATCGGTACATGTACTGTAGGTAAGAGTCTCTCCAACTCCATTGAAAATATTTTGTTTATTAAAAGTTTGGAATACAACTTACTGAGTATAAGTCAATTATGTGATAAAGGCCATAGAGTGATTTTTGACTCTCTCGAATGCAAAATTCTTGAACCAAAATCTAACATAGTAAAATTTTCTGGTAAGAGAGTCAATAATGTATACATGATTGACCTAGATGATCTTGCACATTTGAATCTATGTCTTGCTACATCAAAATCTGAACTTGCTTGGTTATGGCATCATAGAGTAGGACATGCTAGCTACAATGTCCTGCATAAACTCATGAAGCATTCAATGGTGAAAGGGCTGCCTGAACTCTCATTTAAGCAAGATAATAAAATCTGTGATGCATGTGCCGTAGGGAAACAAACAAGAAAATCATTTAAAAATAGATCTAAAAATCTTTCATCCAAACCACTTGAGCTGATTCATATGGACCTATTTGGGCCAACTAGAACTGCAAGTCTAAGTGGTAGAAGATTTTGCTATGTCTTGGTGGATGATTTCTCTAGGTTCACATGGGTATTCTTCCTTACGCATAAAAATGCTACTTTTGATGAGTTTCAGGCACTCTACTTGAAGATAAAGCAAGACAGTGAGTTCAAAGTTTCCAACATTCAATCAGATCATGGTGGTGAATTTGACAATGTTGACTTCTATGATTTTTACAAGACTGAAGGAATATCACACATATTTTCAACACCTAGGACCCCTGAGCAAAATGGGGTAGTCAAGAGGAGCTAGAAACTGAACACTCATAGAAATGGCTAGAACCATGCTGGCAGAAAGATAACTTCCTAGGAGATTTTGGACTGAGACAGTAAATACAGCATGCTACATCATTAATCGATCTATGGTAAGGCCTCACACCAAAAAGACTCCTTATGAGTTGTACAAAGGTAAGAAGCCTTCTCTCTCTCATATGAAAGTGTTCGGTTCTAAATGCTTTATACATAATAATGACAAAAGAGAATTGGATAAGTTTGAGCCCAAAAGTGATCAAGATATATTTATTGGCTATTCTAATATATCTAGGGCTTTTAGAATTTACAATACTAAACTCTAGTTGTGGAAGAATCACCCCATGTCACTTTTGATGAACTTAATGATGATGCTAAAAGTGACAAACCTTGCAGGAATGATGACGACGATGGGGAGTTCCTATCCAACAAGGAAAAACATGATCCTCCACAAGAAGACACAAGAGGAAATGATGACTTGGGGGAATTAGGCAAAACAAGAGATCAAGCTACCGGTGAAGATAATGATTCTACCGATATTAGAGTTTTTAAAGATCATCCTTTGGAAAAAGTAATAGGTAGCTTGAATGACCCACCTCGAACCAGGTCACATTTTACAATTGTTGAAGAATTAGACCAACTTGCTCTTGTCACTCAAATTGAACCTAAAAATATTGATGAAGCATTGAAAGATGAAAACTGGATAAATTCCATACAAGATGAATTAATCAATTTAAAAAACATAATGTGTGGCACCTTGTTCCTAGACCCTCATCAAAATCTGTCATAGGCACCAAATGGGTCTTTAGAAACAAAGTTCGTAAAGATGGCAGGATAATAAGAAATAAGGCTAGATCGGTGGCTCAAGGTTACAATCAAGAATTTGAGGTAGACTTTGAAGAATCCTTTGCCCCAGTAGCTAGACTTAAGGCTATCAGAATTTTGCTTGCATTTGCATGCTCTCATAGAATAAAATTATATCAAATGGATGTAAAAAGTGCCTTCTTGAATGGGTTGATCAAAGAAGAAGTCTATGTGAAGTAGTCCCCTGGTTTTGAAAGCTCTGACCATGAAGATTGTGTATACAAGCTAAATAGGGCGCTTTACGGTTTGAAGTAAGCACCAAGAGCTTGGTATGATAGACTAAGCTCGTTCCTCACCAAAAAGGGGTACACACGAGGTAAAGTAGATCAAACACTCTTCACCAAAATGTAAGGTAAAAATATCTTGATTGTTCAAATTTATGTTGATGATATTGTGTTTGGTTCTACAAAATCAAAAATGTGTGAAGAATTTGCCAATCTTATGACTAGTGAGTTCGAGATGAGCCTAATGGGTGAACTTTAATTTTTTCTTGGCTTGCAGGTCAATCAAGGAGAAGATGGGTGCTTCATAAGTCAAGCTAAGTACATCAAGGAGTTGCTGAAAAGGTTTGACATGAGAGGTTGTAAAACGATTGCAACTCCTATGAGCACTACAACCTAATTGGATGCAGATAAAAATGGTAAATTGGTGGATGCAAAAATCTATAGAGGTATGATTGGTTCACTGCTTTATTTGACTGTATCCCGACCAGACATCCAGTTCAGTGTATGCCTTTGTGCTAGATTTCAAGCTAGTCCTAGAGAATCTCACTTGATTGCCATCAAGCGTATCTTTAGATATCTTGCCGAAACTCAAGATTTTGGATTGTGGTATCCGTCATCCTGTGATTTTTCTCTTATCTCTTATTCAGATGCGGACTACGCTGGATGCAAGCTGGATCGCAAGAGCACTAGTGGCTATTGCCAGTTTCTAGGAGGGTGTTTAGTTTCTTGGGCCTCCAAGAATCAACACTCGGTTTCCCTCTCTACCGCAGAGGCAGAATATGTTGTTGCGGAGTATTGTGGCACCCAAGTGTTGTAGATTAAACACCAACTTCAAGATTACTTAGTGGATCTTGGGTGTGTCCCGATTCTGTGTGATAACACAAGTGTAATAAATCTTGCTAAAAATCTAGTCCAGCACTCCAGGACAAAGCCAATTGAAATTAGGCATCATTTTCTTAGAGATGAGGTCCTTAAGAAAAATTTTGAACTGCATTTTGTTGATACACTGAACCAAGTTGCTGAAATTTTTATCAAGCCCTTGTGTAATGACAGATTTTCTACACTAAGAAGGGAGCTTGGTCTGTACAAACCTCAAATCAATAAGGATTGAAGTGTTCAACATCTCTCACTATTGTAGTTTGTTGATTGTGCTGAACTGTAATAAAAAGGTTGTATAGAAAATCAGATGCATATATCTTTCATATCAATTCATGTCTTTATGCATTGACATGCATGGTTTGATAAGTCCATATTCATGATGCATTGCATTGGTTACTGGCTGGTTTTTTGTTTGACCTTGGTATATAAAATGGTGATTTATGGAAAGGTAAGATATGCTTGTCTGAAAGCATTCACCATGCGTGAGGATACACCTCCGCCGAGTACCATGAGTCGATATTGCATTTAAGTTATATTGTTAGGGGGAGCAACTTCTTTGAATCGTTCTTGCATACATGTTATCTTCACTTTTGTCAACTTTAATAAGTGTACAACCATTGGCATGAGTTTTCAAATCATATTTTGATATCTTGCTGATGACCACTTGTGGACGTCAAAAAATGATGATGAAGATCATACGGCGCGTACATCTCGGCACTCAAGAGAGCAAGTCGAAGACGGGACGGCCGAATATACCCTACGCACTCTCCGGACGGGACGAGCACACGCCTGATATCCTGCCGTCCAAGATAGAGCCCCCTCAAGCAAAGGACATGGCCGCAACCCTCCAACAGGCTGTGCCGAAGCCCAAATCGAGAGAAAACCTGAGAGTTCAGACACGGGTTCGGCATGTGCTAAAAATCATCCGAAGTCCTAAACTGGGGCTCAAAGGCTTCAAACCAAACACCACGGAGGCAATGCATTGTAACCGGAGCATTCCGAGAATACAAGCAGTCGTTTGAATAGCCGAGACCTTGAGGTGAAGCCAAAACGAGCATGGCCATCACCTAAACCGACGCGCTCCTTCCTCTTTGGATGTTAATACGGCGCGCTCCCTTGCATAGCCCCTAAACTGGCGTGCATCACTATTCATGCCACTATTCATATCACTATTCACACCTTACTATTCAAGTCATTCTCGTTGTGTTGTTAATCCGGCGTGCACAATGTCGTGCCGTTTTAACCCGAAGCCATCCCATCTTGCTTTCGGCCCCCTGTTACCCCCAGACAGATGGACCGAGAGTTGCGTGAAGCAGAGAACTCTCCCGACAGCTCCCGATTATCTGTCGGCCAAGCTCGAGGAAGTCAGAAATAGCTTGCTACCAACTACTTTTTCGGGGGGAAAGAAAAGAAGAAGCTTCTAGGAGCTTTCTTCCCCAGATGAGCCTCCCATGCATCCTGCACGGTTCAAGAACAAAAAGAAGAAAGGAGGAGAGAACTTCCTCCGGAACCAGGGTTTGGGGGGATCAAACACACACCGAGAGAGAGCTCTCGGGAGGGGAGAGAGCTAGCCAACAGAGAAGAAGAAAAAGAGAGAAGAGAGCCAGAGGTGAAGAGAGGAGAGTCGAGCGAGAGGTGAGTCGGAGGGGAAGAGCTTGTGCTCTCTTCCCCTCCTCCATCGGTGTATCTTTTCCTTTTCCCCCCTGTAATGTATTTCCTTTCTATTTTGAGATGAAACCTCCTCCTCTGTATCCATCTTTCCCCCTGTGGTGGATGAATAAAAAGAAAAGAGAGTTTTTGCAAGCATAGTGTTTTTTATTGAGCGTCCATTCTCTTCTACTCTCAGTCTCCCATTCATCCAGGGTCTTTGAAGCTCGCTTTTCCATAGCGTGGCCTTCAAAGGAACCCACAGAAGGATGAACATCCATAGCCCCGCTGGGCAAATATTTGCCCCGCTTCGCGAATCATCACCTGTGAGTTGTGAGAGCTCTTGAAGGCTAGTCCTCGAGCTTTTTCCACACTCACAACTGGGTTATCGAACCGCCGTGAGGTATGCATTTGAGGTTCACCCCGGAGCAATCCATTTGGTGTTCCTCTATTTTCTCTGGCAAACCTCAGTCCGAGGGAGATGCTGCCCAATTTTTTTCAGAGCCAAGAACACATAAGAATAAGCAAACAAACTAAGCTCTCTGGGGATAAGAACAGCATATGTTTGAAGCCCCTGAATCAGAGTGAACCTCTGAGTTCCCGCACGACAAACCTTTCTAATAAAACATCCAAACTCTCATGCTAATTCACCTTAATAAATGATCAAAACACTTAAGCTTCCTCCCTACAAGCCCAATCCATCAATTGGATGAACAAATCAGTCATCAAAGTAACCCACGGGTGAAAGAAAGAAGAAATAGAACCCAGAAGAATGAAATAAAACCCACAGTAGCTAACCTGACGCGCTCTTAATCCGGCGCGGGCTAATCCGGCGCGGTACCCCCCGTGCCGGTTTAGCTTCACACTCAAAACCATTTCAAAATTCTTGAAATGAATAGTGCTTAATCCGACGCGCCAAGCCCTCTATTCCGGCGCGCCTTACTGTTCATTGGCCTTAATCCGGCGCATGCCCTTGTGCTGCCCTATTCCGAAGCGCCGCCTTGTATTACCCTATTCCGGCGCGCCCCTGGCCCCTCTTGGACCCCCCTTTATCCGGCGCGCCCGATTGTGACAGCCTAATCCGGCGCCCCTTAAACCAGCGTGCCCCCCTTTTGGCTCTTAACCGGCGCGCCCCCTTGGTCCTCTCCAACCAGCGCACCCTAAGTCATGATACAAAAGACAAAGTGTCCAAGGTCGATCCGCGTACGAGGGCGCACGTTGGTGAGTTAGGGCTTCACACTTAACAATTCGCTTCCCCGGACTGTGCGTGAAGAGAAAAGCAACGATGCCCCATGCTATCGGATGTGGACCTCAGAATCCCCGACATGGTCATGATCTGGGCACATCTTGGGCCGATAGTTCATCAGCTTGACCCACCTCTACCAGGATCCAATCCCGCAACCACATCAAAACTTGTCGTACCTACGGCAGACATCCGTATGATTTTGTCGTTGTCTTCGATGCTTCAAATGTGGACTCTCGTCCGAACAATGAATGGTCCATTAGTGACCGACATATATACCGGGATCTAATCCCGCACTTGCATTAAACTTGTCATGCTCACGGTAGACATTCGTACGATTTGTCACCGTCTCTCATGCTACAAACACGGACTTCTGTCCGAACAAGAAATGGTCTGCCAGTGACCGACATGCAAACATCTATGAATGATTACGCCCCGACGCGGGGTCTGTTTAAACGCAATCCGAGGTTTTGGCTCTCGCTTCCGTTGTTATGAATCTCAAGCCGTATGGCCCCCTCTTTCAGTGATTAATCAAGGGTTTTCTCCTCTCCGAGGAGATGTAATTAATGTCGTAGCCTTTATGGTACGACGGGTTCTCAGTCTCGACACAATACACATAATTTTCTGATTAGTTAGATCGAGTGCACCATGGGCTTCTTTTAAGCCCGCATAAATCGTCACCTAGGTGACTGGCACGCCCTCGCACTAATAAATCGAACCAATGAACAAAAGGACAAATAAACTAATAAAAATGAGCAATGTCCCGAAAGTGCATCCACACCACTGCATATCCTTAGGGGGAGTGTTCTCCGTCCATACTCTTAACTTGATGTTCCGGTTATATTATTGAAAATCTGATATTCAACTACCTCCAATCTGAGTACCTTGATCATAACATAGAATGGACCATGAAATAGGAGTCTTCTATTATGTGATCTTATGTTTGTCCATCAAATAAAACTGGTTCAGGTTTAATGACTTCATTGAGTCTTGAGACAAATGTTATGAAATCATATGTGTTCAATTCTTTAATAGACCTTAACCAGTGCTTACATGTTGTGTCCCGACTGAATCCTTCTGAAATCTACAAATTCTACTTTCGAGGCAACCTTGGTTGAGATACTAACACTAAGTATTGTCTTTAAACATCATGAATAGTTGGAATTCTTAATTGCCAAATTTTGTTTGTCAGAGCAATGACGTCGGTTCACTGAGAAACCATGTCCCTTGTCCAAGAAGACAAGTGGGCTGTGTCATTAAGTGCCTTTTTTAACTCTGCTATAAGTTGAAGAAAAATGTAAGGTAGAGCAATGGCTCAGTTACTAAGAAATATGTCCCCTCATCAAAGAAATGAGGTCAGACAAGTCATGAGGTGGCAATGCTATCTCTGTTCAATTTGAAGCATGATAGTCAGTCACACCAAGTACCTAGGGATACTGGCGTCTAAACAATGTGTATCCTCAAGATACAAGGCATGACTGGGCTTAACTGCTCGTAAAAAAAAAAATCATATGTGCTCAAAGAAAATTATGAGCTAGATAGCAAAACATCAAAGTGAAATTGTTGTAACTCTGAATTCCATAAGAACTTCATGAGTGTTTAACCTCAATACTAGCGTGTGTAACTCTCAAAGAAGTCATTGAATCTGAATAAGTCAGGCAAAGGAAGGTTACACATGGCTTCGACATGCAATTCTGGTTCATTTCTATTAAAACATGCATGCATATGTTCTTTAAAATTCTTTTCATGAACTCTGATATCATTAGATTTGAACCATGTATTTTGAATAAAGATCATGTCATAAGGTTGTATAATGGTGGACTCTAAACATAAATATTCTACTTGTTATGAGATTAGTATCAGATTGTGAAACTTCTTGTATTTTTCAGATCTTCAACTCCTCATACAAGTTGTATTTCTCCAAAACCTCCTCATAATCATACCTTCTATGAAAAATTCATCCTGGCTCTCATCTTTTGTCTCTCCACTATTTCTCATCCCATCTTTTTGCTAATGTCAAAGGGGGAGAAGATGTTTTCATGAGTCATTTAAGGGGAGAGTGTTGGATTTCCATGCTTTTCATGTTTTTTCCCTCTATGCATGTATCTTTAAAATGCTCGAACTGGATCATAGTGATATATAATGACTCACAGTGTTGTCATCATCAAAAAGGGGGAGAATGTTATGTCCCTGCGATTTTGATGCTGTTCAACACCATGAGTCATTGACATTCTATAGTTTTGATGCTTTCCAACACTCTGAGTCATTAATATTCTCATCCCCTGATTGCTGACATTGACTAATATTCTTATGACAGATAAGCCAAATATTAGGATGGCAAAAGAACGTGCCAAAGTCACCTCAAAGAATCTGTCCGAAGAAGCTCACAAGTGTCGATCTGTCTCCATCAAGAGGTCGACCTCAGGCCCTTCCAGAGAGTTATAAACGTTTCTCTACAAAGAAGTGTCGACACCTTGTTCCAGCGTGTCGACACTATGGTCTTCCAGAGAGCGTAATATTGGCAGTTTTCTTAAGAAGGGTCGACACCTTGTACCAAGCAGGTCCACACTATGGTCTTCCAGAGAGCATTGAAGACAGGATTCCTTAAAGGAAGTGTCGACACCTTGTACCAGGCGGTCGACACTATGGTCTTCCAGAGAGCGTTATATTGGTAGTTTTACTAAGAAGTGTCGACACTTCCTTCACAGGACGTCGACACTATGGTTCTTCCAAAAGCCTTTTAAGCTATTTTTTAAAGCACGTCAGATCATCCAGGGAATATAAATATGAACTACAAATCCCCAAAAATATGGATTTCGAGGTCTGGAGCAACTCCCAAGGTCAGACATGTGACTCAACCATCATCACCATATCTGAAATGACTTTTTGGTGGCAGCTGTGACAGAGTTCAATTATGGTAAATGTCACACCACATGTTGTTGGTAGCCAATGGGAGATGATCCTAGGAAGGTACACCAAGCATAGAAGTAACCTGAGCCAATGAGGAAGCAGTCTGTTGGATGCTATGCACAAGGATCATTTAATGCTCAGATTTGGAACAAAAGTGGACAGGAGTTTTGGAGGGAAAGCTCCCTCTGTTGGGCCAACTGTGTGACGCAATCCCATGCACACAGGGAACCGTGCAGGCGCCAAAAAGAGGAGGTGAGCTACTGCTGTTGAGAGTTGGACGGATAGAAAAATAGAGCAAGAAGAAGCTGCTGCTGCTACCGCTGCTGGTGCATCTTGGAGAAGAAGAAGAAATCTAAGCCAGATGCGTCCATAACAAGAAGAGAAGAAGAAAGAATGTAATGCCCGAGAATATTCTAGGAATTTTTTAGGATTAAAATATAATTATTAAGCATTAAATGGACTAAATGGGATATTAAATGAATTATGGTTAATTAAATCTAATTATTAAGGTCCTATACTAATTAAAGAGAACTAGGCCCATTTAAATAAGCCCACTTGGCCCAAATCATAGTTTGGACCCTGGCCCATGTTCTAGAAGCTTAAATTTGGTGTATTTACGGAATTAGGAGATAAATAGATTTATTTAAGGATAAATAGAAGATAAATAACAAAAGTGTTTTAATCAATTCAAAATTCGGCGCTCTAGGATAAAAATGGTCTATCGCGAGACTGCATGATTCCAAAAACGGTCCTCATGTGACCGCTATTAACGGGCAGATCCGAATAGTGAAGAAAGCTTGAAAAGCTGGGAACCTTGGCATCCTAATCATCTGGGATCGATGTTTTCTACTAGTTGGATTGGTCTAGAACGTGTTAGGGTCGATTATAAGCCCTAATTAGGACTCTAGGTAGGTACATCTTAAAACCCTAGTTAAACCCTATAAATAGACCTTAAGTCTCACATGCACGACCCTTACTTTTGGCTCGCGTAGAACTAAGGTAAAGAGGCCGAATTAGAGGTAAGTTCTTTAGAATAATTTCTTAATGATAGTAAGGTCTAACTCCCCTCCAAATTTCACATTAGGAGATCGAGCCATCAGGGAGGACAAGGCTTCCAAAGACACTGGGTTCGGTGCAAGAAAACCAGGAGATTGTGTGACCGGGCCAGATTGATTAGTGAATTAGAAGCCATAAACGAGGTAATTAGATATGGGTTCTTTAGAATTATTTGTTCCTTTTAGCACCCTCTTCTCACCCTCTAAGTTTCGTGGTCATAAGTGAAGAAGATCAGAAGTTAGAAGGCCACGAAGTTGCTTATTCAGTTCGGGACAAACAGGAATTAGGGTCGAGTTCCAGCCCAAAATTCAAAGTTTAGAGCTCTGTCTAGAGGTAGGTTATCTCATGAACGGCTTAAACTTGATGTTAGGAGTAAAAGCCCTCAATTTTTAGTCGTTTTCACGCATGGTACGTGGAGTATTTTGTGCTTTAATGAGACTGCGTAAGTTAGTTCATTTTTCATGCATGAACTTAGCCCTAATGCAATTAAAATGGAGTTCTTGTCTAATTCTCACAACCTAAGCATATTCATGGCCTACTTACCTTCTAAAATGTCTTAGCTACGTGGTTACATCATTTTTCCATGCACAACATGCCTTAGATTCGTGTTTTATTTCACTATTTTTACAGCTTCTATCTGTAAGATAGAAAACGGTCAATAAAGTAACCGATGCATCTAACAGCGGTTTATCACAAGACCGTTTTTGACACCCTTGCGGCCAGATCTTGACCGCAATCTGGTTCTGAGATCTAGTTCGAACTCAATTTATTTTCCATGTTATTATTTATTATAAATATGCCATGTTTCATTTAATCATGCCCTGATTCATGTTAAGCACCCTGGACATCTGTGAGCAAGTTTAAGAATCTTATTTTCATCGTTATGTTAATTTCATGCCAAAATTATTATAATTTTGTAATTAAATACTCCTCCTATATTTATGAAACATGATTCATGGTGGTATTTAGAATGTTGTTTTGATCGTTGTTTTCACATGATTCACTCCCATCTCTTGAGTCATTTTTCATAAGTACATGGCGTATACTCCGGTATAGGGGTGAGCACGGTTTGATTTGGTTTGGTTTGAAGAGAATTTTTCTCAAACCAAACCGAACCGAATTAAGGCTTCAACTCGAACCAAACCAAACCAAACTAGTTTGAAACCAAACCGAATTAATTCGGTTTGGTTCAGTTTGGTTCAGTTTGAACCATATTCATCTCCCCTTTTATAAATTAGATTGGATTCAAACAACATTAGAGAAAGGTAGGGTAAAAGAATTTCTACCAAATAAAGTAAATATTAAAAAAATAACATAAAAAGTTGTAAGTTGTAAGAACAAGCTCCATAATATTTTCACATAAAAAATTAAAAACTTCAGTTACAGTAAAATAGAAGGTGATTTGAAACCTATTTCATAAAGTCGGAAACCCCATTAGGATGGCGGGAATTGGACTTTTTGAATTGGGATTTATAGTTACATATACATTTATATTAATTTGATAAAAATATTCTTAAATTCGGGTTATTCGGTTGGTTTTGTTCGATTTCTTGAACTTCAAAACAAAACCAAACCAAAATTTTTAATACGATTCGGTTTGAACCCAAACCAAATTTTTTTAAATTTCAACCCAAACCAAACCGAACCAAATCTATCGATTCGGTTTGGTTTTTGGGTTGAACCCGAATAATGATCACCCCTACTCCGATGTTCGACCATTAGATACACTTTGCACTTATAGACACATCTCTTGGACTTGTGAACCTCTCTGTCGGATATTCCTTTTATCGGACTAGGGGATCATGTTTCAAGGCCTCCGTAAGACTCCGCGAGCCTGGGACTCCCATTAGGACGTCGAGCTGGTTGTACCCTTAAAACCCAAATTGTCTAGAGAGCACTCACGTGATCGATGTTTTACTTTCTGTACCCTGGTTGATTGTGGCCCTCTAGGAGACCGTCACTATTACTTAGCTGTCCTACTCAGACTGTCTTTGTCATAAAACGGCCACCTTGAGACCGCTTTTGTTCCAGAATCCCCCAAGTGTCGACTTTCTCTTCGTTCTGGTTGACACAGTCAGTTATGACCTTCACTGGACCGCTAGTATTTTTAAAGCGGCCTAACGGTGACCGTCTTCTGCATGAAACGGACCAGTAAATGATCATCTCTTTCTTTCAGGTTCATAACCCAAGGTTTAACCTAAGGGTTGTTGAAATTCTATTGTTGGATGATCTTTGGATTATCTGGATCTCAAATCTATGTGTAACAAGTTAATGTTAAGTTATGGAACTTAATTAATATATCGTTATGCTGTCGGAATGCCGTCGTAGCATAATGTTCTTTTAATTCTTCTTTGAAATCTCATATCAGTTTTGGAACACTCTATACCTTGGTTACTTGGTCATGAAACCTATTATTTGAACTTGTTACGTTATTGGCCATATTTATATTTTTCATGGAAATAGCTTGATTTATAACTTGAAGATGCAAGAGTGGGCATGGACAGTGTCCAAGGGCTCCACTCTAGTCCCCTCGGCAGATAGTCAGAAATATACTATAAGTCATGGGGTATGATGAACACTGGTGTTGCATTGCGTTGGGAGTACTTTTTTTATAAACTGATGAATATCCACGAATACTCACGAGGCATTCTTGTGAAATTACATGCTTGCTAGTACATTCTCGTTACATTACTTTCTAGTGCATAGCCTTTGTGGTTATGAAAAAGTACTAGAGAGGGGGATCTCTGTAGCCCATCTAAGAGCGGCCGAACTAGGTCCAGCGAGATCAAACGAGGCCCAGCTCATCTAAGTGACCGCCCCGTAGGGCCCACTTAACATAAAAGCCCAATAAGTTCGCTCGGGATCAAGCACTTCCTAGGCGGCCATTAGGCTCAGAAGGCCGAGCGTTGGTCCGGTCGAAGGAAGGCCCACGCCCGACCTATCCCCCTCGCCGGGATAAGGGCTAGCGCCCAACGCCCACTCCGACCAAACCTCACCCAAGCTATGCCTATCGCCCGGGACAGGGCTGGCACTCTTCACACTTGGGTCGATCGACGGTTGCTTATCCACGTTGCCGTTGAGAACCCTTTCTGAGCAGGAGTTTATGAGGATAAGGGGGCCCACGAATCCTCAAGGCTATAAAGAGCCCACGACGAGGACGTAAAGAGCCCACGTCGAGGATGTAACTCCCGCCTGAAACTCCTCGGCTTACGGGACTCATAAGGCTGGCGCACTATTTAAACTTGGGACTCCCTCCAGCGGAAGGTAAGGCCAACACACGCCTAAAACTCCATGAGCAAGAACCACTTCACCACCTTGGTGGAGAGGGATCTCATGCATCTCCTTCTTCCTCCCTTCATAGCTTCCACCACTGCTCTACTGACTTAGGCATCGGAGGGTTTTCCCCAGGGATCCATCCCTAGGCCCCCTGATTTGTTTCCCTTCCTTGCAGTTCACTATTCGCTGATCATCTCCTCCAGCTTAGGACCAGCGTGAGATCGCCCCTCTTCATCTGGCGCCGTCTATGGGAAATGATCAAAGAGCCAGTATGGTGGGAAGGAGTACAGGGAGGAGGTCTGCCGACAATAGGGGAAAAGCCGCGGTGGCGGCAGAAGAGGCCCCCACCCAGGCCACACAGAACCCCCCCTCCAACGCCAGCACCCCAGCCAATGAACTGCCTCCACCCGCGGTGGTGGAGCTACCACCCAACGGGGGCGCTGACGCTTTCCAAGCCCTCAACGCAAAACTGGACGTCCTCGTGGAGCTCATGAGGACCCAGGCGGCCACGGAAGGAAGGTCACACATCCCTCTGGAAAGCCCTCCCCACAGAGACGCGTCCCAAAACACTGCCGGAGGCCGCTTCACCCTCCAAGGACGGCGGCTTATTCGCAACAGGTCAGGAGGACCTTCACAAGCCCCTCCTCCGGAGTAAGAGGCCTCCTCCGCGCCAAATAGGGGAAAACCTGGGGCACGTCATCCGCACCCAGAGACCGAAGTCCCTGGGGAACGCCAGGATAGCCCGCTAGCACGCCCCCCTAGACCCACAGCGCAACGACAGCCAGAGTTATCCCTCCGACTGCGAGAGTTCGAGAGGCACTTTGTAGAGCAGGAGTGCGCCTTACGCGCCTTGCAGAAGACCACCCCAGTGAAGGACGAGGAGAAATCCCCGTTCTCTGACTACATCTTGAAGGCTGAGATATCTCCCAGAATCTCCATTCTGACCTTCAAGTCTTACGACGGCCAGGGTGACCCGACCGACCACTTCGACAGATTCGACGCCCTGATGACCCTTCACGGGGTGTCCGACGCCATCAAGTGCCGAGCCTTCGTGACTACCCTGGTCCAAGGCGCCCAAGCATAGTTCCGGGCCCTCACCCCCGAATCCATCCGGGACTTCAAGCAATTTGGGTGAGTGTTTAAGGAGAGTTTCACCGGCAGCGGCCCCCCATGGTTGGTAGCGGGGCTATTGGCTCTCAAACAGGAGCAGGGGGAGAAACTCCAGGCTTATATCAACCGATTCAAGTCGGAAGCCCTGAGAATCCCCCGCCTGGATGTTACCTCGGCCATAACCGCGTTGACCGGAGGCACCCGTGACGAGAACCTTCACCGTGAACTTGTCCTCCACCCTCCCTCGACCCTTGCCAAGCTAGTGACTCTGGCTTTATGCCATGCTGAGTGCGAAGAAGTTCTCAGCGCATGCCGAGGCACAACCGGCTCGGGTCGGGAGGGGGACAAGAAGCGAGCACCCGAGCCAAGCTCGGGCCAAGGAAAAAGGTGGAACCGAGATGGGGAGCACAAAGAACCGTCCCAAAAGTACGAGCGGTACACTCCCTTAACCGCTCCGGTGTACGAGATCTATGAAGACATCAAAGGCTCGGGCCTCCTCCGCCAACCCTAGCCAATGAGGTCGAAGAACCGCAATCGCAGTAAGCACTGCCTGTTCCACAGTGACCACGGGCATCATACCAGCGACTGCCGCCAGCTCCAGGATGAGATCGAGCACCTCGTCCGCCAGGGACACCTATCCCGCTTCGCGGTTGGGCATAAGGAAGACCGAGGCGCCCCAGAGGAGATCGATAACGCCCCTCGCGGGGTCCACATCAATGTCATTGCTGGAGGAGCTGCATCAGGAGGAGATAGTAGCCGAGGAAGGAAGCGTCATGCTGAGCGGGCGAGCATAGCCATCGAGCCTCCCAAGGCCCCGCCAAGTGAGTGACAGGTCATAGTCTTCTCTGACCAAGACCTGGAAGGGCTGACCACCCCGCATGACGACGCCCTAATTGTATCGGCTATGATAAATCATTGTAACGTAGATAGGATTCTAGTTGACAATGGTAGCGCCCCTGATGTATTATCTTATGAGTGTTTTCTTAAGATGGGGGAGAATCCGTCCAAACTCCGCCCGATCCGAACCGCCTTTTGCGGGTTCAACGGCCAGGCCACTTATCCCGAGGAGCCCTGAGCCTGCCGGTTACTCTCAGCACCCCACCCAAAACCATTACAGTTATGGTGGACTTCATAGTGATCAAGGGTATGACGGCATACAACGCAATCTTTGGCCAGGGGATCCTTAGCCGAACGAAAGCGGTGCCCTCTACCTATCACCAAAAGATGAAGTTCCACACTAAACAAGGGGTGGGGGAAGTCTGGGGCAACCAGGCGTTGGCCAGAAGGTGCTATATTATCTCGGTCGAAGCCACAAGGCCGGACGGGAAGAACAAGGGCCCCGGGGAAGTCGAGGAAAAACCTGCAACATCCGAGCCTGTAGGCGAGTTGTTAACGGTTTTCCTAAACGATGACCCAACCCTAGGAGTAAAGATTGGAGCCGACCAACCATCCGAGGTTCAGCAGCAGTATAAAGAATTTATTTCCGGGTACATCCGAGTCTTTGCATGGTCTCATGATCAACTCCCCGGGATACCGGGAGAGACAGTAGTGCATAAACTCAACCTTGACCCGACCATGAAGCCCGTACAACAACGCAGAAGGAAGCACGCGCCAGAGAAGTAGATGGTCATCAAGGAGCAAGTCACCAAGGGGCAGAAGACTAGTCTTTTTAGATCAGTTCTGTACCCGACGTGGCTGGCTAACGTCGTACTGGTGCCAAAAGCTTTGGGAAAGTGGCGAATGTGCGTGGACTTCATCGACTTGAACAAAGCCACACCAAAAGACTGCTATCCATTGCCGAGCATCGACCAACTGGTTGACTCAACCTCGGGCAACGAGATACTTAGCTTCCTGGACGCCTATTCAGGTTACCACCAGATCAAAATGGATCCAGAACATATCGAGAAGACCGCCTTCATCACCGACTTCGGCGTACACTGCTACACCCGGATGCCCTTCGAGCTGAAGAACGCTGGAGCCACGTACCAGAGGCTGGTCAACCATATGTTCAAGGGATAGCTCGGTCGGAACGTCGAGGCCTATATTGATGACATGCTCGTCAAGACCCCCAAGGCCGAGGACCACTTCACCGACCTAGCTGAGACCTTCGACACTCTCGAGAGGTACAATATGAAGCTCGACCCCGCCAAGTGTGCCTTCGGAGTAAGATCCGGGAAATTCCTGGGCTTCTTGGTGACCCAGCGTGGGATCGAGGCCAACCCCTACAAGGTCCAGGCCATTCTGGACATGCGGCCGCCCACCTGAACCAAGGACGTTCAACACCTTACCGGGCGCATTGCTGCACTCAACCGATTCCTGTCCCGCGCGGTCGAACGATGCCTACCCTTCTTCAAACTGTTGAGGGGGCCCAAAATGGCATCTGCTATGTTCGCATGGGATGAGGAATGCCAAAAGGCATTCGCTGAGCATAAGGAGTTCCTGGCTTCGCCCCCGGTGTTGTCCAAGCCTGTTCCAGGTGAAGCATTACATCTCTACCTCTCGGTAACTCCGTCCACAGTTAGCTCGGTCCCGGTCAGAAATGACTCGGGAGTCGAGAGACTTGTCTACTACACCAGCAAGGTGCTCAACGAGGCTGAAAGAAGCTACCCCGCAACCGAGAGACTCGTGCTAGCGTTGGTTACCTCAGCTAAGCGCCTTCGACCCTACTTCCAAGGGCACTCAATCATCGTGTTGACCGACGAACCACTAAAGAGGATCCTCGCTCACCCTGAAGCCTCGGGACGTCTTGTTAAGTGGGCCATTATGCTCGGGGCGTACGATATATCGTACCGACCTCGCTCGGCTATCAAAGGACAGGCGCTCGCTGACTTCATCGTCGAGAGCACCATCCCGACCGAAGAAAAATTTCCGTCTGTGCCCGGGCCAACCTGGAAATTGTTCGTCGATGGATTCTCCAACTCGGCCGGGAGGGGCGCCGGTATCCTCCTGAAGTTACCCGAAGGAGCAGAGCTGGAATATGCCTTGAAGTTCAACTTCCAGGCATCCAACAACGCCTCCGAGTACGAAGCCCTTATCTCGGGAGCCCGCATGGCCCGGCGTTTGGGGGCTGAGCGAGTTAGAATTCACACTGACTCCCAACTGGTCGCTAGCCAGGTCAATGGCGATTATGAAGCTCGGGAAGAACCGATGGTCAAATACCTCCAGCTGGTCAAAACCGTGGCACAACAGTTCGAGAGTTTTGAGGTAGTCCAAATAGCTCGAGAGGAAAACTCCAAAGCGGACGCCCTCTCTCGGCTGGCCTCCTCTCTTGACCCCGAGGGAACTCGATCAGTCCTTCTCGAAGAGCTAGAGCGACCGAGCATTGATTCAGAGCTCATGGCTGTTGACTCGGCCTCCCCAAGCAACTGCGTACCCCCTATCTGTCGTGGCTCCAAGACTCTCAGGAGCCTCCCGACCCTCAGGAAGCCCAGAGATTGAAATACCAAGCTCGGTGATTTATCATTCTGGATGGCACTTTATACCGCAGATCCTTCTCCGGTCCCCTCCTGAAGTGCATCAGTACTGACGAAGCCAGCCAAGCGATTCAAGAGGTTCACGAAGGCCTGTGCGGAGCGCATCAAGGGGGAAGGTCACTCGCCAGGATCTTGCTTCGGCAGGGTTACTAGTGGCCCAATCTACAGCGCGACTGCTCGACCTACGTGCAACAGTGTGATTGATGCCAGCGATTTGACCGCTTGATCCATCAGCCGACAACGGATCTCGTCACCCTAGCCAAGCCTTATCCTTTCGCTCGGTGGGGGATCGACATCCTTGGGCCGTTCCCTATGGCTCGGGACCAGAACAAGTTCATCATCGTCGCCATCGACTACTTTACCAAGTGGATCGAGGCCGAAGCTATAGCTAGGATCACCGAGACAGTCGTGTGGAGGTTCGTTTGGAAGTCGATCATCTGTCGCTACGGCATCCCCTGGGTGATAGTGAGCGATAATGGTCAGAAATTTGATTCTCGTTATTTTTGAGACATATGTGCCGACCAAAACATTTGCAATCACTTCACTTCGATCGCCCACCCTCAGGATAACGGGTTGGTCGAAAATGCCAATAAGACTATCTTAAAAGGCATCAAGACTAGGCTCGGCAAAGCCAAGGGCAGCTGGCTCGAGGAATTACCGAACGTATTTTGGTCACACAGAACAACTCTCAGAACGGCAACCGGTGAGAGTCCCTTTCAGCTGGTGTACGGCACCGAGGCCGTGATCCCATTGGAGATCGGCAATCCCTCACGCCGAGTCATCTGCTTCTCGCCCGAGGCAAAAGACCAGAAACTGCTCGAAAACCTCGACCTAGCAGATGAAGTCCAAGAGATTGCCAGCATCCGAGCAACGGAATATCAACGCCGCCTCACTTGATAGCAAAAATTTCCTTCCTCTTTTATTCAAATAACTGTTTGTACATCAGAAAGGCCGAAGCCAATACAATACATGTCAAAAAAGCAAAAATCCATCTGGCACCGTCGTACGATCCCATCGCTCGGCTGACTCATGTAACCTTCCTGCGTCCAGCCACTGACTCTGCCTCGTGTGGAAACTGGCTCGGATAAAGGATAGTCGACCCCGTTGGCTCGGGTAACTTGGAACAAAGGTGACAGAGGGATTAGAAAGATGAAGGCTACCTTCCAAGTTGCACAAGGTAGATGAAGGGGAAGAGGAAGCCAACTCATCGCAGAGAATGCCGAGAGGCATCCTGCAAAGAGTGAAAGAAATGATAAGAAGGGTAGAAGAGAGAGAAAGAGGCTGCGGGGAGAAGGGAGGAGAAGCAGGAAGTGGAGAGGAATCTTGAGAGGGATCCCCTCCAGAGAGTGAGCGGGAAGGGACGAGAGTAGGGGTGCCCGATCGCACCATCCGTCCGCCGTTACGTCCCTCCCCGCAAGCACCGTCGGAACTGATAAAAAGAAGGCGACGTGCTTCCGCACGTCGAACCCCCTTCTAACCCGCCCACCGGCCGTCGAACTCCCTTCAGACCCGAAGCAGCAAAGACTCTCTGCCCTCCGTCGTCTGTAGCTTCATCTTCCAGAGCGTCTTCCATGCTTCAAATTTGACAGCACAATGCTTCGTGAAGAAGGAGGGAGGAAAGACTGTCAGAGAAGACCCTAAGTGGTGGAGAGGAAGAGACGCCCTTCGGACCTTTTATAGGCGAAGGGAGGCTACTTGACTTAAATGATTCTCCTCTCAAAAACATACTAAAGGTACCTCTCCCTACGAATGGTCACCTCAGACTCCTCGGTGGTCGGGCATTTAAAGCATAAGAAAACGGAAAGACACCTGTCAGACGCCCGCCCAACCATCATGTGAGATCCACGCAGAAAGTATCGGCACTTTCCAACTACTACGGATACACTGGTCAAACCACGGCAATGGCGGTAAAAAATAGTCAAGTCTTTATCATAACACCACTACATTACATTCTCGACCTTCCTTTACCCAAAAAGAGAAGCTTTCCTTCAAAAAAGGAAAAACGTACAAGGAGAAAAAGAAAAATAGATACATCAGGCCCCTGGCCCATCCTGAGGCTCGGAAGTTGAAGGCTCAGACAGTCTGCCCCTGGCACCTTTGGCAACGGCCGACCCTGGCACTGACCCCACCTGGGTGGGAACTGCCTCGGTTGTGCGCCCTCCCGAGGCATCCGTAGTTGGCGACCCCTCGGACGAAGATGAGTCCCCCTGGTCTCCTCCTTCCCCCAACGCCGAACCAGAGGAATCGGAGGACGCCAAATCTAAGTCGTAGCATTGCCCGGACGGAAAACTGATTGTCCCGGGCGCCTGCTCCTCCGCGTAGAAGACGGCTCGGCCGTAGCCGTGCTCAAACCCCTTGCGGATGCCCCGGCAAAGTGCTAACTCATAGTAGGGGAGGGAAGCCTCCTTAAGATCGACCCGGTAGGTCTCCGAGCATTTGTATTACTCAAGTGCCTCCGCCCCGGCTGATCCCACTCTACTGGCGATCTCGGCCTTCTCCCGCTCTGCCTCTGCCAACATCCGCTCTACCTCGGCCATCTGCTTCTCCACCTCAGCCCGATCAGCCTCGACCTCCAGCCTAAGACGCGTGGCTTCCTCCGCTCACTCTAATAGCTCGGCGCGCTTGACCTCCCACTGGCCATCTCGCTCGACGCGGGCCACGTGCTCCTCCTCCAGAAGCTTGCTCTTCCACTCGAGCGACCCGCGGGCCTGAGCCAGTTATTCGGTCAGTGTCTGGGCCTCTGCCTGGCTCACCCTCGCCAGCTCTCTAATCGAGGAGAGCTCCCGCCAAAGTCCATCACGCTCCTCGGTGAGCCGAGCTACCTTCTCGTCGGACGTGCCAAGGGTCCAGGCAAGGTTCGCCCGTTCTGACTCCAACCGAGCGTAAGCTTCAGACAAAGAGGCCCCCAACTGGGCCAGGATCAGGCCACCCTCCATAACAATATCAAGGGCCACGGGTGGGGAGCATTGCCAGTCTCCTCCCCTCACCACCTGCATAGCTATGCAGTGACATTTCTGGTACAGAGGGCCCCAGATGCCCAGCCTCTCCAGAGCAGTCGGAATAGGGGCCCCCCTTCAAGCGGCATCCCCTCGGGAGCCCCACCGGCCGGCCCGGATAGAGTCGCTGCTTCATCCGCCCCTCTTGCCTCGGTCGGTTGGGGCTGCATTGCCTCTCATCCCGACCCCCCGGCCTCGACCAGCTCGGCCCCAGCTTCACCACCCGGAGCGCCGCCTACCTCGCTCGACGCTCCAGTCTCAGCCGCGGTCCTGGAGTTGCCTGCTTCGGCCCCGGCCCCCTCGGCTCCTGCAGAGGGGAGAGCCGAGCCAGCGCCGCCGCCAACCGCAGAAAAGGCCCTGGCCTCCTCGGCCCACTCTTGCTCGGCGGATGGGAGAGCCGGCCTAATAGGGTCGGCGCTGTCACGCTTGGTAGAGGGGAGAGCCGAGCCAGAGCCACCTTCAACTGCGGGGACGGCCCCGGCCTTCTTGGCCCGCTTCTTGGCCTCCACGGCGTCCTGCATCATCATCTCCACGGGATTCTTGCGCTTGGACCCCCGCGGCCTGGAAGACCCTTCCCGGGTCACGCCCTTGCCCTTATCTTGGGCTCGGGAGCGACCCTCGAGAGCTCACGACTCAACGTCAGCCAAGTCATCACCCAGATCGATCACTTCCCGCTCGGTCACATGCTCCTCCTCCGCAGCCGGCCATCTGGTGTCTGCGCAAAAGAAGACATGGTCAGGAAAAGAAAAGTGGCTTCATCATCTGATGATAAAGTTGATTCATGGTGCCCATAAATGCCGGCCGTAGCCGCTGGAGAAGGCATCGCTCGATGTTCTCCGGGGTCACCAGTTCCGCCGTGGACTGGCGATGCTTCAGCAAAATGGTCGCGTACTTCTCCACATCCGGAGAGAACTCATCATGCCTCGGAGGGATGTTCGGGTGAAAGTTGGGGATTACGGGACACCTCCAAGACTCCTCCACCGAACAAATCCCCACCCAGAAGAACTGAGTCTTCCACCCCTTGTGGGAAGAGTCCTTCACGGCTAAGGAGACACAGCTCATGTTTCGCCTCGCCTGGACGAAATAGAATCCCTTCCCGTCTGAGGAATGCTCCTTCAACTCAAAAAAGTAATGGAAGAGGTCCAAGGAAAGAGGAACCCTGTACTGGAGGCAGAGGATGCAGAAAGCAGAGAGAAGAAGATAAGAGTTGGCTACCAACTGTATGGGAGCCAACAGAAAGAAATTGAGAAGGTTAAGAATAAAAGGGTCGAAGGGAAGATGGAACCCATCCTTCCACGACAGAAGGAAGGAGCAGAAATGGCCCGTACGAGAATCCAAGCTCGTCTCGTTTGGGGTAACCGCGGTGAAGTAGTACTGCTAGGGCAGGCAAAATTGGTGCTCCAGCCGCTTCACCTCCGCCTCCCCCAGCTTGCTACCGTTCGGAGCCGGTGGTATCACCACCACCCTCGACTTAGGCTCACCCTCCAACTCCTCAACCTCCGGACGCTGGTCCGCCATGAAATCTGAAGAGGAACTTGAAGAGGCAGGCTCCCAAGACTCCGAAGACTATGGAGGAAGGGAAGCTGTCGGATCACCTCCGTGGTGATCTCCGCCAACTCTGTGAACGCCGCTGCGAGTCTCTGCTCTTCCGCCGTATCCCCACGGCGCATCAGAGATCCTCGAAAGCAAGTACGAAGGAGAGCAAAATCCTAAAGCGGAGGGAGTATGGAACGACAGTAAGCGCACAACGCTTATATCCCCTCGCGGAAGGTGTCACGTCGTTCCGACCTCTGAGAAAGGGGGGCCCCATCGTTTCAAATCTATCAGGATTATCATTATTACGGGCCTAGGTGACCACGATACATGGCTTCTTAACACCGCCAGATCTCCACTCACCGCTGGTCCAAAACCCCAACGGCTACTCTTCCGAGCCTGCCAAGGCTCGGGAGTAAGAGGGGGACAAGTGGAGAGGGGGATTTCTGTAGCCCATCTAAGAGCGGCCGAACTAGGTCCAGCGAGACCAAACGAGGCCCAGCTCATCTAAGTGACTGCCCCGCAAGGCCCACTTAGCATAAAAGCCCAATAAGTTCACTCGGGATCAAGCACTTCCTAGGCGGCCATTAGGCTCGGAAGGTCGAGCGTCGGTCCGGTCGGAGGAAGACCCACGCCTGACCTATCCCCCTCACCGGGATAAGGGCTGGCGCCCAGCGCCCACTCCGACCAAACCTCACCCAAGCTATGCCTATCGCTCGGGACAGGGCTGGCACTCTTCACGCTTGGGTCGACCGACGGTTGCTTATCCACATTGCCGTTGAGAACCCTTTCTGAGTAGGAGTTTACGAGGATAAGGGGGCCCACGAATCCTCAAGGCTATAAAGAGCCCATGACGAGGACGTAAAGAGCCCACGTCGAGGACGTAACCCCTGCCTGAAACTCCTCAGCTTACGGGACTCATAAGGCTGGCGCACTATTTAAACCTGGGACTCCCTCCAGCGGAAGGTAAGGCCAACACACGCCTAAAACTCCCTGAGCAGGAACCACTTCACCACCTTGGTGGAGAGGGATCTCGTGCATCTCCTTCTTTCTGCCTTCATAGCTTCCACCAATGCTCTACTGACTTAGGCATCGGAGGGTTTTCCCCATGGATCCATCCCTGGGCCCCCTGATCCGTTTCCCTTCCTTGCAGTTCACTATTCGTTGATCATCTCCTCCTGCTCAGGACCAACCCGAGATCGCCCCTCTTCAAGTATATTCTTGTTCATGAAAGGCCAAACTTACATTCTTGCTATATACTTGCTCAATCATGTTCTCAATTCTCATTCTTAATCGTATCATGTTACTTATGTTACTTGGGTTTTACACCGCATATTTTATCGTGTATCTTTACTCTAGCGCTAAAACATTAATCACTTCAATATTGCCTTCATGTTGATACGAAGATACCTACTGGGCATGTGTGCGCATACCTACTTTCTCATCTTTTCAGGAAATACTAGTAAATCGGATTTGGATTATGCAAGTAGCGGGTTCGAGAGCGATTGATAGTCTATTGGAATGAGAGAAGCCCTAGTTATCGAGTGTCTAGTCGAGTCATATTGTAATTTTTGATTTCTTGAGTCATATGATGTAAGGATGTCAAAGGCAATGGTCTTATGTACTTTTGGGTTATTATTATTAGGAAATAAAGTTAGAGTTTGAGTAATTACTTGTGCAATTACTTTTATGTGATTGTCTTGCGCTCTGATTTCTTGCTTGCTTGAGACATACTAGTTGACTATCCACGTTCCCCAGATTCCTTCTGATGTATTAAAAGCTCGGGACGTGACAGTTAAAGTGGTATCAGAGCATAGGTCTTAAGACTTACTCACGTCATAGGCTAAATCCAAGGTTTAAGGACCTACACCTATGAAACAAGGAAAGAAATTCCCCACCCAAGAGAGGAATCGGGTAGAACCCGGGATGAGATAGTAATTAGAGATTATCTCTAAGATTAAGCCCACCAATTCCATTGGAATTAACAAATAATTCTTTTTTCTCAAGTACCTTATTCTTACAATGGCTCACCGTGTTGATTGGGGGGGAATGCAACAAACTGTTGCGGGTTTCACCCAGGCACTTCAGAATATGGCCCAAGCTGGCGCGAGGGTGGGTGCTGGTGATCTACACCGCAACTTCTGGAGTTTAAATCCTCCGTGATTTTCTAGTTCCTACAACCCAGATGAAGCTGAGAACTAGATCGGTGAAATGAACCGCATATTCGAGGTCATGCAATCATCCGACCAAGAGAAGGTTCGTCTTGTCACGTTCCAACTCAACAAGGATGCGCGTATGTGGTGGAAGTCTATTCCAGCACCACCTACAGACGCACCACACACTTGGGAGGGATTTCTCACGCTCTTCCGAGTAAAATATTTCTCCGAACATGTTAAGGAGAGGAAGGCGGCAGAATTCACTTCCTTACGGCAAGGCATGATGACGGTGGCGGAGTATGAGTTACAATTCTCTCGCCTAGCACCTTATGCTTAGCATTTAGTGAGCACGGATATTCTCAAGGCTAATCGTTTCATGGACGGGCTACGACCCATCTTCATTCAACAACTTGGCTCGCAAAATATTCGGACCTATGCAGAGATGGTCCAACGGGCACACTTATGTGAAAGGACCTTGGAGAAGGTCGAGAAACTCAAAGGCAATGGGGAGGAGCCAAGCCGAAAGTCTGATCGGCGAGGAAGAAGAGAGGAGAAATTTAGCATCACTTACAACTCTCGAGACAACAAGAAGAGATCCTGGAACGGGAGTGGTAGTGGCTACCACAAGAATAAAAAGGTGAAGGAGGAAGACAAGCAAGTCATGGCGACTTGCACGTTCTATGAGAAATTCGGCCATGCGGCCGAGGAATGCTAGAAGTGTCTCGGTGCTTGTTTGCGATGTGACAGCCAGGAGCACCGCATGCCGGATTGCCCCCTCATGAAGGATCAATCTTCCAGCGGTTAATGCAAGCGATAGGCTCGTCTTAACGCTATTCTAGATGATGAAGAAGCGCCCAAAGATGATGGGCTGATGGAAGGTACCATTCATATCTATTCCCATCCTGTATTCGTGTTATTTGATACTAGTGCTTCTCATTCCTTTATATCTACTACTTTTGTAAAAACCTTACCAGTTTCATCAGTTCCTCTACCTTCGGACCTAGCTATTACTACACCCTTAGGTCCCAGAACTAAACTCACAACTTACTACCCCAATGGTGAGTTAATGGTAGAAGGTCATAATCTTTCTGCAAACCTCATATGCCTTGACATGGAAGGTTGCGATGCTATCTTAGGTGTAGATTGGCTTGTAGACCACAACACCTATATAAATTGCCGCAATAGGATAATCTCTTTTTGGAAACCAGGTATTCCAAGATTTTCCTTCCTATGTATCAAATATAGGAAGCATCCTACCATTGTTTCATCTATTCACGCTTGCAAACTCATTTCGCAAGGATGTGAAACTTTTCTTGCCTCCGTAATCATTACCGAGTCCAAAGAGATCATCTTAGAGGATATTCCCATTGTGAATCAGTTTCCTGATGTGTTTCCATCGAAATTACCCGGTTTACCACCCGAAAGGAAAGTAAACTTCTCCATTGAACTCGTTCTCAGAGCAGCACCTGTTTCAATAGCTCCTTACAGGATGTCCCCCATAGAGTTGAAGGATTTAAAGAAGCAACTCCATGAGTTATTAGACAAGGGCTTCATTTGACCTAGCACATCCCCTTGGAGTGCGCCAGTTTTATTTGTCAAGAAGAAGGATGGATCTCTTAGGCTATGTATTGACTACCGACGACTAAATCAGCTCACTATCAAGAACAAATACACATTGCCGCGTATCGATGAGCTCTTTGATCAAATTTCGGGAGCAGAATATTTCTCCAAAATAGACCTCAGGTCAGGTTATCATCAGCTCAGGATCAAAGATGAAGACATATACAAGACTGCTTTCGGAGCAGATATGGGCACTATGAATTTGTGGTAATGTCGTTCGGGTTAACCAATGCCCCGGCAGCATTTATGCAACTAATGAATAACGTCTTCAGGCCTTATCTCGATCGATTTATGGTCGTCTTCATTGATGATATTCTTATATACTCCAAGACTAAGGAGGAACATGAAGAGCACTTAAGAATAGCCTTTTAAACACTAAGAGAGCATCACCTCTACGCAAAGCTTAGCAAGTGTGAGTTCTAGCTAAAGGAGGTCTCTTTCCTCAGCCATATTATTTCAAAGGAAGGTATCGATGTCGATCCTTCTAAGGTGGAAGCGGTTAAGAATTGGAGCTGGTCGATGACCATGTCAGAAGTTAGAAGTTTCTTGGGTCTAGCTGGTTATTATAGGCGATTCATCAAGGATTTTTCAAAAATCGTTGTTCCTTTGACTAGACTCACAAGAAAGGAGAACCCCTTTATATGGTCGAAGGATTGCGAAGAAAGTTTCCTAACTCTTAAAGATCACCTTACTACAGCCCCTATTCTGGCACTACCTATTGAAGGTGGCGGCTTTAAAGTCTTTACCGATGCATCTGGCATTGGCATGGGATGCATTCTTATGCAAAATGGAAAGGTGATTCGCTATTCATCAAGGCAGTTGAAGCATCATGAGGAAAACTACCATGTGCATGATCTGGAACTAGCTGCTATTATATTCGCCTTGAAAATTTGGCGACACTACCTTTTTGGGGAGAAATTCACTATATTTTCATATCACAAAAGTCTGAAATACCTCTTCACCCAAAAGGAATTAAACATGAGACAATGCAGATGGTTGGAGTATCTCAAAGACTTCGACTTTACTATCCAATATCATCCAGGCAAAGCAAATACTGTAGCCAACGCTCTTAGCAGAAGACCAATGGCAACTCTAGCAAGCCTCAGGAAAGGTACGACATATCTTATCGAGGATTTTGCTCATTTGAATCTGGATGTTGATAAAGAAGAGGAAGGATGTATGATTGCTAATATAAGGTCACAACCTATATTAATCGAAGATCTACCCAATTTACAAGAAAATTATCCCACATTGATGGAGATCAAGGCCAATATTGATCAAAGGTCAGAATTCTCCATTTCAACTGATGGAAGATTACTGTTCAAAAATCGAATATGTGTGCCGGATCATATCGACACTAAGAAGTTGATCATGGAAGAAGCTCATAAATCAAGGTATGTTATTCACCCTACTGCTACAAAGATGTACCAAGATTTAAAAAGAAATTTCTGGTGGCCCAATATGAAAAGAGAAGTAGCGGACTTTGTATCTCGCTGCCTCACTTGTCAGCAAGTAAAGGCAGAACATTTAAAGCCTGCCAGAAAACTACATCCCTTGGATATTCCCGAGTGGAAATGGGAAAGTATAGGGATAGATTTCATCATGGGTTTACCTAAGACAAGAGGTGGACACGATGGTATATGGGTGATTATAGACCGATTGACTAAATCTTCACATTTCATACCAATCAAAAGTCGATGGTATGTGGATGTATTTGCAGCACTATACATGAAGAAAATTGTCAAACTACATGGTGTCCTTGTCATCATTATATCTGACCGAGACCCTCGGTTCACATCATAATTCTGAAAGGGTCTACAGCATTCGTTAGGGACCCGACTTAACTTTAGCACAATATTCCATCCACAAACTAATGTTGAGACTGAAAGAACCAATCAAGTAGTATACAATAATATTCCTCGTACCGCCCACTGTAATAATATTCCTCCAGGGTGAAGCCCAACCCTGGATGTTGAGAGACACGTCTCATTTCCTTATCCAGATTTGTAGGATACCACATCTTCTGGAAAGCTTCCTTGCGTTTTTGAGACTGATCGGGAGGGATGTGTTGCTTTTGAAACATCCTGGCCGTTCGATCAGTTGTAAATGCCAGCCCTGAATAGGAACCCATGGGTTGGCTAGATCCTCAGGGAGGCTACAGTCTGTGTCTTCCTGAGTGGGATGCTCCTCAGCTGTATAGAATGAGCTGCTGGGTCCATCTTCCTGTGTCACCTCCCAAGTTTTGAAAGGTTCCACTTTCTATATTCGGGTTAGACTCCCTGTCAAACCCACTGTCGGTCCTTGGCCGAGGCACCCTGTTGAGGCCTACCACTGCACTTTAATCCAGGTCCATCATCTGAATAAAACGGCTCTCGTTGGCCAGTACCAACCCTCTTCGTCCCGCCAGGACTTGCTGCATAAAGCCCTTTTCCATTATTTTGTTACCAATTCTGCTTGCTTTTGAATAACTAACCTGCAGGTATTCGCAACGGGCGCTTGAACAAATAAATGGATATATAGTGACATATACATATATGCATACATATAAAATAATATAAAAAAGAGAAAGAAAAAGAAAGGAAAAATCGCTTGCTTTGAAAATTTTGGGTGTTTGTTGGCCATGCTTGCATGCTTGCTTATACTATAAGATAATACACCTCCTTCAATTTCCTAGGACCACATTTTCTTACTAAATAAAGCTGCCTAATTTTAAGCATATGTGCGCCATAGCATACACTAAGGGATGAAAATTCAGTATTGGCTGAGTGCATGCGTCTAGTAGAAAAGTCATAGCTGTGTCGCTAACGCAACTCGTGAGATACACCCAAAGTAAAACTCTCACACTTTGCACCACAATGTGTTCAGCGGTCTCTTATCATAAGGATGCTAGAAGGTTCTTCCTAACACTATATGTGTGCTCGAATTTCTGCACCCACATAAGGGGTAATCGTGAGGAAAGAGTTGTCTTCCCCCAAGTTAAAAGAAAAAAGAAGAGAAAGAAGAATGTTAGATAGGATGAATCCTAGTAGCCGGGAATCCCCATTGAGACATATGAGGAAACTCACGCCGAACGGTGAAGTCCGCAATAAAATCACTATAAAGGATGAATCCTAGTAGCCGGGAATCCCCATTGAGACATATGAGGAGACTCGCGTCGAACGGTGAAGTCCGCAACAAAACCACTATAAAGGATGAATCTTAGTAGCCGGGAATCCCCATTGAGACACATGAGGAGACTCGCGCCGAACGGTGAAGTCCGCAAAAAAACCACTATAAAGGATGAATCTTAGTAGCCGGGAATCTCCATTGAGACACATGAGGAGACTCGCGCCGAATGGTGAAGTCCGGAGCTGGGAATAAGCTAAAGGGGGTTGTGCGAAGCAACCGAAAAATCGAGAACCCCAGCTGTATGTGTAGACGCTAGAGCAATACTCTAGTGTTATTTTGAACGTCTGTGTATCCCTACGTCGGAGATCCGCTGCTTGCATACTTGCACTATCACACTATGGAGAAGTAGCCTCGGGTGTAGATCGTGGCTTACGTTGTGCACATATTCTATGCGATGTCCTCTCTGCGCATGCACATCTCCCTTAGTTGTACCTTGTGAGCCGCACTCTGCCTATGAGTCACAGGCGCTGTCCTTGTCCTATCCCCAATATAGGGGAGGTATTCTATATATCTAGCTTACGCTTGCTGTTGATTGCCTGCATGCTCACATGAACAAAAAGACACGCTTTCAAAACGGGCTGCACCCGCAGGTCCCGCTCGCTCGTCCCTCATTCGCGCCACCTACGGGTGAGGGGCATTTGTTGACACATGAAAGATGATAAAATAATAACAATATATACATATATCTATAAATAATGTCAACATATTTTTCCTACTAAATCATCTTATATTCCTTATTTTTTAGGGATAAAGGAAGAGGCGGAGAGGCTACAAGGGCCCATTAAGTCCACAAAAGCACCCAGACCATATCAAAGCTTAAAGGGACGTCGAAGCCCATATTGAAGAAGGAGCGCGCTGAGAGTTCTGCTGTCGAGCGCGCCGACTGTCTACCACCCCGGGAAGGACCCGTGCCGAGAGAAGAGGGCCAGCCCTCTATATAACCACGCCTTCGGCGTGTATGAAGAAAAAAAAAATCGATCAGCCGGAGAAGAAACAATAGGGCTGGCAACGAACACACAGAAGAACTCAAGAGAAAAAGAGGGAGAGAGAGCCACCAACCCATAGAAGGGAAAGAGTGCTGAAGAAAGTGAGGGTTTCCCTCTGCTGTCAAGGTGGGTCTCCCACCATGTAAGGCCCTTCGGGGCTACAATCTCCCCCTCTCCCGGCTTCTTTTCTCTTCTGTTTTATACGTTCCTCTGCCACTATATTTCTACCGGCGAGCTCTGTAATGCAATGGCCTCTTGAGACTTTCTTTTGTCTGTATTCGGCTATGCCTGACTTTATATGAATGAAAGATACATATCGATGCATCTGTTTATGATAAGAATTTTTTTCTTTATATAGATGTGTTGCTGTAATTAAATCCCCTTGATGTCGTATGTGTGCTCCCTTTATTCTATCTAGAATTGTTGTAGTTCCAGTTTTGCGCTTCTTCCGTTCAACCCGGGGCGATGGCCTTATGGCCACTACGACTTCGTAGAGACAGTGGGAATGTTATCCCATCTGTCAATGACATTTGCGAAGGCATTGCTACGTCCCGGGAACATTGAGTTCTGGTGTTTACTCTCTGATTTCCACCGTGAATAGTCGAAGTTATATACCTCTGATATAAGACGGGAGCCCGAGATAGTCCATCTCGTGGCCTTCCCATCCCCCAAATCATGAGGAAAAGCAATTTTTGTTTGGCTCCACTATGGTGTTTGTGTTCTCCTGATGATTCTCTGTTCACTCAGATGAGCTCAAACCCGGCCGCTCCCATGAGATCTTAATTAAACCTCCAAAAATCCCCCTTTCAGTTAGCCTCGGCGCCAACAGCTCTCGGCGTCAAACCCACGCCGATTACTACCCGCGCCGATCCCTCTGTCATGCCGAGAAGCTACCACGCCGAGCTAGGCCTCCCCCATTTTTGTTTCCGCGCCAAGGTCCTCCCCCTTTTGATTTCTGCGTCGATAGCACATATGCGCACCGAGACCCCTCTCCCGAGCACGAGTGTCTCGTGCTGACCGTCGAGGGTGTTGTCGGCCTGCCATTTTCAACTTTTTCCCTCCCATCTTTTATGCATAATGTGCATGCATGTGTCAGGCATGACAGGGGCCCAGTTATCTTTACGAATGGCGTGATCGAACAAATCGAAACCCATAAATGCATGGCCTCACTCATCTAATGCAGCCCATCCGTCGGTTTACGTGGTAGTCATTGGCCCATTCACCAACTCCCATGCATAAACATGTCTGCATTGCCTCTTTCTTGGCCTCCATCCCCTACCCAGACCTATTCCACGTGATGCATGATTTCATGAGAACCCATTCGAATAAATGAAACCCCCTCCCTGCATGGCTTGTGCATGGCATTTTCAATATGAGACGTTTGTGGAGTCCATGAACGTATGGCACCCACTAATCATGTTTCTTTTACATTTGGGTCATTAACCCATTTATTAACCCCATGCACATCCCTGTTTATATTCTCTTTCTCAATAACCATCCCATGTGTGTAAATAGGTATTGACCCATTTATCAATCCAATATATCCACCCCTATTCATGGTATTCTAAAATCAACCCCACTGCCATATATACGTATACAAGAGCCATTACGTAAAGCCCACTATCTTCTCATGTCTAAGCATGCATATTAAACTTACCCAGTGATCAATTCCTAATGGCTTACTAAGCATCATGCTTTATTTGGCAATGCACATATTTGTATGTATATAGGTACGTGTGTGCACACATCAGTGTGAGAATAAATGCATGCATTTTATAGTTATGAGTCAACTATGTTGGGCCATTTATACTCAACTCTGAGAGAATCGGAGGTGCTATATCAATGGGGTTTTACCCCTACATTTACTCTATTCTTTTGGATGTTTCGATCACCCCATCGGGCTACGGAGTTCTGCCACTGCATGTTCTCCGCTAGTCCCTTTAGGAGAATATTAATGAGGCACCATGATAAGTGGACATTGTCCCGCTGAATTTTGATCCTCTTGGGTCTCGGGCTACGCCCATCTTTATTTTGACTTCCATCTCGGCACTCCGTGGATGAATGTCCCATTCTCCCCTTTTGGCATAGTCCAAATTAAGAGGAGATGCTGCCGAAATTTATTCACGATCATTGCTTTGTCATATCGTGTGACGTTTTCATTAAGCTGATAAATAAACCCCCTGCTGTGTGACAGAGGCCTGAGACAGACTATCTCATGGCCCTTTGCCCACTGTACAAGGGGAACATGATCATCATGAGATTTTCCGTTGATTGTCACATAGTCTCCCTAGACCTTCTGTGGATGAATTCCCCCTCCCCTTTCAGCTTACCTAAACATCGTTACCAGAGCCCATGAAGCCCTGATTAAACACAAGAGACCCCCTCAATAAAACCCCTCATAACATTTGGAGAAAACCGACAAAATGGCCGCCGGCGCCATCTCCCCCCGGCGCCATCTCCTCCCGGCGCCACCTCCTCCCAGCGCCAAACCCGTGCCGGGTGAAGGGCGCGCCGGGAACCATGCCACACCGTCTACCCCTTGGCCTCATGTCGCGCCGGGACCCCTTCGTGCTGGAACCTAGTCATGCCAATTTGCTGTCGTGCCGGAATCCTACCCGCGCCGGGTGGGGGGCGTGCCGAAACCTGCCGTTTGCCATGCCGTGCCGATTGCCATGCCGTGCCGTTTGCCATGCCGTGCCGATTGCCATGCCGTGCCGATTGCCCTTGAGCCCCCCCTCCGTGCCGGTTCATCTCAATATCATCTATTATTCAAACACTCAACTTCCCAGCAACCTTAATGAGCCCTAAACTCAGTCTAAACTCGATGTCTCAACCTCATTTGCCTTCAGGCCCACTCTCATCACATCACGGGGAATCATGGTTCTTCATCCAAGTCTAAGGGAGCTAAATTAACGAGGTTCTACCCCCACATTATACCATTTGACCGTGATGTTTTCTTCTAACCCTACTGACTCTTGGAGTTCTGCCACCGCATATTCTCCAATGGTTTCTTAAGGGGATATCAATAATACCATAATAATGGGCATTGTCCCGTCGCATCTAGATCCTCTTGGATCTCGGGCTACGCCCATCTTTCTTTTGTCTTCCATCTCGGCACTCCATGGACGGATGTCCTATATTCCCACTTGGCATGGACCAAGATAAGGGGATATGCTGCCGGATTTATTTCGTATATTAATATGTCATATCTCATTTTGCATAATCGCATGCATCTTCTATCCTGCAAATGAATGAGCATACCTATCACATTGGTTTTGCCCCTGGGATCCTTCTACTTTGGCGACTAATCAAGGGTTGTCCTTCTTTGGAAGGGCGTAATTAACGTCATAACCTTTGTGGTATGACGGACTTCCGGTCCCGACATGGACTTCACAATCGACTGACTGAGTCAGATCGAGCGCACAATAAATTGTCACTCCGGTGACTGGCACGCCTAATAAACCAACGAACAAATCAATAAACCAATAAATAAATGTGATACATGTGTATGGACTTGATCTGTTAAAGGTAACTTCACTGTTAAATCAGTATACAATATGATTAGGCCTAAAGGAGTAAGGAGGCCTGCCTGGACCAAGTTATGGCACTCTGCCATTCCCCCGAGAGCTGCTCTATTTACCTGGAAGCTTCTCCATCGAGCAGTCCCGGTTGACATCAGGGCTATGGATTGTGGATTTAATGTGGTATCCATGTGTAACTGATGTTCATTTCCTAGCCAAGAGGATCTTAATCATGTCTTTATCACTGGAGAACTTGCTACGGACTTATGGAGATGGCTGTATCCACTGATTAACAACAGAGTATGGGTTAGTGATCAAATTACTATCCGGCTATGGAATCTTATCTCAGGTACAAATATGCAATCAGCTTTTAGCCTTATTGGGTTCCTTGCAATTATTATGATGATATGGGAATTATGGAAATCCAGATGTGCTGCTAGATATGAAGGTGTGCCTGTCCACTGTGCTGCTATTAAAAAGAAAATTTTATATTCAATCTCTTTGGCTCTTGACAGGATAACTTTTCATAGGCCTATGTCTTCATATCATGCCAGAACTATAGCTGCTTTTAATCTAACTCCTCGGATAGTTATCCAAAAGCCAGTTTTTGTTCCATGCAAATTTGTTGTGCAAGGTTATACTTTACATTTCGATGGAGCCTCAAAAGGCAACCCCGGCAGGAGTGGGGGAGGTGGCTGCATAAGAGACTCAACAGGAAGCTTATTTCTTGCCTTTGCCTTCAACTATGGTATTGGGTATAGCCTTGTGGCTGAGACTAGAGCACTACATGATGGTCTAGCAGCCGCAAAGCAATGTGGAATTAAACTAGCAGCTATTTTTTCTGACTGTGTGGTTCTTGTGGAGGCAGCTAGGAAGGGTATTCTCCCTAGCTGGATGACACATCCTTGGTGGAAGAGGATTATGTTGCTATTGCAGGAGATTGGTTGCCCGATCCAGCATATTTACAGGGAGGGGAATCAAATGGCCGATTCATTAGCATCATATGCATGTAATGCCTCCAGCAATTCGGTGTTTATTCATGATAAAGATCTCCCATGGCTGGTTAGGGGTACCTTCAGGGTTGATAAGGCCAGATTGCCAGCCTTTCGCTTCTAGGTTCTCTTGGCTATATTTTGTTCAGCTGTTTTTTGTGTGTTGCCTTTTGATACATAAGGGCCTATGTTATGGCTTCCTTTTGATATTTTTAGGGGTGAATACCCCCAAGGACCATGTAACCTTTGCAACAAAAAATAATAAAAGCTAGGGCCCTGGAGCTACCTGGGGGAGTGGGAACACTCTCCCTTTCTGAGGGGGGGTGCACTCGATCAGGTCTAGACTCCAGATAGGCCGGTTTTTGTTAAAAAAAAAAAGTAGTAGAAGATATGCTCAGGGCATGTGCTATTGATTTTGGAGGGAGTTGGCACGACCACTTGCCTCTAGTGGAATTCGCCTACAACAATAGCTACCAAGCTATATTTATGAAACATGATTCATGGTGGTATTTAGATCGCTATTTTCACACAATTCACTCCCATCTCTTGAGTCATTTTTCATAAGTACATGGCGTATACTTCGGTGTGCGACCATTAGATACACTTTGCACTTATAGACACATCTCTTGGACTTGTGAACCTCTCTGCCGGATATTCCTTCTATCGGACTAGGGGATCATGTTTCAAGGCCTCCATAAGACTCCGCGAGCCTGGGATTCCCACTAGGACGCCGAGCTTGTTGTACCCTTAAAGCCAAAATTATCTAGAGAGCACTCACGAGATCGATGTTTTACTTTCTATATCCAGGTTGATTGCAGCCCTCTAGGAGACCGTCACTGTTACTTAGCGGTCCTACTCAGACCGTCTTTGTCATAAAATGGCCACCTTGAGACCGCTTTTGTTCCAGAATCCCCCAAGTGTCGACTTTCTATTCGTTCAAGTTGACACAGTTAGTTGCGGCCTTCACTGGACCACTAGTATTGTTAAAGCGGCCTGACTGTGACCGTCTTCTGCTTGAAACGGACCAGTAAATGACCGTCTCTTTCTGTCAGGTTCAGAACCCAAGGTTTGACCTAAGGGTTGTTGAAATTCTATTCTTGGATGATCTTAGGATTATCTGGATCCCAAACCTATGTGTAACAAGTTAATGTTAAGTTATGAAACTTAATTAATGTACCGTTATGCTGCCGGAATGCCGCCGTAGCATAATGATCTTTTAATTCTTCTTTGAAATCTCATATCCATTTTGGAACGTTCTATACCTTAGTTACTTGGTCATGAAACCTATTATTTGAACTCGTTACGTTATTGGCCGTATTTATATTTTCGTGGAAGTAGCTTGATTTATAACTTGAAGATGCAAGAGCGGGCACGGATAGTGTCCAAGGGCTCCACTCTAATCCCCTCGGCAGATAGTCGGAAACATACTATAAACCATGGGGTATGATGAACACTAGTCGCATTACGTTGGGAGTACTTTTTTTATAAACTTGTGAATATCCACGAATACTCACGAGACATTCTTGTGAAATTACATGTTTGCTAGTACATTCTCGTTACATGACTTTCTAGCACATAACCTTTATGGTTATGAAAAAGTACATTCTTATTCATGAAAGGCCAAACTTACATTCTTGTTATATACTTGCTCAATCATGTTCTCAATTCTCATTCTTAATCGTGTCATGTTACTTGTGTTACTTGGGTTTTACACCGCATATTTTATCGTGTATCTTTAATCTAGCCCTAAAATATTAATCACTTCAATATTGCCTTCATGTTGATACGAAGATACCTATTGGGCATGTGTTCTATTACCTACTTTCTCATCTTTTCAGGAAATACTAGTGAATCAGATTCGGATTATGTAAGTAGCGGGTCTGAGAGCGATTGATGGTCTATTGGAATGAGAGAAGCCCTAGTTGTCTAGTGTCTAGTCTAGTCATATTGTAATTTTTGATTTCTTGAGTCATATGATGTAAGGATGTCAAAGGCAACGGTCTTATGTACTTTTTGGTTATTATTATTATGAAATAAAGTTGGAGTTTGAGTAATTACTTGTGCAATTACTTTTATGTGATTGTCTTGCCTCTGATTTCTTGCTTGCTTGAGGCGTATTAGCCGACTATCCACGTTCCCGAGATTCCTTCTGTTGTATTAAAAGCTCGGGACTTGACAAAGAATAAGGAAAACTGCCCAAGGCCATCGCCTGAAGATCTGAAGCTGATCGCAAGCTCCTCTTCCATCTGTTCCTCGCCATGCAAGGAAAAGCCATTGTGAAGGAAGCAAAGGTTCTGCAAGCAGCCGTCCAAGCTCTCCATCCTTCAAACAGAAACTTTTCTCACGACCTGAGTTTCACTCACTCTGTTTGAATTTTTCCATTGTTCTTTTTCATTTGTTCTTATCAAAAACTATAAACCGTCCCTACCGGTGTTGTAGGAAGATAGGCGGAGGTGTTCTCCGGTCTATGGTGTTTCAGTCCCTACCTGGTACTGTAGGAAGATAGACAGAGGGCTTCTTTTGTCTGTGGTTGGCCGGTTGTGCCGTTTGCTGTGTTCACAGCGGCTTAGTGCGGTGGCACTAGTGAAGCATCACTTGGTTTGAGTGAGGGGTGGACGTAGAACTCGGGCTTGAGTTCGAACCACCTAAAAATCCATGTTCTTGTGATTTGCATGTGCTTGATCGCCCTACGCTAGATGCTTGCTTAGGCTCGTTGTCTATTTACACTTCATCATCTTGCGTATAGGTTCTTGTTTCATGTGCTAGTTGTTTTATTCCGCTGCAATCTTTGTTTATCTAGAAAAGGAGGGGCAGATCTATTCACCCCTCCCCTCTAGATCAGCCATTCCCACACAACATTAAACCCCCCTCTTTCTCTCCCAAGCTTTTTTTTTTTGATAAGTAATTTAAGAGCAAATGTGGGAAAATCTGCAACTCCCACTGACACTTGCAAGATTTGAACCCAGAACCTTGCCCATGCAAAGGGCACTTCTAACAAGCATGTCTACATCTACACCTGTCCAATAAAGTAAACCAACTGCACCACTACAGAAAATGTAAGCTTAAGTTCTTTATTTTCTCTTCTGCCACACCTGCATCTTTGAAGAGTATTCATTTTCATCAACAAGCCACCTTGCACTATGTTTGTTGCTATGTCTAACACCATTCGTGATTCATCAAATTGCCCTGCTGTTTGATCTTTACTGCTTCAACAAATTATATGTCACACAGGTATGACATATATAACTAGCACATGTTAAGGTAACAACCCAGCCCATGTTCACATGCATTTGATTTATTGAGTTTTACACAACAGTAGGAAAATTTTAGATGTCATGACAATACTACAATTTTGCTTAGTACAGTCAAATTGCACCTACAATAATTTCTAGTCCAAATACTAGATTTCTTAGCAACTAATTAATTTCCTGACCTCTACACAGTTAATCACGCCTCCCACAATCTGGATTTTGCATGAGTGCAAAAGATATCCAATTTAACTAGGTACATGGAGACAATGAATGCTCTGTTCCTTCATAAATAAGTTCATAATACAAAGCTACCATTTCTAGGTTAAAGCTCCCCACTGTAGTCAGGAAAAAAGAATAAAGAAGAACCTAGTATTGTGAACTTGGTTCGTTCACATCTTATCCTTCCCAACGATTTCCAACAAAGATAACTGATGAAGCAAACATTAAAGAAAAGTAACTTGTCAGAAGCCATCCAATGAACTAAAATGAAATGGCAGCATTTTAATAAGGCAATGATAATGAAACTTTATGGGAGATTTATGTCAGATTTCCCTAGTCCATGGGCTTCCCTTTTTAGAGCTAAATATCTACAAACCAATAATTTCTGGACATTAAAACTGGCGTCATCCCATTCTGCCATGTGGGCTGCTATCTTGAAATCCAGAAGTGATTTAAGAAAAGGATTACTGTGGAATGTAGGCAATGACAGACAAATATCAGTTTGGACTGATAATTGGATCGCAGACCAATTAGTAAGTTCACCAATCAAAAACCCAAATTACATGGGCCCCTTACCAAGCAAAGTTCACCGATTAATGGATTCAGAGGGCTGGGACAGAGTGCTCGTCAACAAAGTTTTTGATAAAGCAGTAGCTAGTAACATATTTTCTATTGTACTAAAGCACAACTTTATGCAAGAGGACAGCATGATATGGAAGTGGACCCCAAATGGAGAGATAAACACGAAATCAACATACTCTCTGTTATGTTTGCAATCAAGCAACCCTTCATCTTCAAGAAGTTTAGAAATCTGGAGACGTCTCTCGGACCTGGCTTTATCAAAGGTTTTGCCTCCATCAGTACTAATGTTTCCATGGGAAATTTTTAGGAATGTACTTCCATCTAATGACAAGTTATCAAAAAGAAGATGATATATTTCCCCAATCTGTGATTTATGTCAGGAGGAGGTTGATGATGACCAACATATATTATTCAATTGCCAGATTGCAAGAGCCACTTGGTTCTATTCTTCGCTAAATTATGCACCAGACAAGGAACAAACTATTTTAACAGATAGATTCTTGAATTGGTTTAATCCTGCTTTCTCCTCTGGTATCCAAGACATGGAGCACATCATGCTAAGTGTGGCCACCTGGTGGAACCTATGGAAAGCAAGGTGTCAAAGGATTTTTCAGGGTAGAAATTTCTCTCCTGTATTGATCTTCGAGAAAGCAAACTCTGACTTCGTTCAATGGCAAAAATCAGAATCAGACTGAGGAGGGTAAATCCGGTTTAACCCAAGAACGGCCCAGTAACAACAGGCCCACGACAGATAGCTCTCAAGAGAGAGCGCCCAAGAGGTGGACATACAGGTGTGGCCCACTAAGGGGAGGCCCAGCCTAAAAGAGCATCAGATTCTACAATGCATAAGGGTTACAGCCCAAGCGCAATTATCACCAGAGGACTCTCCGGCGATCAACCGTTGCCCCCGTGACATCGGCCTTGACCCCATAACGGGCGAGCACGCCTCACGAGCGCCGTAAGACTCGCCCCGGGACCAACCTACGCCGGGATAATCACCCCCAACGGGAAACTTCCACCGCTATAGCGGAGAAGGTTACTCTACTACGAACGCCCTTCCCCATCGAGGGATGAGACTCTTCGCTCCAGGACAACCCCTATAAAAGGAAGAACGACATAGAAGACAGGGACGGTAGATTCTTCTACTAAACCCCATACTGCTACGCAAGAGAATAGAGCTGCTGATCATATGCTAAGGAGGGAGCAGCTACGACCGACACTGAAGGGGAAACTCTCCTCCGGCAACCTTACCACCCAGCGAGCACTCTCCGAGTGAGCGCTGAGAACGACGAGCACTCGTTCTAAGGATCTACATGACCCTTCAGCCCTCGACTACGATTTCCTTCCCTCTCAACTTGCTCTTCTCTGTTCTTCATTTGACCGTTGCTGACTTAAGCATCGGAGGGTTGTCCCTGGGGTAACACACGGGACTACTTCAGACGCCTTTCCGGCTTCTGGTGTGCAGGCTTCCACGGGTGGGAGACGACTTCCCCAACAAATAAATAGAGAAGGTGGTAAGTGACCTATGAACCATTTTTCTGCCTCTACACTTCTTGGCTCCGTCTGTGGGAATCTCGAGCAGAAAGCTATGGCACCCCGTGGAAGCCTCCGTAACGCCAGCAACCGGGGGCGTGCCTCCCACTAGGGACCCAACTCCCGCCGGGGATCGCAGGAAGCTTCCTCCGCTCATCCCCGACAAGAGGTCACTCCGGGTGACCTAGATGAACTCTGCCAACAGATCCGAGTTCTGACAGAATTCTGCCAGGAGCTTCGGGACCAAAGAATGGGACCCCAGCGCGCCCTACCCGAACAACAGGAGGACGAGAGTGGACACACCGGGGAGAACCCCCGCCAAGCAAGCGTGGCTGATCCAAGAGGAGCCGCAACGAAGCTCGCCCCAAACTGGGAAGGCCCATACCGGAAAGCGGAAACACTCGGCAAAGGAGCATACAGGCTAGTGACGCTAGGGGGGAGAGGTACCTAGGAGGTGGAACTCCGTCAACCTCAGGAAATACTTCCAGTAAATCGTCACCAGCTGTGCTCCACTAAGGTAAGTTACCTACATATCCCAAGAAGGTAACCCAAGGGTTTCCTAGAGGAGAGCACCGCTCCCCTTGAAAATGAAAAGGTAACCTAAGGGTTCCCTAGAGGCGAGCACCGCTCCCCTCGAAAATGAGAAGATAGCTTAAGGGCTCTCCCTAGAGGCGAGCACTGCTCTCCTTGAAAATAATGAGGTAACCTAAGTGTTTCCTAGAGGCGAGTGCGACTCCCATTAAAAACTGAGAAGGTAGCCTAAGGGTTTCCTAGAGGCGAGCACGACTCCCCTTGAAAACAAGAAGGTAGCCTAAGGGTTTCCTAGAGGCGAGCATGACTCCCCTTAAAAAATGACAAGGTAGCCTAAGGGTTTCCTAGAGGCGAGCACGACTTCCCGTGAAAATGAGGAGATAGCCTAAGGGTTTCCTAGAGGCGAGCATGACTCCCCTTAAAAATGATGGCAGCAAACGGATGGAGGATGCGAGCACTGCGAAACGTGAGCACAAAGAGCCACCAAGAAACACGCAGAAGTCTTCCAATAAGAGGTACACAATAGTATCGACTCAAAATAAAGAATTTATATTTCTTTAGTCAAGATACAAGCTGCCAGAAATCGGCAAGTAACCCTCACGTGGGAAATATACAAGTACGTGGAGAGACAAAACGTGCTCGATCATGGTGATGTACAACTCCAGCAGTTCACTTCCCGGGCACCGTCCTCTGCCAACAACCATGCTGAGCCATGAGCGGACACCTAGCACCCATTTTTGTTTTGTGGAAGGGTGCCAACAGTGAAGCCACCTATGCCAGAGAAGTGGGACAAACCCCCTAGACCAACAAAGGGCTTCACTGGAAGAAGACCTGCACCAGGAAAACTAGGTCGATTGCTTCGACCACCCCTGGTTGAACGGGGGGTAGTGGAGCAACAAGGCCCACCCATTACAGGGAACCAGTAGGCCTACACGACCCCACCAATGGCGGACATTGGAGCAACAAGGCCCACACATTACGGAGACCGGTGCGACACACTGGCCATACCTACAAACTGGCAAGCAAGCCTCGCTGCCCCGCCTGCAGTCATCTTCAAGTGGAAGAGTCTTCCCCTCGGCTCGGGAAGATGCTTCCACCCAGGCTCGCTGAGTGGAAGAAGGGAAAACAGCTCCTGCGCCTTCATATGCCCCGTCCAACCGGAAGGAAGATGCTCCAGCAACAGAAAACATCTCATCACGCACCTACAGGTCAAAGAGCAAAAGAGGAGCAGTTATGTATCATGGAAGCAAGACGAACGACAAAGGATTCAAGGCCAATAAGCAGAAAAGGCAAGTACAGGGAGTTCCTTCGTCCCTCTAGGGACGGAACCTGTCTGACTCAAGGAGCAGGACGCCTATGCCGACGTACAAGCGGTTGACTTTATCCAAAGCCTCCCGCCAGCCATCCAAATATCAAAGCCTGTAGTCCTCGGAGGCAGGGCCACGCGCTCCCGGTTCCAGCCACGGCCGCCACGGAGCTCGTAGGGGCTCCCTCCGGAGAACCAGAGGTTGACGACGAGCCTCCAGACGTTCGTCATCCGACGAAGTGCCAGACTCTCCAGACGACATCCCGCGGAAGGAGTCTCTCCTCACAATTCACCCAGCCAGAGATGGTCGTGAACACGCGGAGGGGGGCACTATTTATAAAGGGTAGCGAAGTTCCCAGAGGAATGAGGCACTCCCATCGTCTCAAGCAAATCCACAGAAACCGAAGCAACGGATCCCGAAAGTCACGCCCTTTCAGAGTCCCCACCAAGAACACCGCTTCATATACCCAGAGGATCTCGCAACAGTTCAGAAAGAGAGAAGTACACGGAGGAGATCTCGAGATTTTCAAAACAAAGGGAAGGTTTCCATTTCAAAGTAAGGAAATTACAAAAGAAGGCTATCGCCTTGGAAAGTGCAGATAAAAAGTAACAGTAGAAAAGACAGCAAGAGGCATCCTCTCAAGGATTCGTGATGGGAATCGATGCCGAGCACGTACATCTTCTTTTGCATTTATGTCCTTTTAGTTTGTGTTCATATCCTTGGAAAAGTATGTACGCAAATGTACGGCTTTGTAAGCCAATGCGTCATTCCCTTGGATTGTGTGGGTTTTTGTGCAATTGTGTAGTAGGTCTAGCTACGGGGCCCTCAGCCCTTTCCCATTGGTCTATGTCATCCATGTGGGGCTGGTCAACCATCCTAGGTGGCCATCTAGAAGGGTTGAATGTCAATTGTCCACATGGGAGACAAAGGGGTCAAAATATCAAAGGTTGGCCACCAACCTACCCCTTGGTCAAGGGGGCGCCCCCTTCCACTAGGATTATTTTATTTTTTTTTGTGTGTCATTCACACTTAATCTCAGCCCTCCATCCCCCATCCCTAGATCTAAGGGTCTACATTAGATTTGATACTTAGCATATAAAAGGTTGTATTTTCCATTTGTTGGCATTAATGAAGAGAAAAATTGTTGGAAAAGTCAAGAGCTTCTTGTGCCCCTCTCCCTCCCCTGGTGTTCATCTCCTCCAACCCCAAATTCTAGAGTGGTTCTATCTTTAATCCCCTCCCCTCTATCTCCGGTGATCATCTGTGCCGCCACCGCCGCATTTCGTGCCGCCTACGAGCCGCCACGGAGCCATCTTCAAGGTTCTGTCCTGCTGGACAGAGGTGACTTCCACGAAATTCTGCAGTCAGCAACGACATCCTCTTGATCTGAAATTTTTAGAGGTTGTTCCTATCTTGTATCCACATCTCCACAAAAAATTTCACGTCCAAAATCCTTCATTTGGTAATTTCTCATTTTTGTTCTTCTTTCACTCCCAGATCTGTCTTGTCTCTATCTACAGTGACAGCAACTCTGAGTTTTCCATCTTCGATCACTTTTGTGATTTTTGTTAGGGCTCCCAATTTTACCGAGAGTTCTGTCCATCAACCTCTCCATCCCAACATTTTCTTGATTTTTGATCAGCCCTCTATCCATTTTTCAAAAATCGTGTTCTACCTCATCTACAGTGTTATCATCCAGATTCTAGATCTGACCACATCCCAATGTAAAAATCATAACAATTCGTTGCCACCTCCAATCCTCTCACAAAAAAACTTTCCGTCTTCCTGGTTCAATTTCCTACAATTGTGATGAAGAACACAACTTCTGAATCGAAGGTTTACCCATCAGTCAACGCCCGTTCTCAGACAAGTTCCCTGTTGATCTGAGAATTCGGGCACTGTACAACAGCAGGTATCAAAATTCGCCAACAAGAAGTACAGAGCTGTTTATTTTTCTGTAATCCCATAGAGTTGAAGCCCTTCGAAGAAGATTTCTAACGGCGCTAGTTTCGTGTCGATCCGACATCGGGGCTGATCACAGCATCCGTTCTCGCCGGAGCACGCGCCTGAAAATAGAACCGGCAGATCCGTGGCCGGTTATTCCGACCGGTGCCGATCGGAGCCGCCCGGCCTCCAGCCGGCAAACCAGCGTGCCGCCATCCCGGGGAGCGCTTCCCCAAGTGTCCCCACTACAGCGGTGCCACCGAGTCCCACACGGCCCCTCCGGACAGCACGTGGGCCCCACGGTCTCGAGTACGGGTGCGGCCGAAGCTACGCGTGAAGCCGCCCGTCAACCCGAATCCGGTCCTCTCGGGCCCATTTGTGTAGCCCTTTACCTCCCTACGTGGAGTGGGCAGTAACTCATTGCTGTAATCTTCATGTATTAACTGTTCCGGGAGCACGGTTTTCGGCCGGGTCCGTCTTCCCCACGCCGAGCGCGTGGAGGTATCGCATTCGCTCCCTTACTTGGCATCTTGCTTTATCTCATATATGCTTTATATGCCGCTGCTAGAGAGCATGTTTTAGGACCTAGCTCGCTATATTTTTATATCACCGCTGCTGCGAGAAATAGCGTTACCGTCCCGTGACCCGATCCGGGCACGAAAGTGCGAATTGACCACCCTAGCTCTTGCCGGTTTCTCAACCGTGCACGTCCGACGCTTCCCTCGTTAAGGGACAATCACGAGCTCACCTAGAGTCCGAGGACTATTGTCGTGTCCGTGGTCTCGTCCCGCATCAATTCACCCCAGTCACGTCATCACGTGCCGTGGGCTCTCCCGTCCCACGTGCGGCAGTGGCTTCGGAGGGTGGCGGGTCTTAGCCCAACACGACCACCTGGCCTCCCGCCATCAAGGTACCAGCGGGTGCTCACCCTTCCGCGCTCGGCTCCAGCGCCGACTCGACGGCACCAACCTCCTCGCCATTGGGCTCCCCTTCACCGTCATCGGTCTCCGGGTCAAAAGGCATCGGGGGAGGAAGCAGAGGTGGAGCCGTGGCACCAAGATTCTCCGTCGTAGCCTTGACGGCAGCGCTCCAACCTTCACGAAAGCCGTGATCACGTGCCGGCCCATAAAACTCTAGGGCCACTATGGTTAGCTCGTCCCAATAATCCGAAGAGGAGCGGAAGAGCTCTACTGCCTCCTCGTCGATGGTTGTTACCAACAAGCACAACCCGGTGTGCTCCACCTCGGTCTCCTAGGCGTGGGTCTTCATGGCTTGGACCTCCGCCTTCAGCTTATCCACTTGCTCCTCGGCCACATCAGCCCGCTCTTCCCGATCGCGTTCCATCCCGTCAAGGACCAACCCCTGTTGGACTAGATGTTCACGGAGCCCAGAATTAGTGGCCTCTGCCTTCTTCAGATGCTCCTCAAGCCCCGCCTAATGAGCCTGGCCTACCTCCAGCATCCGAGCAAGGCCTTGGAAGTGATGTCTCCACAAGCCGAGAGCACTGACGACCAGACACGCACTCCTCGCGGCCACTATCGTCAGCTCCTTCTCAACCCCGGGGCTGAACTCGCTGGTATGCTCGTACCATCAAACACTCCTTCCCATGAGATCGATGATCGTAGCGATCTCAGCCAACCGCAGATGTCAAGTCCACGGGTGGTGAGGACTGAGCGCGCTGAGGAGACTCCAGCGGAGGAGGGATGTCGGCGTTGTCAGTAGTAGGAGCTTTGCACTTGTCTCGCCCCCGAGCCGTGGGAGCTGACGCAGGGGGAACGGTCTCTGACCCTTCAACCGACGGCGGCGGCAAAACCCCAGAAGGGGGCAGCTCACGCCGCGCAGGAAGAGGAGCACGACCCTGAGTAGGAGAAGAGACTCTCCCCCTCTTTCTCGCCCGACGCTAGTTATCCAGCGCCGCCAGAGCATCCTCAGTCAGGGGGGCGCGACTGCCACCAGCCATGGCACACTCTTCACCCACGGCGCTCGTAGTTCCTTCTGGAGAGCCTCGCTGAGGGCTAGGCCCTCCACTCGCTACAGATGCTGCCGGCGAGCACACCAAGGGGAGGCCGACTGGGACCGAGTACTGTAGTTCCCCCGGGGTGAGCGCAATCTCGGCCTGGGTGGCGACAATCGACACCTGACCGGTCCCCGAAGCGACGTGGTCCACCGGGCGGGGAGCGCACCTCGGCAATGTGACGATCTCGTAGATCCACGTCGGAACCTCAGGTGCACCTGAAACCAGAACAAGGTCAGCTTGATCCAATAGGCCGTTAGCACAACCCGACGAGAGGTCGAGACCACTACCCTGCGGCAACGGAGGACTCAACCCTAGCTCTCAGAGTAGCACCAGGGTAAGCACGAAGTCCGCGTCAACAAGACAGTACCGGAGGATGGCGTCTACCTTCTTCCGATCCTCGGCCCTGAGCGGAGGTTTCCTATCGGCCCAGATAGGGGGGTGCCCACGAACCTCCAACTACCGGAGTGATCATAACCACTCGACTCGACGATGTACACAGACCGCTGCGACCACCCCTTGAGGTTGGTCGAAGTGGAGGACACTCGGATGAGCTTCCGGCCAGTCCGGGCCTTGAAATAAGCAAAGGCTGTATCAGTCAGGCAGCGCTGGATGAAGTAGAACTGCTGAAAAAGATGGAGGCTAGGCTCCACCGACGCTCTTCAGCACGCATAAAGAAATCCATTGAGGATGTAGTAAGAGTTGGGCGACAACCCTCCAGGGCGCCGTCCGTAAGAATGAAGGACGGACGCGATGAAGGGGTGCGCAAGAACACGGAAGCCCGCCTGGAAGGATGCTACTGGGATCGGAAATCCCCCGGAGGAAGACTCAACATGTGATGACCCAGGGTCCGGATATCGGGTAAACCCGATACCACTTGGATCCTGCGAGGCCTCCCAAGAGCGGAAAAGCTCCTTAAAGGGATAAAAGGTTTGTCGTGGGATGCACAGCAATCTAAAACAAGTGCAGGAAGGAAGGAACTGAAATTTAAAATTTCCTTTTTTTATATAATTTACATCGTTTACATGCTTTAAACAAGACAGTAGTCCAGTCATTGTACATGATCCCAAAGTACAACTCAAAAGAAGAGTACAGAGCCTAGGGGCATACCCCAGCTGACATGTGCTGGTTGACCTATCGACAATCTTCAAACCACACTTGAAAGTCAAGCCTACCGCGCTTCACCTGTAACCACAAAGGGTGAGCCTCATTTCATTGGCTCAGTAGGGGTCACGCAGATCCCTACCTCGCAGCAAACATTACAAGAGATATCACAATTGGATGGAATATAAGCTATTAAATAGAACTGCATAAAGATATCAACAGATTAACATAATTAAGAATTACTAGAAAGACAAGAAATCAGGATATCACTCATTGTATAAAGATTAACAGTTTATTGCAAATCTGGACACCATAAAGACATATAATTATGTACGAGAATTACACATTCCTCATGAGAATTTAATAAGTCACATGGAGAAGTAATGAAAGCTAAACATGAATATAAAAGTAGTCTAATATCCATTTGAGTCAAGTTCCTATAATCCATCTGACAAGAGAGTGAAAGAAGCCACTAGAAGCAAGACCAGATGCGTCCACTGACGGCTTACACTGCGTCTCAGGTGTCTCTCACTCGTGAATAACACGGGAATAGGAGACACCGTAGTAAGTGCAAGGGACAACAGTAACGAGTGACTAGTCAGGGTTGCACTCGTCGGCGCTAGTCCAAGCCCCTGACCACGTCTGCACACCCAAGCTCATTGCCTTGAGCCATGCCTCTAACTAGTTCCCCCCCCCCAAGTTGGACACTACTGATAAGCTTAAAAACTATATATCGGGACTACCTAGCCACCTCTCCCAGGTGGGTCGACTCGACCTCGCTAGGCTACGTCTAGTGGATCAGTCAAATAGAGATAAGAAGTCAACTTTAATGGAATATAAAAACATGTTACAATTCAAAGTAAATTTCAATGCGATATTGAAACATATCACAATTTATAACAGTGTCTAAGCATGCTAAACATATAGCATTAAGATCAGAAGAATATGATGAAAATATGATAAAACTATATGCTGGAAAGGATGATCATGGGATCAATACATCATTTAACGTGTTCATATTATCATCACAGCATGGGAAGATATAGAGGATATAACTCTATTAATGTGCCACAGTTTGTAAAAATATTTAAACATGGCGAACATGCAGTATTAAAACGCATCATTAAATGAACAAGATTGAATTTGAAATCTGCAAGAAAAAAGCAGTCTAATATAGGGCCGCTACAGTCATAAACGGTCGAACGACTGGCCACCAAATGATGCTAAGCGGTCTACTAATGAGCCTCTAGGCTCACACCTCCCTACATATTTAAAAGTATTCACGCGGTCGATATTTGGGCCACGAAGGGTCCACAAGCGGTTATACGATAAGCCACCAGAGGGTATAAACGGTCTAGAAGTGAGCCGCGAGGCTCAACCGCCTTACAGGGTCAACAGTCGTACGCGGTCGAAACGTCGGCCGCTAAGGTCATGAGACGGTGTATCGATGCGTCGCTACACCAGTGAAAATGGTCTAGCGTAAGACCGCGAAGGTCCACCGCCATACGCCGTTTCAGAAGTGGTCTCTGGAACGACCGCTAGTCGTCTAGAGAGCCCAAATCATGGGAAACTCGATGGAGTTCCCTCCCAATCGATCCAAATCAATGGGAAAACATGTCTAAACCTGCCATCAACCCACATCCATCCTACAACATTTATATGCCCAGAAAACATAATTATAATGGCCATGGTGGATCGAAAACATAAATGACAAAGTTCATGCTCCGAAGACATAACGACGATGTTCATGCTATACGGCTGGCCATTCACACGCCAGGGGGTGGGGAAACAATCCTAACGAGGTAAGGAATCCATCCCCCTACTTGGATTAAGCCAAGAACGTCGAATCCTCGCCGTTCAAGCCGAGGAGGTCGCGTCCTTCTCTCGTGGTTTTCCACCTCCATGCTTCACCGTCATCTCCACGATGACAACACCGATCTCCCTGCATCCTGGGCTCGCCAAGGACACCTCCCACGCTTCCTGCAGCGTCCCGGAGTGATCACACCATCGAGAAGCAAGGGGAGAGGGGCGTGCGACCGTGGGAGAGAAAGAGAGGGTAAGAGGAGAGAGAGCCCAACGTGGGTTCTCAAAAACATATTTGATATATAATTTTTTTGTGAAAAACTTCAAATTGCAATAAGGGCTTAATATAAGCAAAATTGCATATATGCCTTATTTTATTACTAAATACTTATACAAATGCATAAATCCACTAAACTAGGCCCATTAAGCCCATTGAAAGCTTCTAAACTCATGAATTTTAATATTTTTTTGAGATCTAATAAGAAATTTGAATTCTACGGGTCTTACACAACATATCATCATCGACTGTTGGGAAGACGATGTCGTACTCGGGGGGAATTTCGAAGGCTTCTCGCAATCCACGGATCACCCTATAGGCGACTAACGATGGAGAACAGGGTCGACTAGCGCCCGCACCTGAAGTGCTCGGCGCACCACCGCGGCTGTGAGCCGCTTCCTCAGAAGAGGAAGAGCTGACCCGAGGGATCCTCCTACGGGGAGGCATGACTGCGGAAGAGAAAAGATGCAGAGGAAGAAGGATCCTCACCGAGCAAAGGGAAGAAGACGTCTATGACGAGTACGACAACCAGTTGGACACGAGTGTAATCTGCGAGAGACCTCGTAGCAGTTCTTATAACTACCCACGAGGGATCGACAATATTCCCCCCCTGGGGGGCAGGCGAAAAGACGTCGGCCGCTACAGCGGTACGGCTGTCGGTGTCAGACGACCGTTCGAGAGCCCGCGCTCCCAGAACAGGACAAGATGCGAGTCATGATTGTCCGTCTGGCCTCTGCCACCGTCAGATGCACCTTGCATGCCAAGCAGGTCCCCAACAACGCCCATAGTACGCGAAAGCCGACTCCAGATCCCACACTCCTGAAGACCCTCTCAAGGCCGACTCCCAACCCCCTGCGTAGTGCTCGGTGACTGAGAGTGGGGGGGGAAGTGAGGAGGGTAAATCCGGTTTAACCAAAGAACGGCCCAGTAACAACAGGCCCACGACAGATAGCTCTCAAGAGAGCACGCCCAAGCCCAAGCACAGTTATCATCGGAGGAGTCTCCGACGACCGACCATTGCCCCTGTGACGTCGGCCTTGTCTCCATAACAAGCGAGCATGCCCCACGAGCGTCGTAAGACTCGCCCCGGGACCAGCCAACGCCGGGGTAATCGCCCCCAACGAGAAACTTCCACCGCTATAGCGGAGAAGGTTACTCTACTATGAACGCCCTTCCCCATCGAGGGATGAGGCTCTTCGCTCCAGGACAACCCCTGTAAAAGGAAGAACGACAGAGAAGACAGGGATGGTAGATTCTTCTACTAAACCCCATACTGCTATGCAAGAGAATAGAGCTACTGATCATACGCTAAGGAGGGAGCAGCTACGACCGACACTGAAGGGGAAACTCTCCTCCGGTGACCTCACCACCCAGCGAGCACTCTCCGAGTGAGCGTTGGGAGCGGCGAGCACTCGTTCCAAGGATCTACACGACCCTTCAGCCCTCGACTACTATTTCCTTCCCTCTCAACATGCTCTTCTCTGTTCTTCATTTGACCGTTGCTGACTTAAACTTCGGAGGGTTCTCCCCTAGGGTAACACCCGGGACTCCTTCTGACGCCTTTCTGGCATCTGGTGTGTAGGCTTCCATGGGCGCGAGACGACTTTCCCAACAAATAAATAGAGAAGGTGGTATGTGGCCTAGGAACCATTTTCCTGCCTCTACACAGACCATCCCCCGGACAAACTTAAGACTAAAAGTTGGGAACAATCTCATGTGGCGTCTGTTAACTTATATCTTGATGGTGCAACTGCAAAAGATTTTGGGGCAGGTGGAATTGTTCTCAAAGATCATCTCTCAAGAATATTAAAAGTCCGGGCTATGTTATTTAGATAAAATCATCCTACACAAGTTGAAGCTCTTATAATGTTGGAAGCTATCAAGATTGCCAGATCACTGTCAGTCCCAATGGTGGTAAAAGGTGACTCTCTCAAGATTATTCAAGTAAATGGCTCCCAGGTGGCGTCATGGAGAACAAGGAATATAATTGACAAGTGTATGCGTCTCCTCCAAGGAAGTAACATTATTATCAACTATGTTAATAGAGAGCTCAATCATGATGCACATGGTATTGCCAGGCAAGCAATTAACATTTGTACTAAGAATCCAGTTATACTTGACTCATCCCCGGTGTATGTAAACGTTTAATCTTTGGTTAGTGTAAACCAATGACCCACTTGACCAAAAAAAAAGAAAAAAAACAAATGTTGCCTATTGAAAAGTCCTTATTCACGGACTTTCTGGACTCCAATCCAACGAGCATAGTCAACCCACAGTAATGAACCCAAAAATATATTTCCAGTCTGCATAGCAAAAAATAGAGCACTCAAAACAAGCTTCTAGTTGTGTAGTAGTGGTTCCAAAATTCATTGTTCAATGACTCCAGCTAATACTTGATACCTAAGATTGCTTGAAAGTGCCATGTAGAGACCATATGCTGCACTTGTGGATAATATGACAACATCCTTTGCTTCTCCAACAAAGTCATTATCTAATGTTTTGCTCGCGAGTCAAGTAGTCACTGCTTGCCTGGTCCACCACAACCACAGGAACCACTACTGCTAGATCTTTCGCCACTGCTACCAATGACGCAAGTGAGTGATCTGAAAACCTACACCCCCCACTGTTTGTTTCTTCTGTTTCTACCAATCCTGACTTTTCCCCTTTTATTCTTTGTCTGTTGATTTCTTTTTCCTCTTTTCCTTCTGCTGCTACCACTGTTAGATCCATCATCCATTGAACCACCACTGCCAATAACAAAGGTGAGTGATGTTAGGACTACACCAGTGATGTTAGGACTACACCCCTTTCTTTTTATTTCTTCTTCTCCTCTTCTCCAATACTCCTGCCCTACTCCAGGCCTCCCAAAGAGGTTTTTCCTATCCAAGAGGAGCCTGCTTCAGCCCCCATATCTCTCTCTCTCTCTCTCTCTCTCTCTCTCTCTCCCCTCTTTATTCCATTAAAACCAGCCAGAATCAAACAATGCTGGCTAGCTCAGCTTTGGAGCCGGAGCCAGCTAGCTGGATCAATAAACCTTCCTAACGATATTACAAGTATCTAGATGACAAGATTAGATACCGAAAGCATTGCACAATGATGCACATAAAATCCTTGTCTAGACCTGACCCTTTACCATTGGCCTCTTCCCCAATTGCTCCATCCCCTCCCTCTACTACTGCCTGTCTTCAACCTTGGTGCAAAGTGGGCATAGTCCAATCTCCTCAGATATTCAGGTTGTCTGTACAAATATTTTCTGCCCAGGTTATGACATGATTATCCAACATATCAGTCAATACAACCGTGGTGTGGTGTTTTTTTTTTAAGAGTGGGTACTGGGTAGTACTACGGATGTATAAAATAAACTAAAAATGAAAGTACACAACCATGGTGTAGTTTATACCACAATTAGACTAGTTACCTTCATTTTGTGGGTAAACTAATCAAATGTTTGGACAATTGTTCAGGCCATTCAGACATAATATTGGCAATCTATGCTGCCTATGCACTTTCACAACCTTGATGAACTATAAAGTTGGCAGGAAAAGCCAATAAGAAATATCCATTAAGGGAGTTTAAAAGAAGTAGGTTTGGACTGGAGCTACTGATGCTGGCTGACATGCATCAACATAAATCAAGGCCCATCAAGCCAACGTTAGATTGGAAGTGGCTCAAAAATAACATAATATTCCATTTAGATTTTCAGATTTTTACAAGTTAGTCATACCACTAATTCTACTAAAATAAAAAGGGGTGATCCCACCTCTTTTACCCAAAGAAATACTACAAAAAGGGGAATGCTCACACATTTGGGGAAAACTGCATGGTACAAAGTCGAACTAAAACATATGCCACACAACCCAAGCACCCATTGCACCTAGCACAAATTTTAGCAACAACAGTCAGAAATGTACCCACGAATGCGGTTAATACAAAGCTTTATGGTGAAGGAGAGGCCACTGCACTTCCTATCCCCACTGCCCGGACACACTTCCAACAACCCTTTCTTCTATGCCACCGTGCCAGCAGCCATCAAGAGGCTGGGTGATTTCAACAAGAAGCCTTTTTATCCTTGCCCTTCTGCACCAGGCCTCTTTTCCGCTACCACCAGGAACCAGGTCAAAATGCGACAATGCATTGCCAGAAGCAGCCAGTCCTAACCAGAACAGAAACTGGAATGAACTGGCGAGGACTGAATCTCATTTCTAATTAATTAACATTGATGAATGGGTTTAAGGCAAAGTGATTTGTAGTTGAAAAGGTACTAGCTTACCACAATCATCAAGCTACAAACTTTGACATACTCTTTCACAATATGAAAAGCACAAAGAAGGGTAAAGAACCCAAGAAAAATGCATAGAAGCTGTAAATCAAGGTCATGAGTGAAACAAAGAAAACAAACATACAAGTGCATCTAACTGATCAGAGAGAAATAAGTGAGGGGGGGGGGGAAACCTTGACAAAGAATGTTCTTTTGATGTTGAATGAGAGCGTGAAGAAAGAGACTTTGATCGAGACCTAGAAGGAGAACGACGAGATTCTTTTGCCACTGAAGACTTGCTACAAAACAAGTTGAGATCATATACAATATTGCAAACCTTGCTCCATAATAAATAGAACACAAAGGTTCAGTATTAAACCTTCGACTTCTGCTTCTACCATAACTGCGCCTTGGGCTCCGGCTCCTCGAGTAAGAGCAACTACGGCTTCTGGAAAGGCTACACTTGGAATCATATTCTCTCACCTTCCAAAACACAAAGTAGAGTCACATGAGAAAATGCATGCATGTTCATGCTAAGAACATAGGAGAGAAGTTGGACAAGCACCACGCCAATTACCCATACATATGCCCGAGTAAATGCATTTCGAAACTCAGAGTCATCAAGCTTCCTAATCTACAGGAAAGCACATTAAAGATTATTATTTTTGGGGGGGAAAAGGTCCTAGGTAGGAAAAGAGCACAACAATCTTGAGGACCTAATCAGTCTGCCATAAATAACCAACTTACAGCATATTTCATATCATCATAATTTGTGTAATCAACAATCCCAGTAGTGCCTGTGAAACAACAGCTGAAGTTAAGTTCAAATTTTATACTGGATAACCTTACGCTAACAAACACAAGAATCTCCATAAAACATTATACTAAGAAACCATGAGAAATATGTGTGTTGATTAGGTGTCTGCTATATTTTACTTGGCTCAATAGAAACTGGTCAAAATCATTTGAATAATGTGTCCACCTTCCTCTGTACTTCAGAAAATGTCCCTTGTTATCCTTCACAAAAAAAAAAAATCAGCTCCAATAGTAAGACACAAATAGCAAGGAAATACCTATTTGTCTTCTGCCATGAAGTAGATGAAGAAAACAAATGCTTACTTGAACTTATGATTTGCACAACAGCAATAGCTAGGTAAGATCTTAAAAGATGGTCATATATCACAAGCTACTCTGCTAACAATTGAAAGTTACATCCACAGATCTTATGATAATTCTCATGTGGTCATGAGTCTAGCAATTCTAGGGAATAACTCCTGAGTGTGTATAACATTACTCTATTCATAAAAGTCAGTCAATTATACTAGAAAAATGAGAGTGAGCACCACACAAAGGATAATAAAATGACTCAGATTACAAGAGTTTGTGCAAAAATATGTTGCACTAGTACCCTTGTTCAGAATAGAATCACTCATATTACAAGAGTTTGTTAATTCAAAGTCAGATTAGAAATGTTCATGCTGAACTTTTCCGATTAGTCAACATCTGTTATATTCCTAAAATTGCATAAAATCTTTTTTTTATAATCTGATAGAAACTATAACATAAATGAAGATTGGGCTTGAAAAAAAATTAATGAATTTTAGTCCAGCAAAGAGCAAAGCTACATGATGGAGGAAGAGTCTCCACCGGAGGTAAGGAGGCGGAGGGGTGGAGGAGAAGATAGAGGATGAGTCCACAGTGGAAGGGGGGGAGGGAGGCCAGAGGAGGTGGAGTGGTGGAGGAGAAGATGGATCGATGACAGAGCGTCATGTACCTTCAGTCTCGTAGGTAAGTAGGATTCGGTGGTGGTGGGTTAGGAGTCGGTGCTGGTGTAGGGGCGACAACGAGCAATGTGGTGGTGTAGCATCAAGAGCGACAGGGCGGTGGTCGGGATGCATCGCCCGACGTCGGTTGTAGCTAGGCTCTGTGGAGGTGGGAAACTGTAGTAGATCTGAGGAAGGTCCGGCAGCTCCTGCGGGTGTTGAGGAATAGTGAGGGGGGAGAAGGGGCCAGGGAGGCAATGAGGCATAGGAGTGGAGGAGAATATGGAGGAAGATTAGTCCACACCGGAGGTGAGGAGGTGTGGATGAGGAAGAGTCCGCGGTGGAAAGGGGGCTAGGGAGGGAGAGAGCAGGTGGTCGGAATGGTGAAGATGGATCGAGGAAGAGTCCACGATTTGTGGGAAGGAATTGGCATCGGTGGTTACGTAGCGCGGGAGAATGCGGCGGCAGGCGAAATTTTTTTGGGGCAGTTTAAATGAATTCTTTTTTTCTTCTATAATTATTTTGAGGCAATTTGAAAATGCCCTCATACATAGTTTTACATAAATAAAAAAATGAAAATATTTTAAAGGCAATATTAAATATAAAATACCTCTAATTATGATTTTATTGGGGCAGTTTTAATAAATGTCTCTAAATGAACTGCCCCCATATCTCCATCTTTTTGTAGTGAGCTATAATGTGAAGAATGCCAAATCTGAAAACACATTAGCTTGGTTATTCTAAGCAAACGAACAGATAAAGTCAGCCATCTCCAAATGATGAAGTTGTAGACTGATCAATGACTTCAATGCAGCTTGGGCATCCATGTAGTGCCTGGCAACATCGGGCTCTGATGGAGGCATCACCCACGACTCCCTCTGGCTCGGGTCGTCTTCACACCCAGGAGATGTTTGAGCTCGGGCATCACTCCATGTGGGCCCAATTATCCATTTTGAGCTTTCTATTTGAGTCGTTTGATGTATTTTTCCTTTTATTTGAGTCATGTCCCTAGGTCTTTGATTCATTTCCCTATGTTCGAGTCATTACCCCTTGGTTGGCTTAATTGGACAGCTTTGTCATTACATGTAAAGCCAGGGGTAGTTTGGTCATGTAAAAGGTTGGGTCCCTATAAATAGGACCCCAACCCCATTTAGGAGATCTAATGAGAATTTACACATTTTGAATTCCCACAAAAAATTGAGTGTTCAAGGTGCGAAACCTAGTGTTAGGGTGAGAAACCCTCTCCCCCTCCCTTCTCTCTACAAAGGGGGTGAACCCCCTCTCTCTCTTCCCCTCTCTCTAGGCCACCCCCCTCTCTCTCTCTTCCACCTCACCCTCCACATCAGCCCTAAATCTGCCACACCAACCACCCCTTCCCTTCTCTAGGTGCCATCAATGCCCCTCCACCACTTCCCACCAAATCTACTCCCTCCCTAGGAGGATCTTGACCTTCCCAACACAATCTCTCTCTCCCCAACACAATCCACCCTAGTCCCCACACAATCCTGTAGCTCCCTAGGCCAAATTTGAATATTTTTCCCTCCTCTCTCACCTTCCCCCCATGCCTTAGGTCGCCCCAAAGAGGAGCCTTGGTGCTGGCCGCCCCACTCATCATCCTCCATCGTCCATTGAGCTTCTCCACCACCACTCCCTCTAACCCTTGTGCAGAGGCCAGTAGCCAGCCCCCCTGCGTCCTCCCCTCTCCCAGCACCTCCACCACACCCTAGCCACCCTCCACACCTCCCCCACATCCCCCTCCTACCACTCATCCATTCCCCTTCACCAATCAATAACCCTTCTCCGCATTGCATGATCACTTAGAGCTACTCCGAAGGTTCTATTCGTAGTTGAGGACCCGCAGGGATCCAGCGCCTTGCAGAGCCGGCCACGACTTCATCCCGGTGTCTCTGGATGCACAAGTAGTACCGTCAGAAGCGTCTCCCTGTCCTCTTCGCAACGGCGGTGGTCTCGTCCCATTCTGAGCTTGTGGCTGCCCGGAGGAGCCGTTCTCCCCAAACTGCGCTTCTTCTCCCTGACTGTCAACCTGAAGCCGCTTGAAGAGACTCCCATGGCCGACCACCTGAAGCTCGGAAGGCGGGGCTTGGCTGAGATCTTCTACGATGAGTCTACTTCCAGGAACAAAAGCAGAACCCCGTTCAGCATCCGGAGCTAAGAGTTCTTGATTTTCTCTCTTGGGTGCGCAGGTCAGTCCAGTCAGGGCTTGAATAGACTCCACTTCACTCTTTGGGATCTATCTGTCTGCTCCGACCTCCTCTGGTGGCCTTTCTAGTTTCTTCTCGAAGAGGACCCTCCCACGGTCGTATCGATATAAGCTGCATTGCCTTTGGAGCTCGGAGTTACTTGGAACGAGGACATCTTCCAGCACCTTTGATTTTGGAGTAGACAGAAGCTGAACCAAGGAGTCCAGTTCAAGATCCTTCTTCGGCCTCCGACGACCACGATAAATTCCCCAAAAATTCTGGAGCCTTCCTGGGCCAACCTAGGAAGTTTTATGGCTTGTCTCGCCCACTTCTGAAGTCGGACGAGTCCGTGGCGGCTTCTTCAGAGACTCACTGTCCTGCCAAATCTGAACGGACAGAACTGCGGGCTTTAGTCTATTTTTGCATTTCCCCTCCCCGCATGGCCGGCTTACAGCCCCTCCCTATGGGAGGTAGTGTTTGGATGTATATGTGATTTCCCCTCCCCTTGTTTCACCCCCTTGCATGGGGAGTAGTGTTGTAACCCTTTAAACAGGTTCAAGCTACACTGGCGCGGCGTGTGGGGAACCCACGCTTCCCCGCTCGCCCACATCTACGAGCGGGACCGGTTTCTTCAAACCGGTCGAGTAAGCGCTCCAACCCTTGCTTTCCCTAGTGCTTGTTATTTTAATATTAGTTCATAGCTCCGCTGGCCCGTGAGAGTGAGTGCTCGATCTGCAAGCTCCTTTGCTTCAAGAGATCGCCGTGGGAGAGAGTGTGTAACCCGTGCCCTCGGCACAACGTCGACTCCATTGAATTGGGCCTTCATACCCTTGGGAAAACCCTTGACCTTGCCGGCCCTCTACCAGCAAGGGCCCAGCCCTCACAACCTCCACTCGGCATCACCGGGTTACCTCTGGTTTTGGGTGAGTGTCGAGTGAGTGGTCATCGATTTCGGTCCGTTTCTATTACGAATTGTGCTTGCTTGTTAAAGTCCAAGGTGCATCGGTCTTGTGACTATCAACCCCAAGGTGGTGTCACATCAATTGGTATCAGAGCAAACTTAGACTTGTCTCTACTAAGTCTAAGTCCTAGGACCATTGCATTGAGTCATCCATCCATCAAGTCATTCCCCTCCCTTGCATGTCCACCCGTAGTGGAGCCGTATATCGACCCGATCCATCTTCTTCGGTTCCGCCCATGGATCCCAATCCCCAAATCAACCAAGTTGCCCATAGGGAAGAACCCCAAGGCCCAATGAACCGGGTGGATGCTGCCCTTGCCACCATTCTTGACCGACTAGAGGCCCTTTCCACTGGACTTGCTCGGCTTGAAGAAAATGATCCCCGCCCAAGGACCATTGGTCCAAGAGCCCACCCGCCACATGCTGAAATTGATAGGGAGGACTTGAATGCTGACCCTTACCATGACTATGAGAGGCCTCGCCACCATCAACATAATGAAAGGCGTCCATGGGACGACCCAGATGACCCTCTCTTAAGGATGATCAAGGTAGAAGCCCCAAACTTTGACGGTTCCCATGAACCAAGTGTCTACTTAGAATGGGAGACTACCATGGACCAATACTTTAAATGGTACCCTATGTCCGACCAAAGGAGAGTGAGATTGGACAAAATGCACCTTACCAAATTAGCCAAGACTTATTGGCTAAACCAAGAGGAGTTAAGAAGGATTAGGTGAGAGGAGCCTATTGACACTTGGCAAGGCATGAAGAATCAACTTAGAAACAAGTACCTACCCCTATCCTACCATCAAATGCTCTTAGATGAGTGGCAAAGCCTCACCCAATAAGGGAAGACCGTGGTTGAATACATTGAGAAATTTGACTCCTATCTTTTGAAGTGTGGAGTTCACGAGGACCTGGCCATTACCTTGTCCTGCTTTAGAAATGGGCTCCAAAACCACATCAAGAGAAAACTTTTCATGAGAGATGTTGACAACCTTGAGCAAGCCTACCAAATAGCTAGGGATGTTGAGAGATTCTCTAGGATCCCTCGGTTTGCTCCTCCCCGACCGGTCGATCCCAAAGGCATGGGACCCCGAACCAACCTGACCCCCTTCATGAAGGCCCCTAGTCCAAGTGGAAGTACCCCATTGTGGCCCTACAATCCCCCTCCCACCATCACTCCAACCAAGACCGCCCCTAGCCATCTTCCTCCATAGAGGGAAGAGAATTCCAAGGGTCCAAGTGTAGGAGGGACAACCCCGGGTAGTGGCCGTCAACAATGCTATAGGTGCCAAGGGTTTGGCCACTTTGCAGGATAATGCCCATCCAAAGGATTGTCTAGTTTACTTATTGAGGAAGAAGCTCCTCCACGCCAAGGGGAACTTGAGAGTGTGGTTGAGATCCATGAAGTCTCACTAGATTGGGAAGAAGAGTATGAGGCCTAATACCATGAGTCGGTCTAGACTACACCATTCCATCTACCGACTCTCATCTAGGAGTGATTAGATGCACCCTCACCAAACCCCAAGAGGAGGACTGGTGACGAACTTCAATCTTTCACACCTTTGTTAAGATAGGGGGCCATGTGAGAAAAGTGATCTTAGATAATGGGAGTTGTGTCAATGCCGTGTCCCCCGACACCGTCAAACTCCTTGCGTTTATCATTGCTCCCCACCCTAGCCTATACCGGGTCTCTTGGATCAACAACAATTCCATCCCGGTCAACACTCCATGTCTTGTGCCCCTCACCTTCTCTTCCTACCATGGCCAAATATGGTGTGATGTTATCCCCATGGAAGTAGGTAGCATCCTACTAGGGAGACCTTGACTTTATGATGTGGATGTCACTATTTTGGGTAGGACCAACACATGCACCTTTGAGCATGAGGGAAAGAGCATCCATCTTAATCCCTCCCCACCACGTCCTTTGCCTAAGAAAAGCCCACCCCCTCAAGGTCAACACTCCACCACATCTCAAGTCATGGGGAACTCCACCCCACCAACCCAACCTCTCTCCCAAAACCCCAACCAGGATAAGACTTTGGGAATGACCAAGGTCTTCATCTCATCACCAAAAGAGAGCTTGAGGAGGAAATAGCTCAAGGGACACCTCTATGTGCGGTAGTTATTTGTCTAGGAGAGCCCACTCCCTCCAACCCCCATCCCATAGAAGTCCGGCATCTCCTAGAGGAGTTTCATGATGTGTTCCCAGAGGAGCTCCTGGACCAACTCCTCCCATGCGTGATGTGCAACACGCAATTGATCTAGTTCCGGGAGCCACCCTTCCAAACCTTCCTCATTATCGCCTCAACCCCACGGAACATGCCGAACTTCGGAGGTAAATAGAGGAACTCATTAGGAAGGGCTTCATCCGCATTAGCAAAAGTCCATGTGCCATCCTGGCCCTTCTCACCCCCAAGAAGGATGGATCATGGCGGATGTGTGTGGATAGTCGGGCCATTAATAAAATCACCGTAAAGTATAGGCTCCCCATCCCTAGGCTTGATGGCATGCTTGACATGCTAGTTGGAGCCACTATTTTCTCCAAAATCGACCTTAAGAGTGGCTATCACCAAGTTAGAATTAGACTCGGAGATGAGTGGAAAATGGCCTTCAAAACCAAAGATGGCCTCTATGAATGGTTAGTCATGCCTTTTGGGCTATCAAATGCCCTAAGTACTTTCATGCGTCTTATGACGGAGGTCCTTAGGCCTTACATTGGGATATTTCTAGTGGTCTATTTTGATGATATCCTCATCTATAGTTAGTCCCAAGAGGCCCACCTTGATCACCTTAGGTAAGTTTACACCGTCCTTCGGCATGAGAGTCTATTTGTCAACCCAGGGAAGTGTCATTTCCTGACCAACTCCATTACCTTCTTAGGATTTGTAGTCTCTACCAAGGGCATCTCCATGGACCCCGAGAAGGTCCAAGCTATCCTTGATTGGCCAGAACCCCACACCCTCTATGAGGTCCGAAGCTTCCACGAGTTGGCCACATTCTATAGGAGGTTTATCTGGGGATTCAGCACCATCACCGCCCCCATCACTGATTGTCTCAAAAAGGGGACCTTTGTGTGGACCAAACTAGCCTCCAAAGCCTTCCAAGAGCTTAAGGAGAGGATGACCCAAGCCCCGGTCCTATACCTACCCGATTTCTCCAAAGTCTTCGAAGTCACATGTGATGCATCCGGGATAGGAATAGGTGGGATCCTTAGTCAAGAAGGGCACCCTGTGGCCTTCTTTAGTGAGAAGCTATGTGATGCTAGGACAAGATACTCCACTTATGACAAGGAGTTATATACTGTGGTTCAGTCCCTCCGACATTGGAGGCACTACCTGTTGCCCAAAGAATTTGTCATCTTTTCCGACCATGAGGCTCTAAAATACCTCAACTCCCAGCAAAAGTTGAATGCCCGACATGCCCGCTGGGTTGAGTACATCCAATCCTATACCTTTGTAATCAAACACAAGACTGGAAGTGAGAACCGCGCAGCAGATGCACTCAGTAGGAGGATCTCTTTGTTGTCCACTATCCATGTGGAGGTTACCGGGTTTGAGAGACTCAAGGATGAGTACCCCGGCTGCCCTGACTTTGGGCACATTTATATCACCTTGACCACCCCGTCTAGCCGGGAACATGAGGGCTTTATCTTAGAGGATGGGTTCCTCTTTAAGGTCTCAAAGCTTTACATACCACGAGCCTCACTCCGTGATTTCTTGGTCTGGGAATTACATGCAGGGGGGTCTAGCTGGTCATTTTGGGGTTCACAAAACCATTGCTCTAGTTGAGGGTCAATTTTATTGGCCAAGTCTCAAGAGAGACGTAGCCAAGATTGGGAGTCAATGCCGCACATGTGCTTCGGCCAAACAGGTGAAGCAAAACACCGGCCTTTACACCCTTCTCCTCATCCCCGACCGTCCATGGCAAGACTTAAGTATGGACTTTGTGTTAGGCCTACCCAGGACTCAAAGGAAACATGACTCGATCTTTGTGGTAGTTGACAGATTTTCTAAGATGGCCCATTTCATCCCATGCTCCAAAACCTCATATGCTTCCCGAGTAGCCAAGTTGTTCTTTGATGAGGTTGTTCGCCTCCACAGGTTACCCAAAACCATAGTCTCCGATAGGGATGTCAAGTTCACCAGCTACTTTTGGAAGACCCTTTGGCACTTGATGGGTACCCTCCTCAAATTCTCCACAGCCTATCACCCTCAAACTGATGGCCAAACCAAAGTTGTCAATCGGAGTCTAGGGAACCTCCTTAGGTGTCTTGTTGAGGATCGTCCAGGGAATTGGGATATCATTCTATCTCAGGCTGAATTTGCATATAACAACTCTGTCAATAAGTCCATAGGGATGAGTCCGTTTGAAGCTGTGCATTGGTACAAGCCAAGGAAACCTTCAGATCTCATTCCCCTTCCCCAGCATGCTAGAGTGTCTATTTCAGCTGAATCATTTGCCCAACACATTAGAGAATTGCATGAAGAAATCCGCAAGCACATCAGCAAGAAGAATGAGACTTATAAAAGGCAGGCCGACTCTCATCGACGTCACCAAGAATTCCACACGGGTGACTTTGTGATGGTGAGAACGGAGAGGCTCTCCCCAGGAGCCATCTCGAAATTGAGGCCTCGTGGGGTTGGTCCCTTCCAGGTTCTGAGGCGCATTGGCACTAATGCCTATGAGTTAGATCTCCCCGAGGAGTATGGAGTGAGCCCCACATTCAACGTGGCTGACCTAGTACAATATAAGGGTCCCACGGTGGTACCCAGTGAGGATATTGAGCCCCTTCCACCCATTGAGAGAGCACCCACCCATGAGAAGAGTCCACCAGCCAAGAGAGCCCAGCGTGAGCGAATTGAGCGAATATTGGATGAACAGGTCACTGCCACCAGGAGCAAGGTATACGAGCGCTATCTCGTCAGGTGGAAGGATCGGCCTCCTTCGGAGGATTCGTGGGTGAGTCGGAAAGATCTCCAGCAGCTGGATCCCGACCTTCTCGAGCAGTACCACAGCAGGTTGGACCCCAACTCGACGGAGTCGAGCTCTTCGCAGCCCAGGGGATTTGATGAAGGCATCACCCACGACTCCCTCTTGCTCGGGTCGTCTTCACACCCAGGAGATGTTTGAGCTCGGGCATCACTCCATGTGGGCCCAATTATCCATTTTGAGCTTTCTATTTGAGTCATTTGATGTATTTTCCCTTTTATTTGAGTCATGTCCCTAAGTCTTTGCTTTATTTCCCGATGTTTGAGTCATTAATCCCTAGGTCTTTGGTTTATTTCTCTATATTTGAGTCATTACCCCTTGGTTAGCTTAATTGGACAGCTTTGTCATTATATGTAAAGCCAGGGGTAGTTTGGTCATGTAAAAGGTTGGGTCCCTATAAATAGGACCCCAACCCCATTTGGGAGATCTAATGAGAATTTGCATATTTTGAATCCCCACAAAAATTTGAGTGTTCAAGGTGTGAAACCTAGTGTTAGGGTGAGAAACCCTCTCCCCCTCCCTTCTCTCTCCAAAGGGGGCGAACCCCTTCTCTCTCTTCCCCTCCCCTCTCTCTAGGCCACCCCCCCTCTCTCTCTCTTCCACCTCACCCTCCACATCAGCCCTAAATCTGCCACCCCAACCACCCCTTCCCTTCCCTAGGTGCTATCAATGCCCCTCCACCACTTTTCACCAAATCTACTCCCTCCCTAGGAGGATCTTGACCTTCCCAACACAATCTCCCTCTCCCCAACACAATCCACCCTAGTCCCCACACAATCATGTAGCTCCCTAGGACAAATTTGAATATTTTTCCCTCCTATCTCACCTTCCCCCCCATGCCTTAGGTCGCTCCAAAGAGGAGCCTTGGTGCTGGCCGCCCCACTCATCATCCTCCATCGTCCATTGAGCTTCTCCACCACCACTCCCTCTAACCCTTGTGCAGAGGCCAGTAGCCAGCCCCCCTGCGTCCTCCCCTCTCCCAGCACCTCCACCACACCCTAGCCACCCTCCACACCTCCCCCACATACCCCTCCTACCACTCATCCATTCCCCTTCACCAATCAATAACCCTTCTCCGCATTGCATGATCACTTGGAGCTACTCTGAAGGTCCTGTTCGGAGCTGAGGACCCGCAGAGATCCAGCGCCTTGCAGAGCCGGCCACGACTTCATCCTTGTGTCTTTGGATGCACAAGTGGTACCGTCAGAAGCGTCTCCATGTCCTCTTCGCAACGGCAGTGGTCTCGTTTTATTCTGAGCTTGTGACTGCCCGGAGGAGCCGTTCTCCCCAAACTGCGCTTCTTCTCCCTGACTATCAACTTGAAGCCGCTTGCAGAGACTCCCACGGCCGACCACCTAAAGCTCAGGAGGCGGGGCTTGGCTGAGATCTTTTACGATGAGTCTACTTCCAGGAACAAGAAGTGGAACCCCGTTCAGCATCCGGAGCTAAGAGTTCTCAATTTTCTCTCTTGGGTGCGCAGGTCAGTCCAGTCAGGGCCTGAACAGACTCCACTTCACTCTTTGGGCTCTATCTATCTGCTCCGACCTCCTCTGGTGGCCTTTTTAGTTTCTTCTCGAAGAGGACCCTCCCACGGTCGTATCGATATAAGTTGCATCACCTTCGGAGCTCGGAGTTACTCGGAACGATGACATCTTCCAGCACCTTTGATTCTGGAGCAGACAGAAGCTGAACCAAGGAGTCCAGTTCAAGATCCTTCTTCGGCCTCCGACGACCACGATAAATTCCCCAAAAATTCTGGAGCCTTCCTGGGCCAACCTAGGAAGTTTTGGGGCTGGTCTCGCCCACTTCTGAAGTCAGACAGGTCCGTGGTGGCTTTTTCAGCGACTCACTATCCTGCCAAATCTAAACGGACAGAACTGTGGGCTTTAGTCTATTTCGGCATTTCCCCTCCCCGCCTGGCCGGCTTACATCCCCTCCCTGTGGGAGGTAGTGTTTGGATGTATATGTGATTTCCCCTCCCCTTGTTCCACCCCCTTGCATGGGGAGTAGTGTTGTAATCCTTTAAACATGTTCAAGCTACACCGACGCAGCGTGTGGGGAACCCACGCTTCCCCGCTCCCCCACGTCTCCGAGCGGGACCGGTTTCTTCAAACCGGTCGAGTAAGTGCTCCAACCCTTGCTTTCCCTAGTGCTTGTTCTTTCAATATTAGTTCATAGCTCCGCTGACCCATGAGAGTGAGTGCTCGATCCGCAAGCTGCTTTGCTTCAAGAGATCGCCATGGGAGAGAGTGTGTAACCCGTGCCCTCGGCACAACGTCGGCTCCATTGAATTGGGCCTCCATACCCTTGGGAAAACCCTTGGCCTTGTTGGCCCTCTACCAGCAAGGGCCCAGCCCTCACAACCTCCACTCGACATCACCAAGTTACCCCCGATTTTGGAGAGTGTCGAGTGAGTGGTCGCCGATTTCGGTCCGTTTCTATTGTGAATTGTGCTTGCTTGTTAAAGTCCAAGGTGCATCGGTCTTGTGACTATCAACCCCCAGGTGGTGTCACATCAGACTCAAATTGCTCTACATAAATACGATCTATCGCACCCACTGTGTCACGCCCCAAGCGCGGAAGGAACCCGGTATACGTGACGAGTTATATCATTCATGTCAATCAGAGCATAAGTGTATTCGACACATAGACAGAGCGCGTAAAAGTAGAGATAAACTAAATCCTTTATTCGTAACAACATTCAAGGTAATTCTATTATATAATCTCCATAAAAGAGAACTAAAGGACAACTCTGACTCAATAAAAGAAAATTACAATGATTGACTCAAGAAAGGAAAAAGACACGGATAGATAGACGCTTCTACGACTGGATGGCTCTATGCTCTTCACTCATGTCTGTTCCCTTCCGAGTGATCCTTGTCATCGGAATTACTTGAAAAATATGGGAAACACTAGGGTGAGCAAACGCTCAGTAGGAATTATATCTCAAGTACAAGCTTTCTTTAAGTAATTACATGTTACATGAATGCAAGTTTAGCTATGCATGTACGCATAAAAATGACAAGAGAGAGAGAGAGTAACAAGAGTTAATAGAGATGAACTAGCAAGATTTTAAGTTAATCATGTGGAATGTAGCGAGATAGTCAAGCATGTAAATATTTCAAGTCATGTAATGTGAATTGGCTATCATAATATCAAGCAAGTAAATACCCGTTCCGGGCCACGCAAGTCATGTCAAGTCAAGTCAAGTACAAGTTATGGAATGTCAATCTAGCAAGTCATGCACTTCGGTGCAATGCCACACCGTGATCAATATAGCTCCCATGGGCACAAGCATTTTCGGGTGCTCCTCCCAGGACCAGATCGGGCCCTATATGCGCAAGCATTGAGTCATGTATATTTTAGACATCCACTATAGTTATAGCCAATATGGAGTTCCAAAGGATAAACCATTGAAGGATGATAAGGTAGATTTTATGAATGAAGAAGTTCAAGGGCTGAATTTTGAACAAGTAGGACACATCATTAATCCTTACGAAAAATCAAGACATGGCATAAAACTGGGTAAATGGCGTCCACTCAGTCGCCATGAATTATAGAAATAGCGCCCACATGCGTGGTCGCCTATTCCTATGAACAGTCCATGCACGAAGAATTAGCGACTTCTCAATCAGTCACTCATTCATAAGTAGCGTCCATGTCACGGTCGCTATAACAGTAAACTGTGCCCCCTGACTGGGCACCAATTCCTTCTAGCGTCCAAGTCCAGGTCGCGGATTCAGGATAGACAGCACACTTCTCAAAAGAGGCCAGAACATCACTCTTTAAGGGCCAAACATCACGTTTCTTCATAGTGATGTGACAACGAAAGGTTTTTTTATTTTTAGGGTACAACTGTCTCAGCAGCCTTGAGGGAATCCAAGGCTTCGCGTAGACTTACGGAGGTCACTATGATGAAATCACCAGTCCGAAGGAAGGAATATCCCGCGGAGGGTTCAAACATCACCGAGAATTGAGTGTGTATTCGATAAAATCAAAATAGGGACTCCACCTATGGATGTGAGATAAGAGTGCCAGGTAACCCGCGATATGGGTCAGAAATGCGATAAAATTATGAATCAGGAAATTACGCATGTACAGAAGTCGGTATTTCATGAAATAACACCCTTCTGAAAGGTCGCTCAATCATAATTTACAACAGAATTTTTATAAATATAATGGAAATTAATGACACTGTATAAGGGCATTAATTCCAAGACTTTCCAGAAATTTAATATTTCAAATTTTAATTAGTGACTAGGCACAGTGGCATTCATTCTTTAAATGGCGCCCTAACCTTGGTCGTAAATTCATTAATTTCAGTATATTCATCCTTTACTAGTTATTTACAATTTTGGCGCCCTTGTGGGGGCGTTCATTATTTGAATAGCGACTATGGTAATGTTGCTTATTCTTTGTCTACTGATACGCATCGGGCAGATACGTTCTTAGACACAAGTCACCATTCGCAGATTGGAAGTTTACAATTTCAGGAAAATAATGACATGAACAGGTAGAGGAAAATATCAGGAATCCAGAATCATATTCATGCATTAGTTTTAATGGCAGGTTTTGTAGATATAAATTTTTAAACATGTTGTATTTATTAAATACCTACAGAAACAGCGATTGGGCATAAGGTCGCTCATTATTTGACGCCCTGAGCACTGTCGCTATTCAAAAAGAATTAGCGACCGAGCATATGGTCGTTCATTAAATCAGCGCCCATGACAGGGTCGCTATTTACTAGAATGAAGTAAAAACTACGTTAACTAAAATAGAAAGCACGGTGATAGATTATATGACCTATATGCATGGAATTACAGTGATTAATACGTTGGGCTTCGTAACTTAAGAACACCTACCTTTGTTGATTGATTTGGACGATGGACAAAGGTATGAGATATTAAGAACAACTAAGGTAGTAGCCGCTCGTGATTAGAAGAAGTATTGCAGCAACAGGCAGCTACGGATGGAAGAAGAAACAAAGCAACTGCAGTAGAACGGCAGCTTCTATAGTCGGAAGTAGAAGTAGAAGAACACGGCGTCTTCTTCACGAAAGAAGCGGCAGCGAAGAAGCAGTAGGCTTCTTTCATGGTAGTATTATGGTAGTACTGCAGCTTCAAACCATATCAATAGCAGATGACGTCTAAGAACTGAAGGAAGAGGCTATGGTTCCCTCTTCACAACAGCTATGGCAGGAGGAAGATGCAGACGACAGCAGGCAAAAGGGAGGGCTCGAACGTATTAGCAGCAGGCAAAATGTCATGTCATAGGCTAAGTCCAAGGTTAAGGACCCAATCCTATGAGCCAGGAAGAAATTTTCAACCATGTGAGATTGGGTAGAGCCGGGATGAGATAGTTAAATTAGAAATTTCTAGGTTAATTCTATTAATTCCATAGGAATTAACAAATTGATTATCCTCTCAGGTACTGATGCGGGACGGACCACGGACTTGACTCCAATTTAGAATGCAACCATCGGACTCTAAACAAGCTCGCGATCGTCCCTTTTCGAGGGAAGTGTCGGACGTGCGCGGTTGAGAAACCGGCAAGAGCTAGGGTGGTCAATTCTCTCTTGTGCCCGGATCAGGTCATGGGACGGTCTCGCTCTCTCTCGCAGCAGCGGTGAATATCAATATATAGCGAGCTAGATTAACCTAACATGCTCTCTAGCAGTGGCATAAACAAGCATATATGAAATAAAGCAAAGTGCCAAGCAAGGAGCGAATACGATACCTCCATGCTCTCGGCGTGGGGAAGACGATCCCGGCCGAATTCAGTAACTCCCGGTAACAACAATGAGTTAGATTACAGCAATGAAATATCGCCCACTCCACGCAGGGAGGTAAAGGGCTACACAAGTGGGCCCGGGAGGACCGATCTCGGGTTGACGGGTTGCACTTGATCACCCCATCGGCACGGTTCGGACGGCGTGTGCTGCTGGTTGTGGGGCCCACGTGCTGGTCGGTGGGGCCGTGTGAGGCCGAAGCGGCACCACTGTGGTGGAGACGCCTGGTGGGGCACTTCCTGGGATGGCGGTGCACTGGTTCGCCAGCCGGAGGCCGGGCGGCTCCGATCGGCACCGGTCGGAAAGAGTGCTCACGGATCTGCTGCTTCTGTTTTCAGGCGCGCGATCCGGCGAGATGGCTGCTGCGGTCAATCCTGATGTCAGATCGAAGCACAGAAGGTATCTTTGGAAAGTTCTTTCGAAGTACTTCGATCTAGGGCTAGAGAAACAAATTGGATCTGCACTGATCTGGCCTTAGTCTATTTTTGAAGTTGCTGTTGAACAGTGCTTAAAATCTCAGGGCAGCAGAGAAGTTTCCTGAGAACTGCTTTTGACCGTGGAGTAGACCTCAGATTCAGACCTCAATCTCTTCATGAAAGTTGTGGAGGGGAAAGAGAGCAAAACGGAAATAATTTTCATGAAATGTTTTGTTGAGATTTGGGTGGGGAAAATTATTTTAGACTGGCGGGTGGTCGGATCTGGACAGAGGTAGGCGGAACTGTAGAGGGTCTGAAAGTGAATTTTAGAAATTAGGTGGAGGCCTGTGGAAATTCCACGAAAATTCTTGGGTGGAGGTGATGGTGGGCAGCACCTCCAGTAATTTTGGGGGTTCCACAAAAAATCAAAAAGGGGACCAAGAAGGCGAAACTCAAGGTGGCTGTGACTGGATCTGAACAAAAGGCAGAACTAGTGGGTGGAGATGCAAGAAAATGAAAAATTATAAAACTAGATTATAATTTTTTTTCAATTTTTATGGAGGGTTATGATGAACCCTAAAACGTATCCTGAAAATATCAGCTCCAGAAGATGAGAGAATTTGGAGCTAAAATTCTCGGAGTGACCTTCTATCTAGCAAGATAGAACATAGACAGAACTTCCGACGGTGGCTCGTGGCGGCTCGATGGCGGCACGAACGGCGGCGGCGGCACCAGAGATGAAGATCAGAGATAGAGGGGAGGAGATAGAAGGGATGAACACTCTAGAAATGCAGAGGAAGGAAGAGGAACCAGAGGAGAGAGAAGGGGGTGCAGCTAGCTTCAAGCATTCACAAAATTTCTTCGCTTCATTAATTCATAAATAATAGAAATACATGGCTTATATAATAAATGGAAAAAGACCATGAATACCCTCAGATCTAGGATCTGGAGGGGCATTTAAGGGACATCACATTTGGTCCAAACAAAATAAAAAAAATCAATTCCTAATTAATTCTAAAGGGGGGGCGCCCCCTTGACCAAGGGAGGGTAGGTGGCCTACCCTTGACTTTCCAACCCATTTGTCTCCCATGTGGTCAATTAGCATTCAACCCTTCTAGATGGCCACCTAGGATGGTTGACCAGCCCCACATGACTTAGGTGGACCAATGGGAAAGGAGGGAGGGCCCCCTAGCTGGACCTACTACCCATTTGCACAAAAACCCACTAAGACTTACAATTGCGTACCCATATAACACAAGGGTATACATACAAATATGAAAGGACATAAATGCAAACAAAAGGTGGACGGTCTTGCTTCGATATCCCCATCAATTCTTCCCGGGTGGGAAGAACTCGACCCCGTCGAGTAAAAGGGGTGACTGCTCGAGTAGCTCCGGCGGATCCGTCACCGTACCAAGTAGCGCGGGTACGCTCCACTCCAAGTGATCGTCACCTGCTCATTCCGTATATACTCGATATGCGCATGCTGCTATGAGAAGGGGCTAGTGGTGGAACACTCCGGGGTGGAGTCACTCTCAAGGGGAAGGAGACGGCTAGAAGACTCACTAGGAATCACCACTGAGTCCCTGTAGGTGACTAGATCTGGGGCATAGATGTAGAACTGATCCCATACTCATCGAGCGAGTCCACTCGCCTCTCACTCATAAGAGACCGACAACGAGCTCGCACAAGACACATGCAGACTCACCATGTACTAACACACGTATGCAAACCACACAAACAAGAAACTGACTCATGCATGACTCGAGACAAACCTATTGTTAGTTCGACCCGTACATGGGTGACGGCGGACCAGGACACCCGAATGTGTGCCATGCATGCATGTTATGTAACCGGAGATGGGTGGCATGGGGAACACCTAAACGTCCAAGTATGACCCAGTCATGCATGGACGGCCCTTTGGATTTGGGAGACTTGAGAGGGCTAGGAGATCCGGGTGTGGAAGATCCGGGTGTGGGTGTATCGAGGATGGGCTTAGGTGGGCCGGGGAAACCAAAGTCTTCATTATCTCCAAATGATGGTTCGGACTTATGGTTATGTAGAGGTTGCTTGGCCCGAGTGGAAAAGGTGGGATAGTGAACTCTGCGGAAGAAGTGGAGTGAGTATGAAAGCTCGGAAGATTCACTAGTGAAGGGGTCAAAAGGGTCGAAGAAGGTATGACCCAATGAGATGGATTCCCACATGACATGGTCCCAATTGTGAAATTCTTGAAGGTGTGGGTGGTCACCTTCATCCGTCATGGTGAATGGGATGGTGGTCATTTGAAAAAAATAACATTCCTCTCTTGGGTAAAAGGGAATTAAGTCGGGCTCGGCCGGCATAGGGAGGAACAAGAGGATCTCCGTGGTGACACAACCCACAGTGCACACGGAGGTAATGGACCCTAGGGCCGGATGGGTGAAGCTACGACTAGTGGGTTGGTCGAAGCCTCGGGCCAATAAGTGCGTCAACTTCCATTGCCAACTAAAACCCAAAATAAGGTCACCCAATGTATCAACATGGTGACTAGACCGAAAGGTAGTGTGGAAGGAATTGACGGACACTATAGGTAAGGTGGGGTCCATAGAAGGGTAAGGACGTGGGACCAAGCCATCCTTGAGCCAACTAAGAAGTGGCTCGGCTATGTATAGCATTCCCGTAAGAAACACGGGTGGCTCGGGTTTTGGTGGCTCCAAATAAGATGGTTCCGAATAAAGTTCGGAAGTAGATGGCAATGGAGCACTCACGGATCGTGAAGAAGCACGTGTCCTTTCCAACCAATCCCAAAACTTTTTCTCGATTTCCTTAAAGGAGCGGGTTGGAGTGGGGACCTCGGAGTGGACTTGCTCCTTGGCTCTCGACTCGGGTGTGGACCTAGACTCGACTAGAAGTAGGGCTTCCACTTGGTTGGAGGCGACTGGGCGGATGACTTGATTGGGGTTACTTTGGAGGGCTTGGATGGGGGTGAAGGGGCGGGGTTGGTTGGAGGTGTGGCCCACTTAATTGTGGGTGAGTTGGTGGGGATGGCTAGTGGTATGACCCCCGTAGTTGGAGGTAGATGGACGGGGAAGGTAGACCCTCCTAAGTGCTCTCTTCATATCCCACCAAGACTCGATTGGCCTTAGCCTTCTATCTTCCTGGAAGTACTTGATGTCCCTCCATGTTTCGGCGGCTTCATAGAAAAGTCACCTTTTGGCTAAGTAGACTTGCGCGGGACCGGACATAAGGTAACACTCAAAGTAGTCGTCCATAACGGCTTCCCACTCTAAGTAGTCACTCGGGTTTTCGGAGCCGTAGAAGTCCCGGGCTTCGGGCCTTTTGGGGTGGTTCGGGTGGTCCTTCCATTTTAGATAGTATCGCCACCATGGATAAGATCCGGGTGTTCGGTAATCCATGGGACACGGGGAAGCTAGTGGATGGCCATGCCGACACTCGGACAAAACACTAGACACGACCCTAAGTAATGCAAAGTTGGAATGCCGACACGACCCTAAGTAATGCAAAACACTAGACACGGGGAAACTTACTCCAACATTTATAGGCCCTTTTGAAATTCTTGAAAGGGTTGGTGAAGTTGCTTATCGACTAGCCTTACCTCCTCAACTAGCAGGAGTTCATGATGTCTTTCACGTCTCAATGCTCAAAAGGTACGTCCATGATCCATTCCATGTCATCACTTATGATAACATGGAGATACAGGAAGACTTAACGTACAAGCAAAAGCCACTCAAGATAATTAAGCGAGAAGTACGTAAGCTTCGAAATAAAAATATTCCCATGGTTAAAATCCAATGGAGCAAGTCCTCGCCGTACGAGGCAACATGGGAAACGGAAGAAGTTATGTGCAAGAAATTCTTGAAATTATTTGATTGTAAGTATACTCTCCATAAAACTCATGCATTGAATTTTGGGACCAAATTCTTTTAAGTGGGGGAGGGTGTAATGCCCATAAATTTTTTAAGAATTTTCTAAGGATTTAATATAACTATTAAGCATTTAAATGGACTTAATGGACTATTTAAGGAACATAGGTCTATTTTATAATTATTTAATGGCCCATATATATTGATTGGTTTTAAATCCACCTAAAAATGCCCATAAGACCCAAATCTAAGTCTTTTAAGCCCAAGCCCAATTATAGAAACGTAATGGGAATTTAAAGGGGGATAAATAGCACAAATGAGGAATAAATAGGGGATAAAAGTGAAAATCTGAAAATTTCATAAAAAGGCCAATTGGCGGTCTATCGCGCGACCGCCAAACCACCCTAGCGGTCACTCCATGACCGTTAAACCCTTCTAATTCTGTAAACGGAAGAAACGTGAAAAGCTTGGATTCTTTGACATCCAAATCCTCATGGATCAAAGTGTGTAGACATGTAAACATGTCTAGGACTCTTGGGGATCGATTCTACCCTTAATTAGGACTCCCAACTCGATCTAATCCCCTAAAACCCTAAGTAAACCCTATAAATAGACCCTAACTTTGACTCATGTGAACCATAATGTTGGCTCGCGTATTTTGAAGGTAAGGAGACATCTTCTTAGGTTAGTTCTTTAGAGTAATTTGTTCTCCTTAGTTTTATCTAACTCCCCTCCAATTTTCGTGCTAGAAGACCCAACCGTTGAAGAATTAGGGCGTCTCTAAGTTGCAGGTTCGCTATAGGCTGCACAGGAACCAGTGCACCGGTCTAGTGAAGATCAGGAAATTAGAAGCCCTAATCGATGTATTTAGAAGTTGACCCTTTAGAACTTTTTGTTCACCTTTATATCTTCTACATACCCTCCAATTTTCACGGTTTTAGGTCAAGAGAATCAGAAGATAGAGGGGTAGGAAGTTGCTGATTTAGTACAAGACGTGCAGGAACCTGAGCGATCTTCCAGTTAGAAATTCAAAGTCTAAAGCCTGTCCCAGAGGTAGGTTATCTCGTAGATGGCTAAAATACCAAGTTAGGAATAAAAGCCCTTGATTTCAAGAATTTTCATGCTTTCTACATGAAGTATTTAAGGTTTTATTGGTACTACGCATTTAAGTATTTCTGCATGCATAAATTCTACCTTTAATGACAAATGTGATAAAATTGGCTTAAATCATGTGAACCATGCATCTCCATGCGTTTCTTATGCTCTATCATGTCTCACCCTTTTGTTTAACATGATTTTTCATTTATCTATTACTAACAATAAGGCCTATGTGACCTATTTTATTTCTGTCTATCACAGATGAAAAATGGGAATTAGACTGCCATATGTATTGAGCGGCCATGCGATAGACCGCTAAGCGCATGTATGTCCTCACCTGACCGCTATTCTCTTTCTGTGGTCTGCACTTTGTTAACTCTAAACAGATGGCAGATTGACCCTATTATATATATGATAAGCCTAGTTAAATAGGTTTTATTCCTAGTTTTGGCTTCATATTCGTAATATTGGTTATATTATGCACTACCCTTGATAGATTGCATGCCCTACATGTTTAAATACTTATTTTAAACTTATGTTAAGTTCATGCCAAAACCCTTAGAGTTTGTATTAAAGTTAATTCTATATGCTTCACGGACTTGTTTGAATGATGTTTGGATCGATGTTTTGCCACGATCCCTTCTCATCTAGAGTCTTTTCTTAAGTACATGGTGCGTACCCCGGTGCGTGGCCATTAGATACACTTTTGCACTTATAAGCACACTTCTTGGACTTGTGATCCTCTCCGTTGGATATTCCTTCCACTGGACTAGGCGATCTTGCTTCAAGACCTCCGTGAGTCTCCGTGAGCCTGGGATTCCCACTAGGACACCGAGCTAGTTGTACCCTCAAACACAATTGTCTAGAAAGCACTTTATTAGTGTTTTTGAGTTCTAGATCTTAGCGGCTCTGGAGACCGCAAGCATCTAGTAGCGGCCATTTACTTGACTACCAATGACACCTAGCGGCCCTGCCATGACCGCATGGTTCCAGTTCATTCACTCCAGCGACTGTCAATAAAACGGTCCAGATACGACCGGTATTTCCATTGAACGGTCCAGTCATGACCGCAATTAACTTTAGTGTTCTTAACCCAAGGTTTGACCTAAGGTTGATTTTCCTAAGTTCCTAGATGGTCTATTGATTGTCTAGAACCTAATATCTTGTCAAATAAACTATTAATAAATTATGGAAGTTAAAGAATATGTCGTTATGCCGCCGAATTCTTTCCATGACATGACCTTGACTTAAATCATTCTTTGGAATTCTTATGATCTTTTATTGTTCGTTCTCTACCTTGGCTACATTATCGTGGAACTATTATTGAATTGAATATTATTGGCCGAACTTTATTATATTCTCATGGAAATAGCTTGATCTGTAACTTGAAGATGTAAGAGCGGGCACGGACAGTGTCCAACGGCTCCACACTAGCCCCCTCGGCATATAGTCAGAAACGTGCTAAAAACCATAGGATACGATGAATACTGACGTCACATTGCGCTGGGAGTACTTTTTTTATAGACGGGTTCTTGTTACTTGGTTACTTTTTTAACTTGTGATAATTTACATGCTTGCTAGTACATTCTTGACTTTCTAGTGCATAGCCTTTATGGTTATGAAGTACATTCTTGTTAATGAATGGCCATTTTACCTTATGAATCTTGCTTGATCATGCTCTATTGTCCATTCATATTTTTCGTATCTCTATTATTCATATCTTGTTACTTGGATTTTGTTCGTGTGTTTTATCTCATTTTTACCTTATTCACTAGAGCGAAAATGTAATTACTTAAAGCATGCCCTCATGTTGATTAGAAGATACCTACTGGGTAAATGTGCTCATTACCCTACTTTTTCAATCTTTTTAGGAAGTTCAAGTGAGTCGGATTCGAATTATTCTAGCAACGGGTCCGAGAGCGATGAATGATGGTCGAGAGAAGATCAAGAATGTCAAGTGTAGTCTAGAGTCATGATGTAATTTTTTACTTTATTGAGTCTTACTATGTAATTTTCATTTTTCCTGAGTCTAGTAGACCATGAGTCAACTTTATGTAATTATGGATCGTATTTATCAATAAAAGTTAGAATTTTGGTCAAATATTATGTATTCAATTCTATGTGGATGTTTATTGCGCTCTGATCTTGATTTCTATCTTGAGGCGTATTGCTGGCTGTTCACGTCCCCGATATTACTTCCGATGTACATATGTCTCGGAGAGTGACATTCATGACTTTGTAGATTTCCATTAGATATCATATGCATTTTACTGATTGTTAAATGTTTCCAAAACTAGAGAAGGTTTAGAAGGAATATGTAAATCATTTGGAAGAAGATATTTTAGATTCTTCAAGAAAAAAAATCATCATATGAGCATATATAACATAAGAACGTAGCTAGTAAGGATAATATAAAGGCCCACATTGGAACAATGTTTTTATGCTTTTGCTAAACATTGAGTTTGGAGAAATTTTAGGTCTACAAAAATCATCATATGCCCTTAATATTTTTCCCACTTGCCTATGATCTTTGCACCTAGAGAAGGGATCACTGTTTATTGGAGCAAGGTTGGCAAAAGCCATTTAGTCTCATATTGAAAGCTCATGGACGGGTCATGTAATGTCCCGGGTTTCTCGGATCATTGTTCGGATCTAGATCCGTGGGTTTCGGATCGCTTTGGTGGGTCCCGGATTGAGTTTTATGGTTTAAGTGTGTTTTTATCTGTCGAAACTTCGGAACCCTGTGTAGGGCGAACCGTTACGTTCTCCGACTCCGGGACGTTACCACTGCGTTGTGCATTTTTCGAGGATCGTAGGGAGTATTTTCCCCTCTTTTAGTATTTTCTGATATTTTTGGAATTTCTATATATATAACCTCCTTTTTCTCTCTCTCCCCATCTCTCATTTCTCACTCTCACCCTCTCTCTTCTCTCACGCTCTCTTCTCACCCACTCTTCTCCAGCGGCCGACGGAGCGGGATGGGGGTGAGGTGGCGAGGTTTGTGGGGTGGAGGACGGCGAGGACATGTCGAGGATCGGGGGACGGAGGTGCAGCGAAGCTCGACTACGAGTTCGGGGCGCCGCGGCGTTCGTGCGGCATTTTCTTGGTGGATCTGTGTCCTCGGCACGCGGAATCTTCGATGGAGGTAAGGGGACGAATCCTTAACCCATGTACTTCCATTCCCGCGATTGTGGTAGGCCATGGTGAGCTGAGTGGGTTTATTTCCGTGTTTTGTGGAAAATGCATGATTTTGGGGTGTGAGCCGGATCTAGTGTTTTGATCAAGTTTTGGGGGTTTAAATGGGTCATCTCGATGCTAGAGAGGTTAGGGACTAGTTTTCCCTTATTTTTCCCTTCACATGGGTGTGAACGGGGTGTGGAATGGGGTTTCTAGCGGAGTTTGCCATTTTCACGCTCGGGACGACCGCTAGGGTATGAGGCGGTCATGTGGAGACCGCTAGGGGTCCCCTATGTCGGTTCGAGCCTTGCGGTCGGGCGATGGACCGCCAAGAGGGCTTAGCAGTCAGGTGAAGAACCGCGAGGCAATGCCTTGAGGTCAGGGCATGACCGTTTTTCGTTTCTCGATCGTTCGAGGTCGGGTGGGGTAGCGGCCTCGCGATTGACCGCTAGGCGATGGCTAGCGGTCAGGTAAAGGACTGCCACCCTGCTTGGTGGTCTGGGAGTGACCGCCTGCGGTTCAAGTGTCTTCGGGGCTTGCGGTCCTGGCTGGACCGCTAGGCCAGGCCTTGCGGTTCTGGCTAGACCGCTAGGCTCTGTGACGGCTCTGAGAGGACCGCCACCCCATTTTTCATGCTAGTTGTGTTCCGTTTGCACCGTGACCCCCGATCGACCCAGTCGTGACCCAGTGGTAGACCTTCGGTCTTGTGGATGTCCCAGACACCGTGTGTTCTGTGTCTGTGTTCCTGGGGTGTCTGGATGTACCGAGTTACCTCGATTAGCATGCCCGTAGGTTTGGAGGGTCCAGGTGACCCCATGAGTTCCGGGCTTTTGAGTTCTCGTTAGAACGAGTCACCGTGTATCGGCATGTGAGCGATGGTTTGTTCCCGCACGTCATTGGCTTCTCGATGAGTGTTTTTCGAGTGGGCCAAGCGTATGGCCTTGGACTGTGAGTCCAGTCTCCCATTATGGGGCTGGAGGTCTTTTGAGTTCCCTTTATGAGGGAATGGTCTCGACAATTGTGAACTACCTCGTGAGTCATCGTGTCGAGGTTTTTACCCTAGGGATTAGGCCAGATTGACGGTGTTGTGCTGTCGCGTGCAACGGTCTTGACCCGAGTCATGTGACTCAAGGATCGGTGGGTTCGTAGGTCTAGTGTACTGTCCAGAGCCCGGTGGCTCTGAGCCACCTGTTACTCCATGTTACTCGCGATGGGTGCGTGCGTGGTTTTCAGTGTTCACGTTTAGTGACCTCCCACTAGCTGTAGCTTTCCTACGCATGTGAGTGTGGACCCACCCGGGAGTGGTAGAGAGCTTTCCCGAGAGAGACAGTTTTTAGGTTGGTTACCGTAAGGCCCCTCGCCTTTGCAGCCTGAGTTAGGGCTGGGGAGAAAACCAGCTAGAGAGCCTGACCTAGAGCGCATAGTCTATGTGTGCTCGGGTGTTTGGGGGTAGTCGGACCTGCACTGATGACCGTGACCCCAACTAGTCCTTGTTCGTGGTACTGGTTAGTGTACGGTGTCTCTGTCTCCGCCTGGGGCATCGCAGCGAGATACCTGAGGCTTTGGAGTAAGTCATCAGTGGACGCATCTAGCCTTGCTTCTGGTGGGCAGGTACTCCCGTCACGTGATGTGAAGTTTTGTGACTCGAGTTTCGTTTCACATTTGCGAGACGTGGTTTTACTCGTAGTTTCTGGGTGTGTTCCTGAGGTAGAGGTGTAGGGTTCCGGCGAGCGTCACCGAGGGTTCTCCAAGGTAGGGTGCGGTCCACGATAGGGTTGTCATGATGTTTCTCCTAGCTGCGTAGCCAGAGGTTTTATGTTGGTCTGGTGGTCTTCCGACGGTGAGATCAGGGTGTGTTTTCTGGTACAGTAGGAGTAGTTGTAGCACCGAGTTTTTACTGGCCACCGGTTTGCTGTTCCTGCTATCGTTGCTGCTTTCCATTATCGCCGTTGTTTACGGTTGGGGTTCCGCGGGATCCCTATTAAGCCAGTGATAAGAGGCTCACCCCTACTTTTTAGGTGCGGCGGTTCTTCCTCGAGGTTTGAGGGTGCTGTGTGGAGGTTCTTAGTTGCCAGCTTGTCGGGTCGAGTGTTCACTTGGCGTTGGGTACGTTCTCTGCCTTAAACTATACTTTTGTTAGACTGGACTTTGTTGTATTTGTTTATTTATTTCTGTTAATTATTGTATTGTACTGCTTTATTTCCTATTTCCTTGTACCTCCACACTCCTTTTAGCCCGTCCAAGCCCTCCGGCTTGTGGGCGGCGGGCCAATATTCGAATGGTATCTGGTTCTTCCCGATATCCGGATCTTGGGTCGCTACAGTTGGTATCAGAGCGTGGTTGTGGACGTACAAGGGAATTCGAGATATTATAGTGATCAGAGTCCATAAGGTCCAGTACAGTCGATAGCTGGCCTAGAGTTTCGTGCTTATTTTTTGCTTGGTTTCTCGTGTAAGAGCCTATGTACGCGGTGTTGGCGCTGTGAAGGCGGTTGTCATTTTTCATCGGAGTGCTGACATGGGGTCAGAGGATAGAGGTTGAGAGCTTTCTCCCTCATCAATGGTGGCCCCGGTTGTGCTGCATTGGGCAGAGGTTGCCGACAGGCGTGTTGTTGCGGTGCTACGTTCGAGAAATCTGCAGTGAGGTCAGGTGGCTGGTGCAGATTGCTCGTGGTTAAGTGGCCGTGAGTGTGCTCTATGTTGTGCCCCTGTGTGGTTTTGATGATGGCTGACACACCATGAGTCACACTGAGGTGTGCTAGATTCTTATAGATGACTGTTTGACTGCCTGAATATCTGACTGTTTGCTTGAATAGCTAATTCATGAATATGGCTAGATTGGGGCAACGTAGTGGCTAATTGTTTGCTGTTTGCTCATGCATTTCATGTCTGTACATTGGTGTTTTTCCCTTAGTTCTGGCCAAGTCTATACAACGCCATTTGTTCATGCACACGTTCAGCCTGAAGTACATACAGCCCTCACTCAAAGTCAAGTCTATACATTGACTCATTCTTCAAGTCTGTACAGCCGCTTGCTTTGGATTTCATGTCTAGACATTGCACTGCAGCAACCATCGTCTTCGTGTTGTTTTAGTATTTGTGTCTTCGTGTTGATCTGTCTTCGTGTTGAGTTTACTTCGTGTCGTTTCTTCTTTATTTAGTTGCTCATCTCGTGTCATCCTCTTTATGTTTACTTTTGTGTCTTCGTGTCATTTACTGTTGTTCTTCGAGTCGTTCATTCGAGCTATTTTGTGCTCGAGTTGTTTTTCTTATGCTTTCAAGTGTTGTTTCACTTCGTGTCGTTTCCGTATTATGTCTTCGTGTTGTTTTTCCTAAGACCTCGTGTCCTTTTTGTTTTTGTAACCACACTTCGTGTCGGTTTCTATTTTTCATCCTTGAGTTGTTGTCAGCTCGTGTCGTTTCACCTCGTGCCGTTCTCATTGACTTCGTGTCGTTCTCCTTGTTATGTCTTCGTGTCGCTTCTGTTCTATTGCGTGCAGGACATCGCAGCACCTCGTGTTGCTTTCTGTGCCACCTCGTGTCGTTCTCTGTGTAGTGCGTGTTTCTGTCACCACTATACTTCGTGTCATTTTTTCTCTGTAGTGTTAAGCGTTATTAGTATGTATCACGTGTCGATTCTCTTCGTAGTGTTTGTTTTGTTACAGTGACACGTCGTGTCGTTGTTCTTTACTTCGTGCTGTTTTCACTGTCTTCGTGTTGGTCTTTCTCATTAGACCTCGTGTCTTTCTCGCCTTGACCTCACCTCGTGTCGATTCTTGTTTTTCATCTTCGTGTCTTTCTCGCCTCATGACCACACTTCGTGTTGGTCTCTGTTTCTCATCTTCGGGTTGCTTTCAGCCCGTGTCGTCCTCGTTTTCGAGTCGCTCGTAATGTTCGAGCAGTTTTGCACTCGAGTTGTCTTCGTGTTGCTTTCATATTCGTGTCTTCGTGTTGTCTTCGTATGTATGTTCTACTATTGTTTCACTCTGTGTTATGTCCTCTTACCTCGTGTCGTTTTTCTTCTCACCTCGTGCCGTTCTTCTCTGACCTCGTGTCATCTTCCTTGTTGTGTTAGCCTTGTTCATTGTATCTCGTTTCGCTCATTTCCTACCTCGTGCTTCAGTCACCTTGTGTATCTCGTGTCGTTTTCAGTGCATCTAGAACTGCTACCACATACCTCGTGCAGCTTTAGTTATTGTGGCCCTGAGTTCTAATCGTGCTAATTCCTTGCAGGAGAAGAAGAAGAAGGTGGTCCGAAGAACACTTCCCAGTGTCTGGGCAGCACGTGATCCGAGGCTGGAATGAAGCCTGCTGAGAGACTGCCACGTGGTCCTAATATTTAGGGCTGAAAGTGTGGAGGTCTCACGTCGGGGCTACCGCTGCTGCTGCTGCTCCTGCTATATATATATGAACCTTCTTCTAAAGAAAGAGAGATTTTCGAGTGGGCGAAAGGTGAAGTCCATACAGAGAGCCACGATCCAGACAGAGAAGAAGAAAAGGAAAAAGAAGAGGAGAAAGGGAGTGAGAAAGAGAAAGAAAGAGAGCTTGAGTAAGAGATCGAGATAGCAGAGTGTGAAGAGAAGAAGAGGAAGAAGAATAGAGAAGAAGAGAGAGCTAGAGTGATAGAAGCTTCAACTGAAGATCTGTTCCTGCTGGACCGTGGATCAAATCCAGGCCAGCCAGCTCCTGCGAGAGCCACATTTGATTTTATCTTTTCAGCTTTCCGTTGCTGGGTTTTATTTTTTTCTTTTGATCTATTCATTTGCTGTTTTTCCGATTCTCTGTAGAGAGGTCGGGGTCCCTCCTGTTGGTTCAGGAGAAGGGAGATTGCCATCTCCGGTTGCAAGTAGCTGGGTGCTACTTGTGGTTTCCCTCTGGTTAGAGGAAGGGAGGCTCGTCCTCCGGTTCTGGGCTTGTAGGTTTCAAGTCCAGGGGTCCCTCCGGTTGGGAGGAAGAGAGGTCCTAGACCTCTGGGTTGCAGGTGACGTAGTGTCACTTGTGCTTCCCTCTGGAGTTCAGAGGAAGAGAGACTTGGGTCTCTAGGTTCCCCTCCGATTTGGAGGAAGGGAGGATTGGTCCTCCGGTTCTAGTCTTGTGGGTTGCAAGACTAGGTGTTCCCTCCGGTCTGGAGGAAGAGAGACTTGCGTCTCTGGTTTGCTAGTGACTGGTGTCACTAGTGGTTCCCTCCGGTTGGGAGGAAGAGGGGAGGTTGTTCCCCTGGTCAAGCTGTTTGGCAGCATTTGTTGCAGACTGAGTCTGCTGTGCTAGTGTTACTAGTGGATGCCTCACTCCGGTTGGGAGTGAGGGGTGGATGTAGGTCTTTGGACCGAACCACCTAAAAAATCATTATGCAGTGGTTTGTTCGATTGCCTGCTTCCGCTAGATGCATGCTAGGACCGTGATTTAATTGATTATCTACATCCTAGAGTTTAATTGAGTTTGTATATCTTGTTTGATCAATTGTCCACTGATCTAGTTGTTATCATCTCATGCAAACTTTAAATTGGGTAGAATTCTTTGAAAGATCCATTCACCCCCCCTCTGGATCAGTGTTTATCAATCGCACCTAGCTAACAATTGGTATCAGAGCGGTTCTCTGTTTGATCAGATCCAACGATCTGCAGAGGATCCTGTTGTCTCTTCGTGCATTTCTGTTTCTACCCTTTGCTGCATTAATCTAGTTGCCGATTTATTCAATGGGTTCTCCACCGATTTTCAATGGCTCTAACTTTAACTCATGGATTAGCAGTCTTCACAATTATGTGAAAATGATTAATCCGGAGTTGTGGAAATTAATTTCACAAGGTCCCCACAGATTGCCAAAGGAAAAGTCCAAATGGACTAAAAGTCACAAGTCAAAATATGGAGAAAATCAGAAAGCCTTTAACCTGATGAGAGCAGCTACTGACAAGGCTCTACATTCTTATTTTTATGACTGCAGGTCCGCTAAGGACATTCTGGATCAGCTGAAGCTAGCTCAGAGGATGAATGAGAACAACTGCATGATGGCTGACGAGAGTAACCATAGCAGTGATCAAGAGGAACTCCAAGATGCTGAAAAGGTAATCATCCCCTTCTCTAGTTTCACTTTAGATGACTGGGAAGATGCCTAGGCTGATCTGTTACACTCCCATGAAAAAATGAGTAAGAGGAAGACTGAAAAAGAAGCTGGAAAAACTAGGAGGTGAAAATCTTGAAACTCTGAAAATTGAAAATGAAATATTCAGAAGACAGATAACAGAGTGTGATTCTATTAGTTCAGACTTAGATCATTTCAAATCTGAAAAATAATCTCTTATGAAACAAGTTGCTCTACACAAAAAGGAGCGTCAAGAGTTTGTGTGTGAAATTACTGAACTAAAGGAAAGGCTTAGCTTAGTTGATCAGGCTCACAACAATGATATTGTTCAAAATGAAAAATTGGTGAGAGAATTAGAATGTGTCAACTCTGAATTGAAAAAAATGAAATCTGCAAATGAAATACTCAATAATCAGCTCAAGGAATTTGAACTCAAATCAATAAATCTTGAAAAAAAAAATTGATTGATGTCTGAAAAACTAGAGGCTGATAGAGTAACAAATTCAGAGATTCAGAAAAATCTTGACAAACTTCAATCTGAAAAACAACAGGAAATGTTTCATGAATGTCAGTCTCTCTCAGATGAATGGGTGCTTGATGCTGATCTCCTAGAGCAGAACAGTAAACTGAAAGAGGAAATCAATGAGTTGAAACATCTAAACACCCAGCTGACAAATAGGCTAATGACAATGGAAAAAGGCAAGTGTGTGAGTGTAGATAATTCTGATAGGTTGATGAATGCTGAACAAGAAATTGAGAGTCTAAAAACCATCAACTTAATGTTAAATGGAAATGTCAGTTGCAGTGAACAGAAAATAGCTGGATATGAGCTTACTATCACATCCCTTCAACAAGAAGTTGATGATCTTTACAAGTCCTTATCTAAAACTGACAAGGAAATAGAATTAAAACAGGAAGTTGAAAAACTCAAGAGTCTGAATGATGCCTTGCATCAACAAGTCATTTCCTGTGAAACAGATCTGTCCAAATATGAAGCTAAAATTACTGATTTGAATTTTGAGATTAAAGACGTGAAAAATTCTCTATCAAAATTTGTCAAAGGTAAGGACAATCTGAATAAGCTTCTTGGAAAGAGTGATAACTTTGAGAGAAAGGGACTGGGCTATAGTCCGACAAATAAAAGGAGTAATGGGAATGAAACATCTACTGTTTTTGTCAAAGCCACCAATCAGAACATAACCTCTGCTCCTTCTGTCTTCAAATTCACTGCACAAAAATCCACTGTGAAACCCAAAACTGTGGAACAAACTCCAAAACAGAAAAAGGGTGAAAACTCACAGAAAAAGGAAAAAGGCACTCCTGTTGCTGTAAAGAAGACTGCACACAATTCACATGATCTCTCACACACTCACATTAAAAAGGGTTCATGTTATTATTGTGGGAAAGGAGGTCACATAATGGAGGATTGTGGATTGATGTTAAAGGATGATGGTGAGGACACGCGCCGCATCACTCGACGGAGCACACGGAGCATGCCGGCATCCCTTTGGCTCGGCGACCACTTGGCAGACTAGTAGAGCTATCTTTAGTTATTTTATGCTTTAGGCCATGTTGGGCCTTGGATTAGTCCCTGCGTGGACACTTTTATTAGTTGTGTGGACCTTTGTAGGCCATTTGGAGCAAATTAGGCTTTAGTTGGACCATTTTATGCTTATTAGATAGGAGATAGGGCTATTGGGCTATTTTTTTGGTTCAATCTCTGGCCCATATGGGCTGGCCACCCACTCCCTTGCTTAGCCCACCTAGGGTTAGGGTTTTGGGCGCCCCAACTCTTTTCCCTCCTCTTGGAAGGTGGCAGCCGCCCCTCTCCTAGATTATAGGAAGAGGGGTGCGGCCCTCCCCCCCCCTTGCCTTGTTGCGCCCCCCCTTTTTCCCCATGCCATGTGGCGCATCCCCCTCCCCTCCCTCTTGGCTAGGGTTTCAACCCTAGCACCTCCCCTCCCCATATATAAACCTTGTATTTTTTCCTTTGAAAGATAATGAAGAATTAATTTGTGAGAAACCTTGTGCGCAGCCACCACCAAGGAGAGGGCGACCTTCTCCATCCTTCCCCAAGGGGTGCGACGCCCCTCTCTTCCCCTATCCCCCATCTTCTTCTTCCTCCATCTCCAACTCCTGGGTGCGACTCCCTTGAGAAGGAGGTCCTGGTGAGGTGAGGATCGTGCTGTGAAGCGAGTCTCTTCATCCCATGTCGGAGAGAGATCCAAGCGGCGAGACGACGTCAAGCTCGGTGGCGTTCAATCCAATCTCGGATGCACCTGCTCTGCCTGCAAGCTAGGGGTCCAAAGATCACGTCGGTACGAACCCTTTCTGTGGGCAAACCGTCTGGCTTTCTTCTAGACTTTTCTTCCCCTACAAGTCCCCCTTCCAACCCCACCGGCCTTGTCCCAAAACTCGAATCACAGAGGAAGTTGTCTTTGTAGACACTTTCGTCGCGCAGGCTGCTCCCGGGACAGACTCGCCTGTGATCAGAGTCGCCTTGGACACCCGTGTGCACCCCCGTTCCTTCTCCGATCGACCACAACCTCTTCACATAAGTTGTTCCCCTCCCTGTCCCCGAACCATTCGTGGTGGTTTCATCCCAAAACTCCATTGGGGCTGAAACTTCCCTTTGTGGCTACTTTCGGTCCTCCTCTGGGCGCTACAGTAACCCGGCGGGACAGATCTGCAGTACCCTCCAAAGGGACCACCACCTCCCCTTACTGGAATGGCCTGAAAATTGGAGGGCTATCTCCACACACACCACTCCATCTCCAGTGGCCGCCCCTGGTCAGAATTCCATCCGCACCCCTACGCCCTCATATCCCATCTCGGGTTCACAGACCTGACTGCCCTGAAGTGCAGGCTGCGACCCCCACTTTCCACCCCGCCCACGCCCAAATCCTCCAAGGCACCGCCCCCGCTACCTTGGTCATCTGTTAGCCCTACCTGTAAGCTACCCACCAGAGAAAACCCCATCCCTAAATCTGTCCGGAAGCCTGCGTACCGACTGTTCTCCTGGTCTCTACCGGTGTGGGCAGACAGGCAGTCCGACTGCACGCCAGGTGTTTGACGAATTGCCACGGTCACCATCGGCCTCGACTGCAGTTCTCCTTCCACGGGCGCCTGTGGGACATCCCCACCAGCGCCCTCGCTGAATTTCGCAGGTCCAGGACGTGATTAAGGGCGCTTACCGGAGTCGCCCCCGGGCTGTTTGGCGGGCTTGTGCAGGTTGGCCAGCAACCTGTCCCCTCCTTCCGAACGCACTCCAGAGGCTTCCCCGAGGATCGGCGACATCCTTCTTCTTCCCGGAGGAGCGACCCCACGACAGCAAGGTACCGGGGACTCCTGCCACCTCAGCCCCTCCAGAGGTGGACGTTCTTTCAGCAGTTCGCAGAGCTACCCGGGACCTCCTCGCGGCCCACCCCTTCACCGAGTGCTGCCCGTCAGCCCGTGCATCGGCAGCCCCGACTCCTCTGTTTGTAGCCTGTTACCTCCCTGCGAGGAGTGGGCATTTTGGGTCAATTGTGTATTATTACTTCTACGTGTATCGGGGTTGTTGGTCTCGGCCGGGGTTCCTTCCCCACGCCTAGGCGTGGAGGTACGTGCGACGTTCCTTCCCTTGGCATTTGCTTTGCTAGTATGCTCTCGATTATGCAGCGTGCGAGTGTAGGATCCTAGCTACATATTCAATTCACCGTGGGTTTTGCGAGTTGAGAGCACCATTCCGTGGCCCTAGTCGAGCACCGAGCTCGGACTAGACTCCCATAGTTGCGCGTCGGCTCCCTTTGCCGCTTTGATCCACTCGTTTCCCTCATAGGGACGGCCGTGGACTTGGGTTTCTTGTTGAGAGACGCCTCTCTTCGGAGGAATAGTACGGAGGTCGATCTCTCGGCTTGCCTTGTCACGTGTGAGTGCTGGCCGCACTTGGTCTTCATAGTAGGTCCAGTCCTTTTTAGTCCCGTTCCGCATCAAATTTGGTATCAGAGCCAGGTTACCAGTTTGTTCTAACAAATTGGGGTCTTAGGTCATTCGAGTCTTTAGGTTGTCTAGGGTGCAATTGAGGCCATAGAGTTATCTAGGTTGCATTGAGTCTCTTAGTTCATCTAGGTAACCCACCATTGCATTGTAATGTTAGGTTTGTGTCTAGTTAGAGTTTTGTCCTTGTCTCGTTGAGTCTTGCATGTCCAGCTCCGCGCCAACCCCATGGTGGTTCCTCGAGACCACATGTCAGATTAGTCATCCCTATTGGCCCGATTCGATGCTCTTATGGTACGACCCCTAAGTGTCGCCCCTACCACTCAGTCGTCGGGAGACCCGATCCCTATACCGATGACCGAGTCATTCCAGCGCCCTGTCATGTCCACTGCCGTCCTACCTAATGGGATGCATACGGAGATCGACTTCATCAGTAGGGTGTCGTCTAACTGTGTCTCACAAGACATTATTGAGTCACTCTCTAAGACTGGGGAGATTGTTCTCCGTGATGGTTTAGCTTTTATCGAGTTTCAACGGTGGTTTGGCCCCGTTAAATATTTCGATGGCGCTTGGTGCAAGATCAGCACACTTGCTGGTCCATGCATCATTTTAGGGCGAACTTGGTTGGAGGAAAGAAGTGCGACCATCGACCTGGATAGGAGGACCTGCACCTTACACCCATCTCACCTTCCCGGTGAGTTTGTCTTCCATGACGGCGTTACGCTGACCACCTCCCTGTCATCACCTGGGTTTGTTCCAGTGAGTTACGAGGCTGAACAGGAGTTGATTGAGGAGTACCTAACTGAGGTTGAGGAGTTAGGGAGTGATCCCCTCCACATCATAGAGGACTCCGTTTCCCCTCCCGAGAGAGAGGCTTCACCCTTAGACCCTCATATAGAGACATTCTTACCTTCCGAGGGTGAACTGGTCATTGGAGAGTCTTTAGCTAGCTGGCTAAGGGAGGGTCCACTTCTAGATGTCTCCATTCCTTGCTATACACCCATGGGACCAGCCCTCCCAATAATACCCCTTAACTCCTTTCACACCACTTTTCGGTCCTTCTGCTTTCTTGAAAATGTGAAGGACTTCCTTAGGAGTTTAGATTATCAATGGGAGTTGACTTACATGTTGACCTTAGGGTCTGACCAACCCTATAGTCATAGCTTTACACTCCCTGCTTTGGGGTCTATTACCTCGGTCTACACCATAGGACATATCACATCCGAGGTCCTTTTATTATTTCCTATACCCGTGGAGGTTGATTTTGTCCCCGCTTATGGTTTCACGGTCCCGAGGGAGGAACCTTGCCTTCCTTGCCTTCCTCATGAGCCCCTTGCCCCATACATGAGAGTGCCTGAAGGTGATTATCTGCACCTGGGCGAATGTCGCACATGGGCAAGTATAGTGAAGGGACCTGTCGGGAGGGGTCATCATTTCTTTGACCCTTTCGATCCCCTCCCTAGTGAGCCTCTCGACCCATATTCTTTTCCCCACCTTGTCGAGGAGGTCCACTATCATACACCACCTAGGCCTTCTAGTCAACACCTCACCTTACCGGCATCCAGATGCCCGAGCTTAGGAGGCCAGGGACACATGTCTCTTCCCCATGTTTCTGCATGTCCACCATCATATAGGGGTTTGTCTCATATAGGGAATGTCATGAGTGAGTTTGGGCAATTTAGTCCCCATGAGTCTACCACATTCCGTAGGACACCCATGCATGATAGATACAACTTTGGTTGTCCTGGTCCTCCCCGTGTTGTCCAATCATGTAGGAGTCATAGGCATGCTAGGTCTGTGTTTGGATGTCCAGGACCCCCACTGCATTCACATAGGTATGAGTCAACACAGCTAGTTCGGAGTCTGCATCATCACCACCTTGAGGCCAGCAACGCACGTTATAAGGATCTAGCTGATGCGCATCGACGCACCCGTGAGTTCCAAGTGGGAGAGTACGTCATGATCAGGGTTAGACCTGAACGGTTCCCTTCGGGGGCCGTGAAGAAACTCCAGGACCGCGGTGCAGGACCCTTCCGAGTTCTGAAGCGAATAGGGTCGAATGCGTATGAGATTGAGCTGCCAGACGACTATGGGATCAGTTCGACGTTCAATGTCTCTGATCTGGTGGCATATCGGGATCCCGCGGTGATTCCCAGTGAGCTTTTTGGGCCTACCCCTCCTGTTGAGAGCATCACACCTTCGGAGCGTCCACCTCCTCCAGCCCCTTTACAGACACGCGAGCATATAGATTGCATACTGGATGAGCAGGTGACCACGACCAGGAGCGGAGCCTACCAGCGCTTTCTAGTGCGTTGGAGAGGGCGCCCTGCGACAGACGACACCTGGATCACACGTGGAGAGCTGGAGCGGATCGACCCGGACCTGCTGGAGCGTTACTTGAGCGACCGTGACCCTTACTCGACGGGGTCGAGTTCTTCCCACCCGGGGAGAATTGGTGAGGACACGCGCCGCATCACTCGACGGAGCACACGGAGCATGCCGGCATCCCTTTGGCTCGGCGACCACTTGGCAGACTAGTAGAGCTATCTTTAGTTATTTTATGCTTTAGGCCATGTTGGGCCTTGGATTAGTCCCTGCGTGGACACTTTTATTAGTTGTGTGGACCTTTGTAGGCCATTTGGAGCAAATTAGGCTTTAGTTGGACCATTTTATGCTTATTAGATAGGAGATAGGGCTATTGGGCCATTTTTTTGGTTCAATCTCTGGCCCATATGGGCTGGCCACCCACTCCCTTGCTTAGCCCACCTAGGGTTAGGGTTTTGGGCGCCCCAACTCTTTTCCCTCCTCTTGGAAGGTGGCAGCCGCCCCTCTCCTAGATTATAGGAAGAGGGGTGCGGCCCTCCCCCCCCCTTGCCTTGTTGCGCCCCCCCTTTTCCCCATGCCATGTGGCGCATCCCCCTCCCCTCCCTCTTGGCTAGGGTTTCAACCCTAGCACCTCCCCTCCCCATATATAAACCTTGTATTTTTTCCTTTGAAAGATAATGAAGAATTAATTTGTGAGAAACCTTGTGCGCAGCCACCACCAAGGAGAGGGCGACCTTCTCCATCCTTCCCCAAGGGGTGCGACGCCCCTCTCTTCCCCTATCCCCCATCTTCTTCTTCCTCCATCTCCAACTCCTGGGTGCGACTCCCTTGAGAAGGAGGTCCTGGTGAGGTGAGGATCGTGCTGTGAAGCGAGTCTCTTCATCCCATGTCGGAGAGAGATCCAAGCGGCGAGACGACGTCAAGCTCGGTGGCGTTCAATCCAATCTCGGATGCACCTGCTCTGCCTGCAAGCTAGGGGTCCAAAGATCACGTCGGTACGAACCCTTTCTGTGGGCAAACCGTCTGGCTTTCTTCTAGACTTTTCTTCCCCTACAAGTCCCCCTTCCAACCCCACCGGCCTTGTCCCAAAACTCGAATCACAGAGGAAGTTGTCTTTGTAGACACTTTCGTCGCGCAGGCTGCTCCCGGGACAGACTCGCCTGTGATCAGAGTCGCCTTGGACACCCGTGTGCACCCCCGTTCCTTCTCCGATCGACCACAACCTCTTCACATAAGTTGTTCCCCTCCCTGTCCCCGAACCATTCGTGGTGGTTTCATCCCAAAACTCCATTGGGGCTGAAACTTCCCTTTGTGGCTACTTTCGGTCCTCCTCTGGGCGCTACAGTAACCCGGCGGGACAGATCTGCAGTACCCTCCAAAGGGACCACCACCTCCCCTTACTGGAATGGCCTGAAAATTGGAGGGCTATCTCCACACACACCACTCCATCTCCAGTGGCCGCCCCTGGTCAGAATTCCATCCGCACCCCTACGCCCTCATATCCCATCTCGGGTTCACAGACCTGACTGCCCTGAAGTGCAGGCTGCGACCCCCACTTTCCACCCCGCCCACGCCCAAATCCTCCAAGGCACCGCCCCCGCTACCTTGGTCATCTGTTAGCCCTACCTGTAAGCTACCCACCAGAGAAAACCCCATCCCTAAATCTGTCCGGAAGCCTGCGTACCGACTGTTCTCCTGGTCTCTACCGGTGTGGGCAGACAGGCAGTCCGACTGCACGCCAGGTGTTTGACGAATTGCCACGGTCACCATCGGCCTCGACTGCAGTTCTCCTTCCACGGGCGCCTGTGGGACATCCCCACCAGCGCCCTCGCTGAATTTCGCAGGTCCAGGACGTGATTAAGGGCGCTTACCGGAGTCGCCCCCGGGCTGTTTGGCGGGCTTGTGCAGGTTGGCCAGCAACCTGTCCCCTCCTTCCGAACGCACTCCAGAGGCTTCCCCGAGGATCGGCGACATCCTTCTTCTTCCCGGAGGAGCGACCCCACGACAGCAAGGTACCGGGGACTCCTGCCACCTCAGCCCCTCCAGAGGTGGACGTTCTTTCAGCAGTTCGCAGAGCTACCCGGGACCTCCTCGCGGCCCACCCCTTCACCGAGTGCTGCCCGTCAGCCCGTGCATCGGCAGCCCCGACTCCTCTGTTTGTAGCCTGTTACCTCCCTGCGAGGAGTGGGCATTTTGGGTCAATTGTGTATTATTACTTCTACGTGTATCGGGGTTGTTGGTCTCGGCCGGGGTTCCTTCCCCACGCCTAGGCGTGGAGGTACGTGCGACGTTCCTTCCCTTGGCATTTGCTTTGCTAGTATGCTCTCGATTATGCAGCGTGCGAGTGTAGGATCCTAGCTACATATTCAATTCACCGTGGGTTTTGCGAGTTGAGAGCACCATTCCGTGGCCCTAGTCGAGCACCGAGCTCGGACTAGACTCCCATAGTTGCGCGTCGGCTCCCTTTGCCGCTTTGATCCACTCGTTTCCCTCATAGGGACGGCCGTGGACTTGGGTTTCTTGTTGAGAGACGCCTCTCTTCGGAGGAATAGTACGGAGGTCGATCTCTCGGCTTGCCTTGTCACGTGTGAGTGCTGGCCGCACTTGGTCTTCATAGTAGGTCCAGTCCTTTTTTAGTCCCGTTCCGCATCAGATGAGCATGCTAGTGGAACTTTACATTCTAGAAATTCTTTTGATAGAAACCATGTTGCTAGGAAGCCTGATACCTCATGTTATTATTGTGGGAAGCATGGTCATCTCATGAATGAATGTTTTATCATGAAAGAAGACAATAAACTACATGCCAGGTCTTCCATGCACTTTTATGATCCATATGGATCTAAACACAATTCTAGTCAGCACATTGTGTGCTTCAACTGTAATAAGCCTGGGCACAAGGCTGCTGAGTGCTGGTTTAGATCTACTTGGGGTAAAAATAGTTTTCATAGAAGAAATTCTTTTGCATGCTCCCACTGTGGGAAAAATGGGCATACAGTCAAGGACTGTTGGTATGTTCAAAAGAACTATGTTAAACCCCATTTTGTCAAATTCCCTGCAAAACCTTTTGTGAAAATTTCATGCTATAACTGTGGGAAGCCAGGCCATAAATCTGATGAATGTTGGATGGTTAAGAACAAGCATCAAACTGCTCATGCATATAACAGAAAATCTTATGAACATGTTTATAAACATCACCCTGCTGTTAACATGTATCATAAGAACCAAAAACCAGCCATTTCATGTAGATACTGTGGAAAAGTTGGACATTCTATGGATGACTGTTCACTGATGAAATTGGATGATAATCTTGCTATGAAAATGTTTAGAATACCTGTTAGAGCTAATGCAGGACCCAAAGCTGCTTGGGTCCCTACAGGATCAAAATGATCAATATTTTGCAGGTGTGCCTTGGAAGCTGAAGAATGAAAAGGGGTTAACCAAGGCACTCAAAAAGAAAACCCCAGGACTCAATTCAGGTCAGTTCTGAAATTTGTTTCAATTTCACTATCTGAAATTGTTGTTTTGCTCGGTTGATTTTTGATGCTCTTCTTATGCTGTTGCTTGCACTAAATAAATGAGATTGCCTTGCACTGCATATGTCATTTGCATGACCATCATGGTATATGAAATGGAACAGGGCTGGAGGGCAGATGAAGTATGTTTGGTTGCTACTGCCATGTGTGAGGTGGTCCTTGGACCAAGTCCTCCACCCAGTACCATGGGTTAAGTCATATAGAGCAGTGTATTGCATATCATGTTGATCTGTTGGTGCTAAATTGAAGTTTTCTAGAATATGAATTGAACAATCATGCTTATAGTAATTCTCTTCTGTCTAATGTGCATGAATCATATTTGAATGCTCTGATGTTTGAATAATCATCTTGCATAAATTGCATCAATTCAGGGGGAGCATGTTGAGTCTTATGTGAGTCACTGCATGTAGATAAGGGGGAGCATTATTATATTGTTGTCTCTTTTTGAAATTCACTCTCTACACTCTTTCAAATCATCAAATCTGAAATGGTGGCTGCTAATCCTCAATCTGTTGAAGAAAGAGTGTCTCATTCTGTCTGACTGAAATGACTTTCAACCTGTATTGAGTGATTGACTCTGCTAGTGGCTTTAAACCTTATTCTCTCTTGCTGATTGACTCTTCCACCAGCCTGTACTCTTCCTTCATATACCTCTTAGCTGGTGTGACTATTTTGGATCCATTATTGAGTTGTTGGTCAGCTAAATTTATTGTTCTGATCTGAGGAACTTAAACTGCATGTCATGCAATTCAGTCTGAGATTGCGGTAGAAACTCCTATCATATGGGTTTAAGAATTATCACTGAATCAGACTGATATAAGATTAATGTACTCTCAACTTTGTAATTAAATGAATTGAAAATATCTGTTGATAAGGCTTAATAAACTTTAACCTCTTGTGTCATGTAATCCTTAAAGTCTCTCATCTGATATCTGAAAATTTGAAATCTAGGCTACTTTGGTAGAGATACATAGAGTGAGTGTTGTGGTTATTCTTTAACTTGAAAAAGTTGACTAAATGAAAATTGTGAATTCAGAGCAATGACTCAGTCACTGAGAAACTGAGTTCTTTATCAATGAAATAAAGTAACTCATGTCATGAGGTGCCACAGTTATCTCTGATAAAAATTTTAGTGAAACAAAACCTGACAGAGCAATAGCTTATTTGTGTTGAGTAGCTGGGGAGTCTTGCCTCTGATAAAGGTGTCTTCTTATGTAAAAAGACACTCATATTGCTAACTCTGCTCTCAAAGTGAGAGGCAAGGCCAGTTATCACACTGAGTAACTGGGTCACTTTAACTAAGACTTATTGTGCCTCATGTAAAAAGGTGTTGATCAACTTAAATTGCACAGGAAAAATATAATGTGCTTCAAATAAAATTATCTTGAAAAAATCTGTCAACTCATGTTCTTGAAAAAGTGTTTAATTTCAGTACTAACCTGTGTATTTTTTCAAAGGTGCTTTTGAGATCACATTTGCAAGATAAAAGATGATTGTTTTTGAGTGTTTTCTGACGATTTGGTTCACTTTTATTAAAACTTGGATTCAGATATGAGTATTGAGTTTAATTTGGCAAAGCTGGTATACATCAAAATTAAATCAGATTGATAAAGTTGCCATTTCATAACTCTTTATGATAGAAGAGTCTATATTTTTTAAGACTTATTGAAGTGATGTATGCATTCAAAACCCTCATGATCAGATTCATGCATGATCAACAAAAACTGTTTAGTCAACTCCTCTCTTATCAGTTGACTGATTCCTTCTGCATTTTTTTCTGACCATACAAATGTGAGGTGCCACTCCCATTATTCCCTTGTTCACTTGCAGCCCTCTGAACTTCAGACTCCTTATGGTGGTGGATTTCAGATTGATTCCTGAGATGTATTTCTCTCCACACTGTTGGAATCTTCCATCTTGTTCTGCCATAAGTTCTGATTCTGTGATATTATCACCAGAATTCAGATTCTTTGTAATGGCTGATTTCAGATTGATTTATTGGATAACCAGAGTCCATTCCTGTGCTTCAAGTGGAGAGTAGTCAATCATACATGTTGATAGGGGGAGAGCTGTTTCATTGTCATAAGGGTGATCTTCATTTTTTAAGAACCATGACTCATTCTCATGTCAAAGGGGGGTCTTTTGCCATGTCAAAGGGGGAGTATTTGTTGCATACGCATCACTGCATGAGTTGTTTGACAAAGGGGGAGAATTGATTTAATTGCTTCTGATATTGAGATGTCCTCATCTCATATGACATCTCTGAATTATTCGTCTTGCTAAAGTAAAAGGGGCAGTTTAGTCAAGAGGGGGAGCTTTTAATTCACTCTTCAACTCATGTCATTTTGCTGAAGGCAAAGGGGGAGAAGAATCTAATCTGAGTCAGTGTAACTCATAGTGTTGCCATCATCAAAAAGGGGGAGATTGTTGTGCCCCTGTGTGGTTTTGATGATGGCTGACACACCATGAGTCACACTGAGGTGTGCTAGATTCTTATAGATGACTGTTTGACTGCCTGAATATCTGACTGTTTGCTTGAATAGCTAATTCATGAATATGGCTAGATTGGGGCAACGTAGTGGCTAATTGTTTGCTGTTTGCTCATGCATTTCATGTCTGTACATTGGTGTTTTTCCCTTAGTTCTGGCCAAGTCTATACAACGCCATTTGTTCATGCACACGTTCAGCCTGAAGTACATACAGCCCTCACTCAAAGTCAAGTCTATACATTGACTCATTCTTCAAGTCTGTACAGCCGCTTGCTTTGGATTTCATGTCTAGACATTGCACTGCAGCAACCATCGTCTTCGTGTTGTTTTAGTATTTGTGTCTTCGTGTTGATCTGTCTTCGTGTTGAGTTTACTTCGTGTCGTTTCTTCTTTATTTAATTGCTCATCTCGTGTCATCCTCTTTATGTTTGCTTTTGTGTCTTTGTGTCATTTACTGTTGTTCTTCGAGTCGTTCATTCGAGCTATTTTGTGCTCGAGTTGTTTTTCTTATGCTTTCAAGTGTTGTTTCACTTCGTGTCGTTTCCGTATTATGTCTTCGTGTTGTTTTTCCTAAGACCTCGTGTCCTTTTTGTTTTTGTAACCACACTTCGTGTCGGTTTCTATTTTTCGTCCTTGAGTTGTTGTCAGCTCGTGTCGTTTCACCTCGTGCCATTCTCATTGACTTCGTGTCGTTCTCCTTGTTATGTCTTCGTGTCACTTCTGTTCTATTGCGTGCAGGACATCGCAGCACCTCGTGTTGCTTTCTGTGCCACCTCGTGTCGTTCTCTGTGTAGTGCGTGTTTCTGTCACCACTATACTTCGTGTCATTTTTTCTCTGTAGTGTTAAGCGTTATTAGTATGTATCACGTGTCGATTCTCTTCGTAGTGTTTGTTTTGTTACAGTGACACGTCGTGTCGTTGTTCTTTACTTCGTGCTGTTTTCACTGTCTTCGTGTTGGTCTTTCTCATTAGACCTCGTGTCTTTCTCGCCTTGACCTCACCTCGTGTCGATTCTTGTTTTTCATCTTCGTGTCTTTCTCGCCTCATGACCACACTTCGTGTCGGTCTCTGTTTCTCATCTTCGGGTTGCTTTCAGCCCGTGTCGTCCTCGTTTTCGAGTCGCTCGTAATGTTCGAGCAGTTTTGCACTCGAGTTGTCTTCGTGTTGCTTTCATATTCGTGTCTTCGTGTTGTCTTCGTATGTATGTTCTACTATTGTTTCACTCTGTGTTATGTCCTCTTACCTCGTGTCGTTTTTCTTCTCACCTCGTGCCGTTCTTCTCTGACCTCGTGTCATCTTCCTTGTTGTGTTAGCCTTGTTCATTGTATCTCGTTTCGCTCATTTCCTACCTCGTGCTTCAGTCACCTTGTGTATCTCGTGTCGTTTTCAGTGCATCTAGAACTGCTACCACATACCTCGTGCAGCTTTAGTTATTGTGGCCCTGAGTTCTAATCGTGCTAATTCCTTGCAGGAGAAGAAGAAGAAGGTGGTCCGAAGAACACTTCCCAGTGTCTGGGCAGCACGTGATCCGAGGCTGGAATGAAGCCTGCTGAGAGACTGCCACGTGGTCCTAATATTTAGGGCTGAAAGTGTGGAGGTCTCACGTCGGGGCTGCCGCTGCTGCTGCTGCTCCTGCTATATATATATATGAACCTTCTTCCAAAGAAAGAGAGATTTTCGAGTGGGCGAAAGGTGAAGTCCATACAGAGAGCCACGATCCAGACAGAGAAGAAGAAAAGGAAAAAGAAGAGGAGAAAGGGAGTGAGAAAGAGAAAGAAAGAGAGCTTGAGTAAGAGATCGAGATAGCAGAGTGTGAAGAGAAGAAGAGGAAGAAGAATAGAGAAGAAGAGAGAGCTAGAGTGATAGAAGCTTCAACTGAAGATCTGTTCCTGCTGGACCGTGGATCAAATCCAGGCCAGCCAGCTCCTGCGAGAGCCACATTTGATTTTATCTTTTCAGCTTTCCGTTGCTGGGTTTTGTTTTTTTTCTTTTGATCTATTCATTTGCTGTTTTTCCGATTCTCTGTAGAGAGGTCGGGGTCCCTCCTGTTGGTTCAGGAGAAGGGAGATTGCCATCTCCGGTTGCAAGTAGCTGGGTGCTACTTGTGGTTTCCCTCTGGTTAGAGGAAGGGAGGCTCGTCCTCCGGTTCTGGGCTTGTAGGTTTCAAGTCCAGGGGTCCCTCCGGTTGGGAGGAAGAGAGGTCCTAGACCTCTGGGTTGCAGGTGACGTAGTGTCACTTGTGCTTCCCTCTGGAGTTCAGAGGAAGAGAGACTTGGGTCTCTAGGTTCCCCTCCGGTTTGGAGGAAGGGAGGATTGGTCCTCCGGTTCTAGTCTTGTGGGTTGCAAGACTAGGTGTTCCCTCCGGTCTGGAGGAAGAGAGACTTGCGTCTCTGGTTTGCTAGTGACTGGTGTCACTAGTGGTTCCCTCCGGTTGGGAGGAAGAGGGGAGGTTGTTCCCCTGGTCAAGCTGTTTGGCAGCATTTGTTGCAGACTGAGTCTGCTGTGCTAGTGTTACTAGTGGATGCCTCACTCCGGTTGGGAGTGAGGGGTGGATGTAGGTCTTTGGACCGAACCACCTAAAAAATCATTGTGCAGTGGTTTGTTCGATTGCCTGCTTCCGCTAGATGCATGCTAGGACCGTGATTTAATTGATTATCTACATCCTAGAGTTTAATTGAGTTTGTATATCTTGTTTGATCAATTGTCCACTGATCTAGTTGTTATCATCTCATGCAAACTTTAAATTGGGTAGAATTCTTTGAAAGATCCATTCACCCCCCCTCTGGATCAGTGTTTATCAATCGCACCTAGCTAACACTCTAAGGGAGCTGTTACAGAGTTTGGCCACTCCAGCCCCTGTGGTGTTGAGCTTGTGGTTTGAGGTGTCGGAGCGGGTGCTATGGTCAAGAATTGTGCTCGGGCAAGCGGAGGATCTTCTGTTGAGCTGCTGATTATCGAGCCGATGTTCTTGTCATGCTCTGTGGCGTCAGAAGTGACATGTCGATCCCGATTATTTTGGCGGATTTTGAGGCAGTATTGGGCAGAGATGTCCCAATAAGTTCTTGCTCCTGCGCTTCTACGTATGAATGGGTTGTGTTCGCCCTGGATTTGGCTCGAGATGTGAAGGGTCCACGGTGAGTTCGGGACTCGAGGATGAGCATTGGCAGTTGCCGATTATGGCTCGTGTTACAGCTCTTGGCATGGCGAGTTGCAGTTCACGAAATTGCAGTGGTGGTGCATCGAGAGATGCTGTGAAGGTGGTCCGACGGAACACTTGGTGAGTGTGTCGAAGGAGCTGACCTGACATGAGGCAATGGCTTTCTGGTGCTGGAAGGTGCTATTCCCAGCATGCGCAAGGTTCGAGGTCAGGTCGAGCATCGAGACCCTACGTTGGTCGGAGGTATATTGAGTTTTTCCTTGGTTGGAGGAGATCGTGTTTTGCCAAGGTTCGTCGTCTTGCATCGTGTGTCCGGATGGGTTGGCCCTCTGTGTGCCATGAAGTCCGTGCGAGACGAGTTCTGTGTTTTGACAAGGTGGTTGCCTGTGAGAAGTCATGCCCATTTTTTTTACTCTGCCTGAACATATCAATCTCTCTATTTTAATAATGTTTACAAAATGAAGCATTTTTACAGAGTAGATTATTTCCTGCCATGGCTAGCAAACAGCACCAAATATGGCATATGAATGTCATATTTCCCAGCTCTACCGGCAAGCAAACAAGCATAACAAATAGAATTCAACAAGTGTACAAGAACCACCCCACCAATGAGAAAGGGCCTCAGCTTCTACTCTGGCATTGTCATTGCAATGCGTCAATCTAGCGGATGATGAATCCGGATGTTTAGCCTTCTAAGCCATATTGGGTGGAGGATCATATGGTACACATCAAATCTCTTAGGAGGGATGCTTACCAAAAATTGCTTCTGAACCATCTTAACCCTCCTCTGCATTCTTATGTACTGCCTCGGGGATATGCCCATCAGTATATTCTTAAGGTTGGGTATATCAGAAACAGGAACAAACACAGAAAAGGATTTCCAGTTCAAAATAGGAACAAACACTGAATGGCAGGATATAACCCTCGCAGATTATCACAGGCACGCACTCTAGATAGATTGCCTCCACAACCCTAGGGCTGGCCACTTCATATCCATTGGGACAAATGCAGAATTTGCTCTTCAAGCCCATTTCTCTGGCGTGTAAGGGTGCACTGGCACTGTTCCGGAAGAACGAGTGCCGGTTGGGCGGTGTTCTTGAGAATTTACGGCTGGTGTTGTTGTTCCTGATGTGTTGAGGATCGGAGCCTGTGGAGTTGCAGAGGATTGTTAGGATGGTGGATCTCGAGTTATCTGTGGTGGCTGAGCATGTGGATCAGAGTGCGCAGCGGAAGCGTGGTGGGCCTATAACCCACAGGTTCAGAATCGTAGCGTTGGTTGCTGCGGGTGGATTGTTGAGGTTGCGTATAGGGCATTGGAGGATTGATTCCTTGATATGAGATTGTCTCCGGTGGTGTGAGACGTGTTGTTGCCGTGTCATTGCTTGAGATATCATGGTTTATGGCACTGGCAGGTGGAGAGGTGGGGAAATGTGTTGGCAAGTGTGCCGCATGAGTACCCTATTTTGTGTTGGAAGCTGTATCCGCGGATGAGGCTGTGTTTTTGGAGAAGTGTAAGACCCTGAGTCTTTCGGATCTTTATCGGAGAGTTTCAGATCGCTTTTGTGGGTCCTGAGTTGTGTTTTATGATCCGCGTGAGTTTTTCTCTCGTACTAGTTACGGAACCCCGTGGTGAGCTTAGTATTCAATTCATCGACTCAAGGACGCTATAGTTGCGTTGCATTCTTTCCGATGATCGTTTCGACTATTTTTCTATATTTTTTTGAATTAGTGCATTTTCGGGCTGAAAATCGGATTTTTCAAAAATTGAGAAAATTCCTAATTTCTTTTCTTTTTATTCCTTTTCTCTTCTTCCTCTCTCCTCATTCGCATGCACGTCCCTCTCTCTCTCGTTCTCTCTCCTTGTTCCCCCTCTGCTCCGGCTACAGACGGAGCAGGGCCGTGGATGTTGTGGACATGCCGTGGAGGTGGTCTGGAGCGTGCTGGTGTGAGGATCAGAGCATGGTTGGCGTGATCCCGTTCGGTGGATTCAAAGCCGGCGTGACGGGCTCGTGAGATGGTTTTCGGTGTGGTTTAGTCACTTCGGTGCGTGAGAACTTAGGTGGAGGTAGGGAGATAGACGCCCTACTCCTATTCTACGTTCTCCCATGATTTCGAGCTATCCTGTGCGAGAACGAGCGGGTTTAGTCTCATTTTGGGCGAAAGCATGTTCGGGGGGTGTGAGATGAGTTTGCCATTTCAGGCAACGATTTTCAATCTAGTTAGTTTCATTCGAACCACTGGCATGTTGGGAATCCATTCCCGCCAGTTTTATTGTATTTGGCCGAGAATCGGAGTCGGTATGAGCCCGACTCTTCCCGTGACTCATTTTGAGTCGATTCGGTGGAATCACCCATTTCTTGTGTTTTTGGTGTCAAAATGATCCCTTCTGGTCTGTGGAAGGTTTTATGTTGTTTAGGATTGTATCCCCGTCGTTTAGACACGATTGGGGCATGGAACCGCCAGAATCGGCCGATCCTCTGTTTTACCTGCCGTGTCGCCTTAGCGGTCCTTTCAGTGACCGCAAGGGTTCTTCTAGTGGCCCAATGTATGATCGCTAGGTTGCGTTGGGTGTCGAGTCAGGTTAAGTCGGTTAGGGTCTTCGAGGTCATGCGATTGACCATTTGCGTCGGCTAGCGGCCCATTGGAGGACCGCTAAGCCCTTTCCAGCGGTCCATTGTTAGACTGCTAGGAATTGTGTGTAAGTCGGTTTGGCCAAGCGGCCTTACGATAGACCGCGAGGCTAGATGTGGCGGTTCATAGTTAGACCGCTAGGCACCGTTCATGTCGGTTCGAGGTTTTTAAGTCAGTTTAGGCTACCGGCCTAAACTTAGACCGCCTCTTTGTTGTAGCGGCTCTTCGATAGACCGCTACCTTTAATTTGACCGAAGTCAATGTTTTAAGTCGGTTCAAGTTGGAGTCTCTGGCGGCCCATTAGTAGCCCGCTAAGCTCCATGTGACGGTTCTATTATAGACCGTTTAGTGGTTTGACTAGTTAAGTCGGTTCGGGGTTGACTAGGTCTGGCGGCCTAGTGTATGACTACTACAGTCATCTCGCGGTCGTTCCTATGACTGCCAGCGTATGTGTTCTCTGTGTGAGGGTAACGGTTCATTAGATGACTGCTTGGTTTACCTGGCGGCCTGGCATATGACTGTTTACTTCCCAGAGCCTTGTTTTCCTGATATTTGGCCTCCACTTATCTTGGCCTTACCTTGTGGTTTGCCCATTGTCCCGTGGATGTCTTGGATGTCCTATGAGGGGCGATGACCATGTTATGAGATGGCCGAGGAGTGCCATTGTATTCTGTGGTGTTCCGTGCTGCTTTCCGAGTCATTATTGGTGTCTGGTCAACCCAGTGTGATCCAGTGGTTGACGTGTGACTTTGTAGTTGTCTCGATGGTCCTGTATGGATCGAGAGATGATGTTGGATGCCGTGAGGCATCATCTTACCTCAGTTTACGTGTCCATGTGCTTTGAGGGTCTCGATGATCCTTCAGGTCTCCGTGGTTCGTGTTATGCGGAGGAGTGGATCATGTGATCCTATGTCGTTTCCTTTATCGGTGTTTTACCGTGATGTGGCTTAGGGATTAGACTGATTGGCGGCTTGTTACCGCTATGTACGACGATCTTGACCCTGAGTCTTCTAACTCAGGATCGTTGTGTTTGCAGGTCTAGTTGTCTGTCTTGAGTCTGGTGGCAGTATGGTATGCTACCCTGTGCCTGGTGCTTCGCAGTACGTGTGATAGTGCATGCGTAGCATGTCTGTACTTCAGCACTAGTGTTTTGGAGTTTCTGTGTCTAGTGAGCCTCCACTAGTCGTAGCCTGACGACTCACGCATTCCAGTGTGTCAGCCCACCTAGGAGTGGTGGCGGGGTAGTTCCTGATAGACGGTTTGTAAGCTAGTTTTCGTGGGCTCCCTTGCCTTATAGTAGCATCCTACTGGGGGAGAAAGCTAGCTAGAGGCGTGGATCAAGGCATTGAGCTTGTGTGTGCACACGTGGCCAGGGGCAGTTGGACGAGCGCTGACGAGCGTGACCCTGACTAGTCACTCGTTACTGTTGTTCCTTGTACTCTTTTCAGTGTATGTCTCAGTTACCGTCGTTCCAGACGTGTGGGAGATACTTGTGGCTCAGTGTAAGATGTTAGTGGACGCATCTGGATGTTCTTCTAGTGAGGAGGTGCTCTTGTCACTTGACACATGACTCTAGTGATTCTTGTGTCTCGTGACGTGTGTTTCCGTCATTGGATTCCGAGTAGCCGGTCGTGGCTTTACTCGAGGTCCAGTCTTGTGTAACGTACACGACGATCTGGTTGTGTATGTTCGTGCCTTTGACTGTGTAGGTCTTTTATAGGGCTTTTGCCTGTTGTTAGGCTCTAGCTTTGGAGCTTGTGTTTGGTTGACGGATCGGTGACGCCTGACTTTGTGAGATCAGGGTTGGCCTGTCTGTTGCCGTTTGGAGTAGCTTAGAGGACCGTGGTTTGGTCAGCGGCTGTGTTTCTGGTTAGTACGGCTTCTCTCTCTCTTTAGTTGTTCTTTCTTTTGCTCACTCCTGCTTTTTACAACTTTACTATTGTAGTTACTGTTGTTGCTCCAGTTCTTTCCAGCTTTCCTATTTAGCGTGTTACTGTGTTGTTTCCAGTGGGGATCCATGTGACCCCTACTGAGCCAGTGACACGAGGCTCACCCCTACTTTTCAGGTGTGGACTTCTTCTTCCTGGTGGTTCATGACGCGATGGGTCAATTCATTTTTGCCAGCTTTGCCAGCGTTATCTGTGTCGGGCTTCCCCTGACATTCAGTGTACGTTTTAATTTCTGTTGGTCTGTACTTATCTTTAATTTGGACTGGACTCTGTTAATTTAAATTGTTAATTAAAAATATAATTTTATTTCTGCTACTTTAGCAAACCTAATCAATGAAATATTAATTGTTTACTGCTTTATCTGGGACTTCAATGTACTACACACACTCCTTTTATCCCTTCAGAGCTTTTCCGCTCTTGGGAGGCCTCGTAGGATCAAAGTGTTATCAGGTTTACCCGGTATCCGGACCCTGGGTCATCATAAGAAGTGATCTCTGAGAGATTATAGGTCCCAGTTGGTAGCTGCGAGCGGCTGGTCAAGTTGACCAAGTGGTCGACCATGGTAAGATGTGTATTGTCTGGGGAACCGTGTGCATTGGTCGTGGCGTGGTCGACCAGGCTGCTGTGATAGCAACTGGCACTTGGTTGCCTTGGAGCTGTGTGTCGTGAATTGCTTAGGTTATGTGTCTGTGGCTCTATGGTAAGAGCGGAACCGGGATTGGTAGGCGTCCATTTGGAGTAATTGAGATGAGATAGGATTTGATGAGATAGGACAGTGGTCCATGTCTGTGCGTGGAGGTCCTTGATGGGACGTTGGCGTCGGAACGGTGATCCTTGGTCTGTGACTCGCGTGGGAGGATTTCCCTGTAAGTCTGAGTCGAGTGACGTGAGGACCGAGGAGAGATTTTGTCATTTGGTTCTGTTGTGCTCCCCTGAGAGGGTAGAGTTGGCATGAGGATATGTTTGGATGCGGTGTTTGAGTGAGGTTTTGGCTGAGAGGCGGTGTTGGTCTATGGAGGGTCAGCGGATGGCCTGTTGTGATTTGGATCGTGCCTGTTGGGCCAGCGAAGGTTTCCTGTTCAGGATTGTCTAGTGACCAGTGGATGGTCTTTCACAGACAGAAGATGTTGGTTGTCGTGGCTCGAGAATGGCGAGAGCCGTGTGCAAGTGTGGCCTTTGGTGGCCATTTCCGTGATGTGCTTTTCCTAGATTGGGTCTAAAAATTGTGGAAGTTTGTCTTCTGGCATGGTTGGTTTCTGTGCAACTAAGGTGATGTCAGACTTGTGCTATTGTGTTATGCCTGCTCTGATGATCGGTGTGCGATGTGTGGAGCGAGGTGTTGCTCGTGATTATGGTCTAGCCATATCCCTCATGATTGGTGCTTCCGCGTGAGAATCGAGGTTTTCTGTGCTGGGGCTCTGACAGCACAGTCAATTGGTTAAGGTGTTCTTCCCATGTGACTTGGTGCTAGTCTTGAATTTCGAGGATGAAATTTCTTTAAGGGGGGAGGGCTGTAACGCCCCGAGTTTTTTGGATCATTGTTCGGATCTGGATCCGTGGGTTTCGGATCGCTTTTGTGGGTCCCGGATTGAGTTTTACGATTTATGCGTGTTTTATCTGTCGGACCTTCGGAACCCCGTGTAGGGTGAACCGTTGCGTTCTCTGACTCCGGGACGTTACCACTGCATTGTGTGTTTTTCGAGGATCGTGGGGAGTATTTTTTCCTATTTTTTGTATTTTCTGACTTTTCCATATTTTCTATATATAAAACCTCTTTTTTTCTCTCTCCCCATCTCTCATTTCTCACTCTCACCCTCTCTCTTCTCTTACGCTCTCTTCTCACCCTCTCTTCTCTGGTGGCCAACGGAGGGGGATGGGGGCGAGGTGGCGAGGTTCGTGGGGCGGAGGACAGCGAGGACGGGGCGGAGGATCGGGGGACGGAGGCGTGGCGAAGCTTGGCTGCGAGTTCAAGACGCCGCGGCGTTCGTGCGACGTTTTCTTGGCGGATCGGCGTCCTCGGCGCGTGGAATCTTCGATGGAACTAGGGGGACGGATCCTTAACCCCTGTACTTCCATTCCCGCCATTTTGGTAGGCCGTGGTGACCGAGTGGGTTTATTTCCACGTTTTGGGGAAAATGCATGATTTTGGGGTGTGAGCCGGATCTAGTATTTTGATCAAGTTTTGGGGGTTTAAATAGGTCCTCTCGGTGCTAGAGAGGTTGGGGACTAGTTTCCCCTTGTTTTCACCTTCACATGGATGTGAACGGGGTGTGGAATGGGGTTTTTTGCGGAGTTCACCGTTTTTGCGCTCGGGACGACCTAGCAGTCCTTCCAGGGACCGCTAGGGTATGAGGCGGTCATGTGGAGACCGCTAGGGGTCCCATATGTTGGTTTGAGCCTTGCGGCCATGCGATGGACCGCCAGGAGGGCTTAGCGATCTGGTGAAGAACCAGCAGGCAGTGTCTTGCGGTCAGGGCACGACCATTTTCCGTTTCTCGATCGTTCGAGGTCAGGTCGGGTAGCGGCCTCGTGACTGACCGCTAGGCGACGACTAGCGGTCAGGCAAAGGACTGCCACCCTGCTTGGCGGTATGGGAGTGACCGCCTGTGGTTCAAGTGTCTTTGGGGCTTGCGATCCTGGCTGGACTGCTAGGCCGGGCCTTGTGGTCCTAGCTAGACCGCCAGGCTCTGTGACGGCTCTGAGGGGACCGCCACCCCATTTTTCGTGCTAGTTGTGTTCCGTTTGCGCCGTGTTGACCCCCGGTCGACCCGGTCGTGACCCAGTGGTCGACCTTCGGTCTTGTGGATGTGCCAGACACCGTGGGTTCTGTGTCTGTGTTCCTGGCATGTCTGGAGGTACCGAGTTACCTCGATTAGCATGCCCGTAGGTTTGGAGGGTCCGGGTGACCCCATGAGTTCCGGGCTTTCATGTTCTCGCTAGAACGAGTCGCCGTGTATCGGCATGTGGGCGGTGCGTTGTTCCCGCACGTCATTGGTTTCTCGATGAGTGTTTTCTAAGTGGGCCAAGCGTATGGCCTTGGACTGCGAGTCCAGTCTCCCAGCCTAGGGCTGGAGGTCTTTTAAGTTCCCTTTATGAGGGAATGGTCTCGATAATTGTGAACTGCCTCGTGAGTCATCGTGCCGAGGTTTTTACCCTGAGGATTAGGCTAGATTGACGGCGTTGTGCCATCGTGTGCAGCGGTCTTGACCCGAGTCGTGTGACTCAAGGACCATTGTGTTCGTAGGTCTAGTGGGCTATCCAGAGCCCGGTGGCGCCGAGCCACCTGTTACTCCATGTTACTCGTGATGGGTGCGTGCGTGGTTTTTGGTGTTCACGTTTAGTGACCCCCCACTAGCTGTGGCTTTCCTCCGCACGTGAGTGTGGACCCACCCGGGAGTGGTGGAGAGCTTTCCCGAGAGAGACGATTTTTAGGATGGTTACCGTAGGGCCCCTCGTGATGCGGGACGGGACGCGAACCTAGGACTCTAGCTCGCGGACGTCCCTAAGCGAGGGATACGCGTGGATCTGCGCAGTTGAGGAACCGCCAATGAGTCATGGGTATCGGATTTTCCGCGTACTCGGATCGAGTCACGGGACGGTTTCCGCTCACTCACTCTCGTAGCGGTGATAAAAATATGACAAGCTACGTTCCTATTACTCATGCAGCGGCATAAAGAAACATATACGAGTACAGCAAATGCCAAGTGGGGAGCCGACACGATACCTCCACGCTCCGGGTGTCAGGAAGATGACTCCGGCCGAACTTCGTACTCCCGGTACAGTAAATAATTAAATTACAACAATGAATATTACTGCCCACTCCACGCAAGGAGGTAAAGGGCTACACATGGACCCGGGAGTAACGGGTTCGGGTTGACCGGCAGCGATTTGGGCAGCTCCGGTGGTGGCGCGCGTCGGTAATTGTGGCGTCCACGTCCTGGTCGGAGGGCCGATCGGGCCGGGAGTAGTACCGCTGCAAAGGGGACCCCTGGGGAAACAATCCCTAAGAGGGGGACACGCCGGTTCACCTTGTGGAAGGTGAGACGGTCAGCCTGTGGGATGTTGTTGCTTGTTGTCCCTGGACATGTGGTGCAGTTTCAGCACTGCGTGACCCGGCAAAAACACTTGCTGCGACCAACTCCAACGTCGGATCGACGCGAAACCAGCGCCGTTGCGAAGCTAGCTTAGAGATCTTCAACCACCTGTTATTACAAGAATTTTTCTGTCTCTGTATTTGCCGAGGCTGAATTTAGAACAGGCGGACTTCTCTAGCTCAGAACAGACCGGGCAGATTGGGATCTGCTTGAGAACTTGGTTTGACCGAGGCTCAAACTATGGATCTGGAAGTTGAAATTTTTTATGGGAGATGGAGGGGGAAGTAAGGAACACGAGAATAATTTTTATGTATTTTTCTGAGGAGGTTTGACAGGGGAAATGGATTTTATGGTGGAGAGGGGTCAGATCTGGACTGCACAGGACAGAATAGAAACCAGTTTTCACAAAGATTTTTATGAGGGGTAAATGAACTCCTAAAATCGTGAAAAAAATTTGGGAAAGGGGTTTTGGTGGACAGAAAATACAGTCCAAATTTCAGAGTGATCTGAAATTGGAAAGGGGGTCAAAAGGGCAAAGAAGTGGGTTGCTGGAACACAGATCTGCACAGAGACAGAATCTGTAGATCGGGGGGAATAAATGGTAAAGGAAGGTAAACACGAGAGAAAAAATGTGAATTTTTTTGTGGAGGCTGGGAGGGACGTGGGGAACTCACCCTCCAATTTTCAGCACGATCGGATCTCCTGATGGGGAGCTAAAAATCGGGCTTTAGACCTCTGTCCAACAATGGACAGATCTGCAACGGCGAGGCAGTGGTGGTGTGATGGCGGCGGCGGCGGCGGCGGAGCTTCACACTCAGAGGTGAGATACCAATTGGAATCCACCAAATTTTGTAGGGAATCCACCCTAGAAACAACAGCAATCCAGTTGCAAGAGGGAGAGGGAGAGAGGGGGCGCCCAAGGCTCTTGAATTTCTCACAATTTCTTCTCATTAATTCCATGAAATGGGAAAATACAAGGGTTATATAGAAATGAAAAAAGGACCTAGACTACCTTCAGATCTAGGGTTAGGGAGGGATAAACAAGGGATAGGATAATTAATCCCCATGTGGTCAAATGACCAAAATAAAAAAAATACAATAATGAATAAACTATATTAAAGGGGGGGCGCCCCTTTGAAAATGGGAGGAGAATTTTGAATTTTCTCCCTTCTTGTCTCCTTGGTCCAAGTCCAACCTTGGACTTTGAAATAGCCCCACATGGCCCATGATCCTAGGTGGACCAATGAGAAAGAGGGTGGGAGACCCTACTGGACCTACTGGCATTTTACATAGAAACCCAAAGATTCCTAAAGACTAACAAATTAGCTTATAATGCCTTACAATTACAAACTCAATTAGCCAAGGATATAAATGTAAACAAAAGGACACAAATGTAAAAGTAAAATGTTAGTGCCCGGTGTTGATTCCCATCACCTCGCCTTTGCAGCCTGAGTCCGGGCTAGGGGGGAAACTAGCTAGAGGGCCTGACCTAGAGCGCATGGTCTGTGTGTGCACGCGTGGTTGGGGGCAGTCGGACCCGCGCTGATGAGCGCGACCCCAGCTAGTCCTTGTTTGTGGTACTTATTACTGTACGGTGTCTCTGTCTCCGCCTGGGACGTCACAGCGAGATACCTGAGGCTGTGGACTAAGTCGTTAGTGGACGCATCCAGCCTTGCTTCTGGTGGGCAGGTACTCCCGTCACATGACGTGAGGTTTTGTGACTCGAGTTCCATTTCACGTCTGCGAGATGTGGGTTTACTCATAGTTTTCGGGTGTGTTCCCGAGGTAGAGGTCTAGGGTTCTGGCGAGCGTCACCGAGGGTTCTCCTAGGCAAGGTGCGGTCCACGACAGGGTTGTCGTGATGTTTCTCCTGGCTGCGTAGCCAGAGATTTTCTGTTGGTCTGCTGGTCCCCTGGCGGTGAGATCAGGGCGTGTTTTCTGGTACAGTAGGAGTAGCTATAGCTCCGAGTTTTTACCGACCATCGGTTTGCTATTCCTGCTGTCGTTGCTGCTTTCCGTTACTGCCATTATTTACGGTTGAGGTTTCGTGGGATCCCTACTAAGTCAGTGATAGGAGGCTCACCCCTACTTTTCAGGTGCGGCGGTTCTTCCACAGGTTCGAGGGTGCTGTGCGGAGGTTCTTAGTTGCCAGCTTGCTGAGCCGAGTGTTCACTTGGCGTTGGGTACGTTCTCTACCTTAAACTGTACTTTTGTTGGACTGGACTCTGTTGTACTTATTTATTTATTTCTGTTAATTATTGTATTATCCTACTTTATTTCCTATTTCCTTGTACCTGCACACTCCTTTTAGCCCTTCTGAGCCCTCCGGCTCGTGGGCGGCGGGCCAGGATTCGAATGATATCGGATTCTTCCCGGTATCCGGGTCTTGGGTCGCTACAGGACACCTCATTGGACCTCTACTTCTTACTACCACATGGTCTTGGGATGGCACATCACAGGCTACATAACTAAACTTATCATAGAACATTTCACAGCAACTAGAGTAAGTTTGGTAGGTTTCTTCTTCTTACAGCAAGTTCGTCATTCCATAATGAAATAATAGAAACATATTCAGTAAAGTATACATTCACAAAATATTCATAACTTGCAAAAGATTATCATAAATTCTTTACGTTGGGTAAAAATCTAGACCATACAACAATAAAATGGTAAAAGTATAGGCACAGTAAATGGTTCTTTAAACAATGAGAGGTTTCTGTTAATGGAAGACTTGACACTTGTCTGTGTTGTGGGCATTTAATATAATTAAATACAACTGACATTGGTAGTCCATTAAGCAGTCCTTTTCTAAAAATCAAAGGTATAGATACAACCATTTTTAGATCTAAATATTCCACAATCAATCCACAATATAGAGAATAATATTCAAAAATTGATGATCAAACAAGGTCTCATGCTATGGACGTAATCATATAATTAATAGAGCAAGCATAGATGGATAAACATATAACAACATTATGAAGATTTTTATGATAATTGATGACTTAAGCATGAAATTGCAAAAATTCATTATAAAAACAAAACGCAGGGACAACAAACAAAGAAAAAAGGTAAAAACAAATAAGTATGAATTGTGATCACAAAATTTAATATATCTCAATATTTCATACCACCATCAGAAATAGATATTGTACCATACAAAAAAATAATTTTATTTCAATAGAAGTGGACAAGGGCAATTATACGCTTTAAAGAAAGGAGTGGAGAAGGATCACACCAAGGTTCATAACACAAGGTGGTACTGTCGTTGCTAGTGTTGTTGTTGCTCTGTGTCGCTGTAGGTGTGCGAGATTCGGTGCTAGCAGGTTAGGAGTCGGTGACGGTGCAGGGGTGACAACGAGCAATGTGGTGGCATAGCAGCAAAGCAAGAGCGACGCGGTTGTGGATGGGCAGCATCGCCCAGCATTGGCTGTTGCTAGGCCCTGCAGTGGTGGGCAACCACCGCGGAGCTGAGGAAGAGCTCGGTGGCTGCTGCGGCTAGTCCCTGCGGTGGTGGACATCACAGCGGAGTTGAGGAAAAGCGGTGGGGGAGAAGGGGGGCGGGGAGGCGAGGAGGTGGAGGGGGCAAAGGGGAGATGGAGGAAGAGTCTGCAGGATCGCAAGGATAGGAAGAGTCTGCGGCAGGAAAGGAACCGACACGAGGGAAGAGTCTCCAAATGGAAGAAGAAAAAGGGATTCCCACGAATAGAGCTGAGGAAGGGCATGGGGGAAGAAGGGGGTTGTGGAGGTGAGGAGGTGGAGGGGCAGAGGAGAAGACGGAGGAAGAGTTTGCAATGGGAAAGTAATTGGGACAAGGAGGAATACGTGAGCAGGGGTTACATAGGGAATTTCGGGATGAAGGAGTTAATTACGGCATGAACTTATGATGGAGTCCCGCGCGAGCAGTAAATTTTTTGGGGGCATTTTTAATAAATTTCTCTTTTCTCATTTGATTATTTGAGGCATTTTCAAAACATCTTTTTACAAGGTTTTAAATAAAGATGAAAATTAAAGTATTTTAGGGATAATCTTAAATATGAAACGTCTCTATTTATGATATTTTTGGGGTAGTTTTAAGAACTGTCTCTAAATGAACTGCCCCAATATTTCATTTTTTTGTAGTATTTTAAGAAGGCTGTGGCGGGCTGGGTTCATTTTCGAAGGCGGGGAAGTCTTTAGTGCCAAAAGTTTTTACTTTATACCTACCACACATTGTAATATATATAAAGATAAAAATTATAGTACCGTTAAATCTATGGGATACATATTCCTTCTATAATAAAAATAACTAGGTATTTACCTATGATAATATTCATGTGTAATATAAAAAAATAAAAAAGATGTATACCTACACGAACTATCAGTAGATAATGAATAACAAATAAAAGATATGAGAATATACGGGTGATCTATTCCTACGACTTCCAAAGAGTAGGTAAATACCTACGATATGGTAAGTAGGTAATGTATAACAAATAAAAATATTTGGACACCGATCACTCTACGAGTGACCTATTCTTACGACAGAAACAACGAGTAGGTAACTACCTATGACATTTATCGTAGGTAATATATAACAAATAAAAATTAATGTCATCGATCACTCTACAGATGACCTACTCCTACGACGGTAACGAAGCGTAGGTACATTCCGACGACCATGTCCATAGATATTTTATTACAATTATCTATTCCTACGGCTCAACTGGAACCATAGGTATGACATACCACTTACATACGGCATTGTCGGTAGGTAGTTCAATATGGCTATCTATTCCTATGGCTCAACTGAAACCGTAGGTATGACATACCACTTACCTACGGCATTGTCGGTAGGTAGTTCAATATGGCTATCTATTCCTATGGTACTACCGAACCGTAGGTATGATATACCAATTACCTACGACATTATCAGTAGGTAGTTTAATATGGCTATCTATTCCTACAGTGTTACCGAACCGTAGGTATGACATACCAATTACCTACGAAATTATCAGTAGGTAGTTCAATATGGCTATCTATTCTTACGGTGCTACCGAACCATAAGTATGACATACCAATTACCTACGACATTATCAGTAGGTAGTGCAATATGGCTATATATTCCTACAGTGCTACCAAACCGTAGGTATGACATACTAATTACCTACGACATTATCAGTAGATAATTCAATGTGGCTATCTATTCCTATGGTGCTACCGAACCGTAGGTATGACATACCAATTACCTATGACATTATCAGTAGGTAATTCAATATGACTATCTATTCCTACGACAGTGATAGTAGGTAATGGAATATCCTAAAAAATCATAGGTATAGGCTCATAAATACTAATGACTTACAAAAGCGTAGGTAGGTGTCGTTGGTAAAAATCAATTTTCCCATAGTGACTGTTTAGTTAGTTATCGACTTGCTATGCTTTTCTCCCTTGGTTTTTTGGTCATGTAGATTGTGTTGTTATCTTGAGGAGCAAATTTTTCAATGAATCTAGGCACTCGACATGCAAATTGCAGAAGAAGACATGATTTCCCAACCACTGCAGAAACATGTCGTTTCATACAGCAACCAAGCTCTAAGCACATCCACACCAAATCCTCTGCATTTTGATTTCTAGAAGCCTTTCCCTTATTATCCTACTCTTCTTTATTTATTTATTTTCTATTTACACTTTCCCCCCGGATACCACCCTTTCTGGTTCTATATTTTTCATTTTCTTTTTTTCTTTGTGAAATATTTCGACATCTGCTATAGGCTTCATGATGTTTTTTTCCTTTATGAATAAGAAATGAACCAGTTGTGTACCAATGATCACTCTGATGTGCATGTTGTTGCACGTGATTCTATGTAATATTATAGATCATGATACCAACGTATGACATGTTCACTTAAAATTGTTAAACACTTCTACATGTTTCTTGTGATTCATTTCCACCTTTTTTACATGGCACAGATATTTATTATATTCTGTTTCTGTAGGGGTTGGTAAATCATGTCTTCTTCTGCAATTTACTGACAAAAGGTTGCAATCCCCTCCAACAAAATAAGTTCAACCTGTATGTAAGAATTGACAACAATCAATTGCAGAAGAAAAACAAAAGCCAGATACATCTCATTAATTCAAGAAAGGTTCTGATAATGATAGATTGGTGGTAAGTTGTCCCTATAAATTCTTATCTTTTTTCTTTTATATTACGTGGAGCTATCCACCTTCAAAAAAAATTGACTAAGGTGGATACAACTGGTATAGCCTGGCACCTACTGAAAGAAGTTTAGTTTTCCAACCTTCCAACCTTTTATCAAATTTCTCTATAAATCAATCCCACTCTAACAAGGGCAATTCCAGATCCTTCATATGAAACTAAGACATTTTACCATCTATTATGTCAGCATTGTGCAAGGCTCTGTCCCAAGTAATTCCATTCCAAGTACATGTGATTCACAAACATTAATTCTCAGATCACTCACAGTTTCTAATGAAAATAGTAGTTTCTTAAAGTTTATTGAATGTGAGTGAGTTACAAATTGTTCCTACCGACCATAATTATGTCCACCAGTAACATCTGAAGCCATTGTCCATGCAAAATTATGAATTTGGCCCACGGAGAGAAAACAAATGGAGAAATAGGATCACCTCTTATCCCTCAGGTTTTCAAATAGCCACATGGTTCCCCATTAATAAGAACGAAGAATCAAGATTTGGAGTGATCTTAGTACTCCATCTTTGGTCGAACTGTTGAAGACCGTAAAACCCCATGTTTTAATGATGCAATTATGCAATTCTAGCTAACTCCATCATAAGCCTTCTGACAGTCAAAGTTTAGAACTCCGCTCAATTTTAGCCACACGCTTGATGTGGATGGTCTAATGTAGTTGTCTACCAATGCTAAAGGCTAATGGGCGATCCACTGGATGTGTGAGATATTTGGACAAGATATAATCACTTGAACTTCGAAGGTTGTCAGCGAAATTTCACAACATCTGCAAAATGATCTCCACAGAGGTTAGGAGATAAAGCTTTTATGATGTGAGCAATTGTGAGTACACGATCAGCCAAAGTTTTAGTTTCACATGTATCTCCTTCACTTTGTACCTTATACATTAAAAAATATGGAAGGGCAAGTAGTTTCTCCTTTATTTTCTTAATTCCTATTCTGTTAAATGGAAGATTTTTTTGCTTTAGTCTCATTGATTGTAGAAGAAATTCACCTAAGACAAGTGTACGGGTCCTACTTACCCTTTTTTTTAAAGTGAGTAGTACCATTAATGTATAAAATGGAAAGAGTATATACAAGTATAGGCTATCACAACCCCAAAAAAATGGCAACCCCAAAAAATCCTATACAAGAGAAGGCCATACAAAGGCAGTGTGGAACAACCTAGCCTCTCAGAAAGTGAAAAAGAGAAGTAAGAGAATTTACATTAGACAGAATAGCAGCCTATTCACTTACTCTATCACGAACAAAGATACAAGAGTATCCTCGGCATGAGAGACTCTCTTGAAAATCTAATTGTTTTGCTCCCGCCACAATGTCCATAGAGTTGAATGAAGGATAAGCCACCACATCACCTTGTCACTCTTGATGGGCCAAAGCCTTTTTCCAATACAGACATAGGTGGTGCAAGTCATTGTGTTGGCCGATGACACAGTGGGTCCTTATAGCAAGCTCCCTCCACACCCCATGTAAGTAGGAACAACCTACAAATAGGTGATCAAGAGTCTCGTCATCATCACCACAAAGATAACAGGTCGGTTGAATGTCTGGAAGAAATCGACACAATCTATCCCAAGTCAGTAGTCTCCCATGAGAGATCCTCCAGGCTAGGAGCTTCACCTTCAGTGCACACTTCGATCTCCACACCTGATCATGAAGGTTGTGACGTACCCCTCCATCCGAAATGACACCATAGGCTGATCTGACTAGGAATGACCCTTCTTTTTCCCACCTCCAAACCCACTCATCCTCACTGTCAAGCCAAGGATGAAAGGGTAGGAGGAAAGAAAGGAGGTCCTGAAGTTGCACCATCCTACCTAAGCTCCCTCCTGAAAATCAGCTAATTTTTCAATGAATCTGGGCACTTGACATGCAAAAATGCCATTTTTTTGTTCAAGTTTGGGCTACTTGGTTGGAGGTTTATAGGTGTCTATGGCACATAATGAGCGTTTCTTTCATTCTCTAAGAGGCACGACTGAGGCGGCTCTGCAAGTCACTGAAGTTCATCCATGAACGCGACAAATATGTTCGTAGGACCATTAGCGAGTCAACAATCACATATGTTAGATGAGTCTACAGGTTCTTCTTTGTGATTATGCCTGTGACATAACTAAACCTTGAACTGGCTACCAAAAACCCCACAATGAGGTTTTTTTTCCTCCGATTCAAGTGCTTACGGTTAATCTGGTTCAGTTCGTATGGGTTCGGTTTAGTATGTGTCTTGAGTTTTTTTGAGGAAATATAGACTCTCGAGTTATTATAATGTCGATCAGATCTCGGCCATCATCATCAACCATGTAAGCACGGGATAACAATGGATTCTAGACTCAACCATATAGAGATTTCTCCAATTTTCCATCCCCACCAGGAAACTTTGGGGTGCGGAAGGGACGCAGCGTATAAGAAGTTTCGAGAAGCTCTCAATCTTTTTAAGCGGGGTGTTCTAACAGATCGGTTGAGGTGGGTCTTCCCCTCGGATGAGATGTTCAGTATGCCATTCACATATAGCAAATCTGGTTGCATGCAAGTAGAACATGTATGATGCCTTTTATCTTGTTGATATAATTTGGATACATTTCAGAGAAGTAATGGAGATGTCTGAGTTGAAACAACATCTGTTTAAAGGGAAAAAATGTAGACTTTTGCCAGTCAATTCAACCCAGTGGAAAGTGTCAAGCCATGTAGGATGAAATTCGTTTGCGGTGACACAATACATTAAATAGGAATACTTTCAAAAAAGATATATTGAATAGGAAGAACTTAGATATTTCTTCAGTTGTCTGCCAGTTATCTTTTAGCCCAGGAATAGTATAGTTTGTCAGATCTTAATTGGACAAGAGGTAGTGTAGGATGTTGTGGAACTGAAGAGCAAGTTGCTACAACTTCCTGACTCCTGACTTTCTTAAATGATTTGGCAGCTAAGAAGTTGAAGGGCATTTTACATTTGAAGGCTTACTTAGTTATCTAGGGAGATTCAAGTGTTTCTAGGTCAATGTTTCTTATTTTGGTTTCGTTATTTAACATAAAAAAAATTTCAAAATAAACTCACACGCGAAGCGCGTTCCTTTGACTAGTACATAATATATGTGCTTAGGGGCTCTTTTAAAAAAGGACCTAATCCACCTTTATATACCTCTTGTAGGTTTTCTCAACACCAAGTATCACGTAAAGGGAAAACCTCCATCTGCCGTTTCTTTTTCCCTTCTCCCCTCTCTCTCACGTGAGAAGCTTTCTTCCTCTCCTTCTCTCTCGTTGATCTCTCTCTCTTCTTCTCTCTCAAGGGAGAAAGATTAAAGTAAGAAAAGGTGAGGTTTTGAGAGATCCGTGGTTAGAGCACACGGGGAGAAAAAGGAATAGGCAGAAGTTGTTACAGTGTGAGGATCGGTGTGATCTACTCTAGAGGTCAGACATTTGTGCCACTCTGCATTCGAGGAAATCTACATCGGGCACTACAGACAGTATCGTTCTGCACAAGATAAAGATCAAAAACCCGTTTCAGGGGTTGGGTTATTTTTGATTGTATCGATCAAGCCACGGCTCTTAGATTCCAAGGGACCCGAATTTGGGATTTAATTATTTTATTTTTCCATTGTGCAATACAAACCCAAGAAAGGGGAATCCCTACAGGATGGGGCTGCACCATCATGATGATGACGTTGGCACCCGGCGGTTCGACGGGTGACTGATATGCGCATTTAAAGCTTCGTGCACTGACCCCGAGGTGCCAGACATGGGGGCCAACCATCACCCTCTCTCTCCTGGGGCGAGGACGGGCCTGAGGTCCTCCCGAGCACCAAGCACTCTCATTGCTCGGAGTTGGGGGCTAGTGAAAAGGGCCCTATCTCACCAGCCCATCAAACGCCCACCATCCAGCCCATCACAGGAGCCCAACTCCCCAGGACCATTACGTTGCCTAGGTGTCCCAGTACGTGACCTGCCCTGATGTAGGACCAGCACGAGGTCCGTACCTGCATGCACCTTCTTTGGCAATGGCCATGGCGCACGACTGCTGCTGTGCATTAATGGCAAAAGGTGCTCTAGTTTGACGATAAAATTGGGATGCCACCCACGCCACTCTCCAGCGAGTCCTGCGTCATTAGTGACTGACGTCCCTATAGCATTAATGACAAAGCTACCTCTCCGACGGGAGATGGTGAGTCAGCCCCCATGCCTCCCTGCCTCATCAGGCACACGAGTTGGGCGGCTCATGTAACGACCGGAGATCCGAGTACCATAAAGGAACCGGCAAGACTCGAACCTTGGCCCGCCACCCACGAGCTCGAAGACTAAGAAGGGTTAAAGGATGGTGTGAGGGTACAAGAGAAGCTAAAATAACTATAGAGTTAGCACAATAATCTAAAAATAATGTAGAAATTGAGATAAATAATCACTAAACGGCTGCAAGGTCCAAAGTATCTCGTGTCCAATATAAGTACAGTCAACAGAAAGAAAAGTACAAGTACACGGGGCATACCCCGGCTCTGGCAACTGGCGACTATCCTGGGCTACTGGAACCACGCTGAAACTCCACCGCGCCTCTCGACGACCCCGCCTCACCTGAAAACACAAGGGTGAGCCTCATTTCATAGGCTCAGTAGGGATCCCGCGGACCCCCACCTCGCACGAGAGAAATAAGACAGCAAGGAGCGAACGAGCACGAAAGGTAACACTACCTAGTAGAATTACGGTAGAAGCAACAAGCAATAATAAATAAACGGAAAGGCTCACTATAAGTAACCGTACCGAACAAGCTGACCTCGAACCAACGGGAAACAAGTTCGTACCTACTAAGAGACAGGAGCACCACCCACTAGAAGCAAAGCCGGATGCATCCCCTGACGTCTTACACCGTGCCTCAGTGTCTCCCTACGATGCCCCAGGCGGAGACTGAGACACATAACAAGTGCCACGAACAAGGACTAGCTGGGGTTGCGCTCGTCAGCGCAGGTCCGACACCCCCAACCAAGTGTGCACACATAGACCATGCGCCCTAGGTCAGATCCTCTAGCTAGTTCTTCCCCAAAGCCGGGACTCATGCTGCGCAAAGGGGCCCTATGGTAACCAGCCTAACAACCGTCTCTCTCGGGTAAGCCGCTCCACCACCCCTGGGTGGGTCAGCACACGCGTGCTGTAAGAAGGTGACGACTAGTGGACGTGCCACTGGAGGTAAGACTCAACTCATGGAAACCACCGGCCACACACTAACGAGGTACGGGGATAGCCCTCTGCACCGACACCGACTCTCAAAGATAAGGCTAGCGAGATCGAAAGGCCCGGGACGCACACACAGGGTCCCACAACCATTAAATCACACAGGCATGCAAACCAAGGTAACCACACCTCTGGGACCCCTGGACGTGCCTATGGCTCTCACTGGGTGCTCTAGGCGACCCTCGGGCCATGCGACACAAAGGACCCAAAAACTACTTTAACCGGAGGCTAAACTATCGGAGTGAAACACATATCGAAAGGGAATAGTAACACGACCTTCACTAGGGGCGCGACATCAACGCGCCCAAGGGTCCGGTCCCGATCATGGGAGAACGCACACTGAGAGGTAGGCACGTTCACAATATAACGCGCCCAACATGGTGGGCGCGATCTAGTAAATGCAACGCCCATAAGGGGCGCGATCTGTGCCAAATCCCCAAACACGCTCAAACAAACGTGCAACCCATCTCTGCCGCGTCATTAACGTAGTGTCTTTGGTGGACGCGATCTCAATCATCGTGGTGAGTCGGGCATGCGTGATCCCGACCGACTAACTGTTCATCTTCCTTGATGAACGCGACCTATCGACGCGTCGCGTTCCTCAAGAACGCGACTTCTGTGACCGCCGTGATACTAGGCCGAGCCCGGCTCGCAAACCTCACGTGGAAAACTCTATCCCACTCCCCTTTCACCCCCAGGTGAAGGGGAAACAAAAGGGGAATCCTTCCCCTACCCCTCTGGCACTAAATGGAACACAAAAACCAACCAAAAATCACACAAATCGTGAGATTCGGCGCTCAAGCCCTAAATATGTGATTTCTCTTCCCGGCATGAAACAAGCCCCTCTCGACCTCCCCACGGCCTAGAAATCACGGGGAAAGCAGGAAAGGAGGTAAGGATCCGTCCCCCTACCTCAAAGAAGCTCAAAATCTACTGGATCACTGCCGATCTCCAAATCTTGGCTGAACACGAACTCCACGCGCCGCGAGCTTGGAGGAGGAAAGGGTGCCGCGAGCTTGGACGGGGGAGAGGGCTTGCAACGGTCAGCCGGCTCACGGGGAGAAAAGAAGAAGAAGAAAGAAGAAGAAAAGAGAAAGTGAAAAGAGAAAAGAGAAAAGAAAAGGGTTATATATGGAAAATCTAGAAAATACAAAAAAATATGAAAAATTAGAAAAAAAATCATTTCTTCGATCCTCGGAACACGCTCAACGTACTGGTACCATCCCGAAGTAGGAGAACGCAACGTTTACCCTGCATAGGATTTTGAAGGCTCGTTAGGGAAAAACATGCGTAAACCACAAAACGCGCTCCGGGACCCCCGAAAGTGACCCAAAACTCACGGATCCAGATGTTGACACCCGTTTTATACCCAATAAGTCGGGTCATCTCCTTATTTCATTCTATATGATGCTCCAAGTTGTTCACTCTTCATTGAGTCTCTGATCAGTTGAGGCCTGTTTCTTGGGTCTTAATTCCTGGATTAAGAATTGGCTCCTGGTGGCGTTTCGTTGGCAACAGCTTAGCAACCCTTCATTGCTATTCTTGAAACTCAATGGTAATAACGGTCCGAACCAGGCGCGTTGTTTCATTATAACGCATGGGCGCTGGACCGTTACTCTTTGAAGAGTCCTAAGGCTTAAGGCCTCATTTTCAGTGCTTATCCTTTGTCTTACACATTGGTAATAACGGTTTGTCGAGAGGCCGTTGTTTCAGTATGACGCCCTATGTCTTGGCCGTCGCTTCTTTGCAGAGTCCAATTGATTAAGTCTTCTTCCCGTCGATCTTATCCTTTGGGATAGGGTTGAGAGTAACGGATGGTCCTTGATGCGTTTCTTCCAAGCGGCGGTCTGTCGTGTAGCCGTTACTTCCTTCAGAGAGTCCTGGTAGTTCAGGCCTTTTCTCTGCTACTCCGTGGTCAAGATAAGGGTTTGGATTGACGATATCTCTTTCAAATCTGATCCTCAGGACCTTCCATTCGATTCTATGGACTCTTGGTGATATTATCTTCAAGGATTTGCTAAGAGTTATCTCTTTATCTTGCTTGATTATCCTCTGCTCGACCTGAGAGTTTGAGGGTCTATAAATAGAACCCTTGACTTCATGGCCCAAGGAGGAAGATTTGAATTCACGACGAAGTGCTGCCAAACTCAGGAGCCATCTTCATCCAAGAGGAACTGCCTCCCACGTCCATCCATCTCATAATCAAGGGAGTACTTTGGTTTTGGTCTTTCAAGTTCATCATTACATGCTTGAGTTCTTCCCTGGTTTTTCTTTAATCAAAGCATTGTCCCTCCTCTTTCTCCACGTTTTTCACTGTCCTCTAAGCATATAAACATCTTCCCGAACTTTTAAAACACCCAGAGGGGTTAAAAAACCAAAAACTCCCCGGTAATCCACTCTCCTTTTGATGATGTTAAGCTCTTTGAGAATTGATGCTATGCTTGTGAAAAGGACTAATTGAGGTTATTGTGTTTGGTCTTTCTACATCTTTGGCAGGTTTACAGGTTCATTAACACGAGGCCCAGGTCTTCTAGCCGGCTGGAAGAGTTGGAGTTAAAAGAATTCACGCTTTGTTACTGCAGGTTATCTGACGGCCTTGTGCAGGCGCGTCACTCTCTTCCGACGGTCTATCGTGTGGCCGTCGCTTCCAAGTGACGCACGCGGTTCTGGCCGTTACTTCTAAGTCGATCTGCAGGCTTTCTCTGGTTTTCTCTCCCGTGGGCGGGTGTTTCATCCACCTATTTCCAAGGTATATTCAGGTCTTTGACTTGTTTTTACTTTGGTGGCGATCACATCTTTCCTTGGTATTGGGCATTAACTATCTTCTTCATCATATCTTTCTATTTTCCTCGCTTGTTCCACCTTTACGGTGCGTTTTTATTTACTCCTTGCTCCACGCCCCGACGTGTGTTTTCCTTTTTCCTTAGCATAGTTTGATTGAGATAGCATGCCCATGCTAGAGCTAGCTATGATTGCCTAGGTTCATGATCACATGTTCATAGGTTTGAGTAGATCTTTGATTACTTGTTTGTCATCTTACCATATCACTCTTCAAACCTCAAAAGAAAGGTAGAAGATAGACAAATAAATATCAACAGATAACTTTTTGGCGATCACGGTGGGACAACTTGTGTCAATCGTGCTTTTGATTCTTGTTTAAACCTGCCATCATCTGCTTGTTGAGTTGCCTTTTGTTTCCCCTTTATTTACTGCTCATTCTGGTTTTCTGAGTTCTCTGACGGCCCGGTGTCCCCACGTCACAGTCCTCTGACGCAGGGGCATTAGACCGCCGCTTTGGTTCTGCTGTGTGAGCTTCCACGGGCTTTCCGGTTACTTCTGTCTAGTTTTGGTTCCCTGGCTCATCCGACGGTCTCATCCCCCTGCGTTATATATGATCTGGCGGTCTGGCCTTTGACCGTTATTGTGCTCTGACGCAGGGTCCTTCGACCGTTATTCTCCTGGCAGGTACGCATCCGAGGTGCATTTATTTCCGCAGTTTTTGCTGTGATTTATTGCTTGGGTGATACTTGCCCTCCTTCTTACCTTGCTCATATCTACATATCATTGTGTGCACCATTGATTGTTAGATTCTAGGCTAGACTTTGCATGCACTCCGGTGCACATAGGGTCATTCATCTTTTCATACATTAGATTGCATTTTCCTACCTTGTTGTGAGGACCTCTCGTCTCCATATTCCTTGGGGCCGACTAGGAAATCACAGCAGGGACCTCCGTAAGTCTCCGCGAGCCGTGGATTCCCACACAGACGCCGGGCTGGTTGTACCTTTCCCACCCCGTGTCTAGGGTTGCATAGGTGAAGGAGTGGTTACACTCAGAGTCAAACCAAGTCCCATATCTATCTCCTACTAGGAACCCATTGTTGAGAGCACATATCAATCAATTCACTAAAGTTCCAAAGGAGAAATCATAAGAACCTTGTTGCATCATCTTAAACAACTTGGTTGATCTTTGAGTGTCTTCATCTTTTATCACTTACATCTTGTTAGAATCACCTAAGTTTGGTTGCTTATTGAGTGTTTTTGTGTTGGTTACTTTGCATATTTCCAAGGTTGTCCGTTGCATGTGGAGTTATTTTCGTCCGTCTGAATCATCTTCTCGAGTCAGTTCCTTCTTCACGTTCTATTCTAATCCCCTCTTCGAGTCCACCATGGCATCCTTTAATCCTCCTCGCTCCCAAGAGGACTCTCTTCCTCAAGGGCTCCTTGAAAACCCCCCTAGGGTTATCACATTTTCCTCTGGAGAGGGGACTGCCCCTCTCCCATCCTCCACTTCTATGGAAGGTGGTCAAGTTACCCCTTCTCTCTCTACTCCTTCCACGGGCTCCGTCCTTCATATGATGGCCCAATTGGATCCAACCCAACTCCAAGTTCTATATCAAGCTATGCAAGGGTCCAATGCTTCTCCCTCTGCCACTATCCAAGGTCAATCTAATCCTTCCATTATCGGGCCGTCCGTTCAGCCCACTCCGATTGATCTCACTCCGGTCCAACCCCGGACCATCACTTTCACTGGCATGGAGATGGGCCAATCTTCTAATTCAGCCCATCAATCTTTCGATAAAGGGAAGTCACCCATCCCTTCCTTTGTCCAGGTGGATCATCACAACTCTGGTTCGGTAGCTCCGCAGCTCCTTATGAACCCTTCCGATTTCTTACGCCCTCAGCAAGGAGTGGCCCAAAATCATTCTAATCCGGGTCTATCTCAGGCCCAATATCCTTCTTACGGGCCTCCTATTTCCACTGTCTATCCTTCCACTCCTTCTTACGGGCTCCCGCCTATCGCTACAGCCATTCCATCTGCCCCTCAAGTACAATCAGCATCCTTCACTACCCCTGCTCCCTCCCGAGAGCAGGACTTGCTTGACAAGTGGGCCACCATGCAGCAACAACTCGATTTCCTCCAGAAAAGGGTGGGCCCACAATCTTTGGCCGATATTCCTATTCCGAGGTTCCAGAACATCCGGTTCCCTCCGCAATCAGAGCTCCCCAACTATCGCAAGTACGATGGGAACAGCAATCCCTTCATCCATGTGAGGGATTTTCTTTATGAATCGGCGCAGTTCCAATATGATGATCGCCTCATGGCGTACTTATTCCGCCGATCTTTGGACAGTGTTGCTCTAGAATGGTTCTATTCTCTACCACTGGAAGAGGCCGAGAGTTTCAAGGTAGTAAAGGACAAATTCATCCAGCGGTTCCAAGACAGGGTCGACCCTGAATATTCATTTACAGATCTAGTGGCCGAGAAGATGAAGTCGGATGAAGAGTTCGCCACCTATGCAGACAGGTGGAGACAAATGGCCGCCAGAGTATCGGGCCACATTCCGGAGGAAGAGAAGGTCAAACTGCTGATTTCCAATGCCACCCCGACCTTCCGCAACATCCTGGCAATGAATGACATAGCCAACATGCATCAACTCTATAGCCGGGTGCGCTTCATCCAGACTCAATTCAAGGACTCCCCTATCCATTCCCTCTTCGAAACCAAAAGCCCAAGTACCACAAGAAACCACAAGGGCCGGTTACTGAGGGAGTCCAAACAAATGAGCAAGTACAAGCCATTGCTTTTCCATATCAGGCCGCACCTTTCCGCTACAACCAAAACCCCCGCAATCCACAAAACTCCGCTCCACAAAACTTCCAAGCCACTCCACAAAACCCTCCCCCCGCCTTCACCATTCCACAAAACACCTTTGCCACACCACAACAACCATCACCACCACCACAATACCATAACGTCCCTCCACCCAACGGCTACAACAACAACAATCCAAATAGCAAGCGCTCGGCTCCCAGGAGAGCCCAGTATCCTCCATTGCTAGAGACACTTACAGATATCTTCTCGGCACTCATGTCAGTAAATGCAATCCAACTTCCTCCGGAACGGCCTGTTTGGAACCCGGCAGTCGATCAGACTAAGTATTGTATGTTCCACCGGCAGCCGGGCCATACCATAGAAGGATGTTTTCAATTCCGAGATCTTGTGTATGACCTTCATGAAGGGCAGAGAATCGACTGGGCCAAAATGCATAGGGCCATTGTTGAGATTAAAGAAAAGAGAAGGCAGCCGCAGGGGCAGCAAGTGCGGCAGCATCAAGCACCGTAGTCGCAGCAGCCACCACAACAGCAGCAACCACAGCAAGTACAAGACCTGGGCATCCATCAAAACTCGATGCCGAATCATCCACCCGCTCCTCAGCAGCAGCCGCCAGCACCAGCGCAAGTAAACATGGTCCAGCCACTGGCCCCCAACGCCGGATGGTCTTTTGATGATGATGGTGCCGCACCGCAGGTCATGGCGCTCCACCATAACCACCGCAATCCTCCCTTCATCATCCCTACACATCCAACGCCCTCTCCGCTCGTCCTCCCATTCACACTCGCTCCGGCAAATCCTTCACCACCCACCATTCCGTCATATCCTCCACCACTTACCCCCATCACCGTCATCACACCACCATCCAATCCCTCACCCATTCTTACCCAGCCGCTAGCCTTCCCTCCACCCGCATCAACATTCATCACCACCCTACCTTCCACCCATCCTTCACCCACCATCCGTGCACCGCCCATTAACCTCACCAACCCTACGCTCCACCAAACCGCCTCCCCCGCACCACCTGTTCCATTCATCCATCCCGCAGGGCCCATCATACTATCTTCAGATGCCGCGGCAAATTGTGCTTTGAGGAGCGGGAAGATGTTCCATCGGAATTACGCTACTACTTCTAATCCCCAGTCCTCTCAGCCGGTGGCCGAGCAAGAAGAAACTGAACCTTTGTCGGGTACTCAATATGACTTGTTGCATCATCTGGATCGAGTACCCGCCAAAATATCTGTGCTGGAGCTGATCAAAAGGTCTACCCTTCATCAGGATGCACTGAGGGATTTCCTACAGAAGGTAATGGTTAGCGAAGACATGGCAGTTGATAGCCTACCAACGGCACTGGCAACTATCTCCAAAGGGCCAGCAATCACATTTTCTGAAACCGAGCTTGCACCTCCGGGGGCTCGGCAAATGCCGCTCTGCATAACAATTACCCTGAACAAAGTCGACATTGAAGCAGCACTGGTTGACACGGGGGCCTCAATTAATGTTTGCCCACTCAGCACCCTCCGAGCATGCAACATATCTGAAGAGTTACTACGGCCTACCCCCACCACTATAGCGGCGTATGACAACTCAAGGCGAGCATGTCACGGGGTAGTCACCATTCAGGTAGAGCTCGGGCCCCTTACTATGGCCGTGGAATTCTATGTTCTTGATATCGACCCTATGTTCAAGGCTATCTTGGGTCGTCCCTGGATTGACACACTCGGCGCCGTGCCCTCCACCGCACATCAGTGCATTAAATTCCCCTTCCAAGGGAGGGTCGTCAAAGTTAAGAGCTTATCCACAGTACAGTCAGTAAATGCTATTTCAGAGCAGGTTCTTCCCACACTCTGGCCAAGCAGTCGGCCCGTTCTGTCAGTATTGGATTTGAACTTTCCTTGGGCTTACACATCCCCTAAGCCCGTCGCTACTCCAGTTAATGTCAAAGTGAAGCCGCAGATTCGAGATTCAAAGGGGTGGAACATTATATTGAAACTGGGCTATCAATCGGGGAGAGGCCTCGGTGCGCAACTGCAAGGGATGACTAAGCCTATACCTAAGGGAAGAAAAATGGGTAGGAGAGGTCTCGGCTACAAAGAGATAGCATTATCTATGATGGGTGATTCTGGGCCGCTCACCTGGGATTATCGTCAGCATTTTGTCAAAGGGCCTCTCCAGCCTGGCACATTAGCTCCAAAGCCGGTTCAGTAAGAAAGGAATACAGTTTGTCCAATTGCCAGTCCGCCTCCCTTGCCAGGAGGGTCAGATGATGACATGCTCGACTACAGTCAGGCCTTGCAGGGGCTCTTTCATGAGGAAGAATGTCAGAAGAAGCAACAAGAAGTTCGGCTTATATAGTGGAGGCCGAAGAAGCAGCCTATTGTTGATCTACAGGAAAGGGGGAGCTCTCCCGTTATCTTTTCTTGGTCTCCCTCACGCTTCCAATCTATCTTTCAACAAAGGGAGTTCATACCCCGCCTTCCTCCTATCATGATAAATTCATCTTTCATTGATCCACCGGAGATTCTATTCATTCCTTGTGCTTGCGGGAAGTGTCCACGCATTGATCTATCCACTCTGTTTACTCCTCCTCCTCCCAACGCTCAACTCCACGAGATGTGGTTCTCTTCTTCTGATCCCTTCTTTGATTGCATCTTCCCCGAGATGTTCCCTATGCAGCTCCCACCTCCTCCATCTTGCTATGTAGTCTCCGCTGATCTCCAAAAAAAAACATCAAATTTGAAACGGAGATTTCAGTGGAAGATTACGCTATCCTGTCTCCATCCTCCACCTCCCAAGGGCACGAGTCCCCTGCTCCTCCCCTTCCACTAGGCCTTTTCTCCCCTAGGTCAGGGTTAGGGTCCGTCGAGTCTAGAGGAGTAGAGTCCGGTAGGTCTAGAGAAGTAGGGTCTTGTTCTGGGTCGTCCAACCCTTCCCATTCTGAGCCGCGCTTGCTTGCGCATCCTTCCCGATCTGTTCCTGATAGGTTCTTGCAAGATCTAGCTCAGTGGTGTCATGCTCTTTTGAAGTGTCCGGAATTCGTCGCTACAGCAATCGTGATTGAGGATGAAGAGGAAATAGAAGGGGTATGGAGCGACGACGGATTAGGCGTCTATGAGGTCTTGGATGAGAAGGATCCAATAGATGAAGACAGCGATGTAGATAACACTGCCGACTTATATGCACAAGGACTAAAGAGATTCGACCAGCCGTCGACGGCAGTGGATGAACCTACAAAGGAAATCAACTTGGGAACGGAAGAAGACCCAAGGCCCATCATTATTTCTGCTGATCTCCCTTCACAGGTAGAAGAAGATCTAATTAAGGTATTAAGGGAGTATAACGATTCCTTCGCCTGGTCTTACGAGGACATTCCAGGTCTTGACCCCTCTTTAGTGGAACATCGACTCGTGCTTAAACTAGGGGCAACACCTGTGAAACAAAGGTCAAGAAGATTTCACCCCCACATGGCCTTGAGGATCAAAGAAGAGGTCGACAAACTATACAAGGCCAGGTTCGTCAGAGTGGTTTTATATCCTCAGTGGGTGGCGAACATAGTCCCTGTTCTCAAGAAGGATGGAAAAGTGCGCATATGCATTGATTTCAGGGATCTAAACAAAGCATGTCCCAAAGATGATTTCCCGCTACCTCATATAGACGTCCTAGTGGATAACACTGCCGGGTATGAAGCTCTGTCATTTATGGATGGGTACTCGGGCTATAATCAGATCCGTCTCGCTCTGAAAGACCAAGAGAAAACTTCCTTCACCACGCCCTGGGGCACGTATTGTTATGTAGTTATGCCATTTGGTTTGAAAAATGCAGGTGCCACCTATCAAAGGGCGATGATGGCCATCTTCCACGACATGATGCACATATATATGGAAGCTTACGTGGATGACATCTTGGTGAAGTCAAGAATAAAAGAAGAACACCCCTCTATCCTGGCTAAGGTGCTGCAGAGAGCCAGGGAGTACAAGCTTAAGATGAATCCGAAGAAGTGTGTATTTGGAGTCTCCTCAGGGAAGTTGTTAGGGTTCATAGTGAGCAAACGGGGGATCCAGATTGATCCTAATAAAGCACAGGCCGTCATGGACATGCCTCTGCCAAAGAACATTACGGAACTTCGAGGATTGATTGGTAGACTGCAATTCATTAGAAGATTTATATCTCAGCATTCTCAGAGGTGTCGTCCGTTTTATGAATTGCTTAAGGCGGGGGTCAAGTTCGAATGGAATCAAGATTGTCAGAAGGCCTATAAGGACCTCAAAGAGTATCTATCCAATCCCCCGGTTTTGCAACCTCCTGTCCCTGGGAAACCCCTAATCCTATACATCTCGGTTATTGAGGACTCCCTAGGGGCGGTCTTAGCACAAGTATATGATGAAGGGAAAGAGCGGGCTGCGTACTACCTCTCTCGACTGTTTAATCCAGCTGAATCCAAGTACACCGCTATGGAGAAGACTTGTGCCGCCTTAGTGTGGGTAGCTCAGAAGCTTAAACATTACTTTCTCGCCCACCCAGTTAGGTTGATCTCTAGAATGGACCCGATCAGTTATCTCTTAGAAAAACCTATCCTTTCTAGTAGGTTAGCTCGCTGGCAGAGCTTTCTCTCTCAGTTCGACATCACCTTTGTTGTTCAAAAGGCAGTCAAAGGATATGCCATTGCTGAGCATCTTGCACATCTCCATATTCCTCACACCGATTCTATTCAGGATGATTTTCCTGGTGAGCATCTCTCTATCCTTTCTCATCATCCCTTTTGGTCTCTGCACTTCGATGGTGCACTCAACTCCCAAGGCCAAGGGATCGGTGCTGTCTTGCTTACTCCAGAGGGAGTAACCATCCCCTTCGCTTATCAACTTCGATTTCCTGCTACCAACAACATCGCTGAGTATGAGGCTCTCCTGGCCGGCTTGAAGCACGCCTATCTTCTAGGCGCGCGTTATTTGAACATCATAGGAGACTCTCAGCTCATCCTACGGTAAGTTCTGTCCACTTACCGTACTCGTGACCCCAAGCTCAAGCCTTATCAAGATTTGGTCACGCTCATTGCTAAGTGATTCCGTAAGCTGATCTATATCCATACTCCCCGTTCTCTGAACATTCTAGCTGATGCTTTGGCATCTCTTGCTTCCTCCTTATCTTTCCCTCTCAGTCGTAGCACTGAGACCATCATCGTCCAGAGATTGGACGCACCCTCTCTTCAAGATCCTTGGTTCATCAACCTTAGGAAAGCTGTAGAGGCGAGAGCTGAGAAGGAAGATCTCAAGGAAGTTTCATTAACAGAGCTAGAGGAGATTCTGAACGAAGAAGAATTGCCTTGGTATCATGAAATCGAATTGTTTTGCAAGGAAGGGTCATTCCCAGAAGGGGCAAAAGCCGAGCAGCGTAAAGCAATAAGAAGAGCCGCCGCAAGGTACACTATCATTGCAGGAGAACTGTATAGGCGCGCTACTAATGGAATGCTCATGAGATGCTTGGATGATGTAGAAGCTTGGAAAGTGGCTGAAGCAGCCCATTCTAGTGAGTGTGGAGGTCATGTCAATGGCCAGGCTCTAGCGAAGAAGATCCTTAGGCAGGTCTACTATTGGCCCACTCTAGAGGAAGATTGCTCCCTCTATGTCCGGAGGTGTCTTAAATGCCAACTCCATGCTGATAAAATTCACTCTCCAGCTTCGTCTCTCCATCCTATGACTGCTCCTTGGCCTTTCTCTATGTGGGCTTTCGACGTCGTCGGCCCGCTCGGTAATCCTAATTCTCAGATCAAGCAAAAATCCTTTATCCTCACCGCTACTGAGTACTTCACCAAATGGGCCGAAGCCGAGGCGTACGCAGAAATCAAAGCTACAACGGTGTGCTGCTTTATCATGAAGAATATCATCTCGCGGTTCGGAGTGCCAAGCAGCATCATCACCGACAACGGACCCCAGTTCGTCTCCCAAGAGCTTAAGGACCTATGTAAGAAGTTCAATATTGCACTGCATCATTCATCTCCATATTACCCTCAAGGCAACGGTCAAGCCGAGGCGACTAATAAAACCCTTCTTAAAATCATCAAGAAAACATGCGAAGCACATAAATTTTCTGATTGGCCTGAAAGATTGGTGGAAGCTCTGTGGGCTTACCGCACCTCCGTCCGTACCCCTACGGGGCAAACTCCCTATTCCCTGACCTATGGGATAGAGGCGGTTCTCCCATATGAGATCTTAATCCCTTCCCTTAGAGTGCAGCTCGATAAGGAACTTAATCTCGATGAACGTCGAGAGGCGTTGCTGGTCCAGTTGGAACTCTTGGATGAGAAGAGGATGAATGCGGCCAATCACGTTTCTGTTTATCAAAAGAGGGTTTCGCGTTATTTTTAAAAGAAGGTGATTGAACGTAAGTTTATGACGGGTGATATTGTTTTGAAACGCAAATTCATTCGGTCTGCAGGTCCTAGGTCTAAATTGCAACCTAACTGGGAAGGGCCGTTTGTAATAAAAGAAGCTTATCCAGGGAATGCTTATCGTTTAATAAATGCGGAAGGTGAGGAGCTCTCTCACCCGTGGAATGGGTTGTATCTTAAGTGTTTCTTTCCTTAGAGTCTAAACCACGTGCTTTCCCGGCAGCAAGATCTTCCTTCCTATTTTCAAAAGAAGAGGTCCCGAGTAAGGCAATCACACACCACACGACATCCCTGGTCGGGCTCCTTGTTTAAAAGACACCGTTTCTCCTTGGCCATGCTTTAGGGGAAAGTCGAAGTCCCTGTCCGCTTTATTCTTCGGCTGAATCCAGGGGCAAGGAGTGAATAAGGAGGCGACAACCAATCCAAACACCCTAACGAGAGAAGGTCTCAAACAGGGGTAAGTCCGTTATGACCTGACGCCACAAGCAAGAAAGGAAAAGAAAAGAAAAGGAGTGCTCTTTACGACAAAATCAAAAGTGTTATCTCAAAGGTCTACAGATTCCGAATTTCTGAAAAAAAAACTCCAAGGAGAAAAGAAAGCTAGGCATGACAAGAGTGGCAGTACAGTTCCCCGCGGGACGTTATGAGCCCGGTCGCATGCATGCCTAGGGTGGACAAAGGTTCGATGACGGACGCAAAAGCCCCAGCGCAACAGACCAAATTTCTAATAGGGTCGTGCGGTGAGAAAATCAAGTCCTAAAAACTCCCATATCTGGCCTAAGCTTCCCCCCATGATCTTTTTTTCTTTTTAGGACTAAGATTAGTACCCTGAGTATGGCATTGGTAGAAACACCGTCATGATGATTAGGTCTTGGCCAGGGGTTGTCACACTATTACACGCCAATCTCGGGACTCAATCTAAAACAAGGAAGGGTTCGCGTTGCTAGAGAGGCACTGGTTTTTCAAAATCCAAAAACATCAAATATTTTTTAAAATCCAAAAAAATCAAATATCTTTCAAAATCCAAAAACATCAAATATTTTCAAAACCCAAAAAAATCAAATATCTTTCAAAATCCAAAAAAATCAAATATCTTTCAAAATCCAAAAACATCAAATATTTTCAAAATCTAAAAAATCAAATATTTCAAAATCCAAAACATCAAATATTTTCAAATTTCAAAAAATCAAATATCTTTCAAAATCAAAACAAAACAAATATATTTAAAAATCCAAAAACATTAAATATTTTCCAAAACTTCCAAAAATACCATCATGTGCATAGCATGCATTGCATTTTCATTATGTTTCTGCCTATTTAATAAAGGCTCCACCCCTTGACCGAATATCAAAGAATGGTCATTATCTAACTTGCTTCAAGGTAAGGGGTTGAGTCTAAGAACAGATCTAACTTGATTCATGTTTAAAGTGTGTGTGCAGAATGCAGAGGCAAGATTCAAAGTAAAAAGTTCACAGCTATGCAGGTTCAAGGTATGTAACGCGCCAACATCACACCGTTACAGTCACATAACGGCCCCCTCTTCGACCGTTATTTTCCTTCAGGCATGGGCCTTCTTTCTTTCACTAACCATCACTATAACGGTCTGGAGAATACCGTTACTTGCTTATAACGGCCCAAGGCCTATCCGTCATATCCTTCAGAGACAGGGTTCTATTGTTACTCTCATTCTGACGGCTTGTCGTAAGACCGTTATTTCCTTGTGGCGGCCCATTGCATATCCGTTGCTATCTCCAGAGGCTCTGCCTGTCCACATCATTCCAGCCATTCAAACCATAAAACTCAAGCTCATTCAACTAAGACAATCTCATCACGTGTAAGCAAACTGAATAAAATATAATTCATGATAAACCAAGCTCTCATGATCAAGTACACATAACATCTCTCATGAACAAAAAGAAATCAAGATACATTCAACTTCTTATCCGCAAGAGGGCGGATTCTTCTCAATTCTTTCACATAATCTCGGCGTGCTTCGTCGTTCTCTTCAACTTCTGCTTGCCACGGGCGCACCTTGCTGATCTCCCACATGATCAGCGCGTTCCGGACTGCTCGTTCATCTTCCTCGGTCCCCATCTTCCTAGGTAGAAGGGGAGGGTAGTGTGATAGTGCAGAAACGCCGGTTCGAGGTAGTCCGATCTGAAGATGGCATCGGTGCGGGTTGTAGATCGCCATGGTAGTATTCCCCACTAGCTGGAGGTCCAGGCCTTGACGCTGCGGTATTTTGAGAAGAGTGCTTCGAAGGATTCTTGGTCGCATAATGAACTTGTCCATTGGCAAAGTGTTGAAAAAGAGGCGCCATTCATCCCGAGTTTTCTTATCCGCCGTCCTGCATTCCACCTGAGAAGAATATCCAAATGCCCCTCCAATGAAGAAGAGAGGGTGGCTCCCGAAGATCCGGCTTGCAGAAGTTATGTCTTCCTTGGGAAGGAATTTGACTCTCACTCCTGTCCAGCACTCAAGGAGTATCATGGAACCAAACAAAGGACCTCCTATGCAAGCCGAGCTTAGTCCTTCATAGAGGTATGAGAGGACCGCTTGAGAGATAGACATTCCCCGCCACAGCCCGCTAATAATACCAAGATTTTGGATGTCTAAGAGGTGGTCGGTCGTGGTAAAAAGGAAGACCCCGCACAAGCAAACCGCCACCGCCTTGGCTATTGCTTCATGTCTCTCCCACTTATTTTTACAATGAGACACTATCCATTGTGCTAAGGGTATCAAGTGAATGTGGTGTGGGCTGATCATGGTTCTCACGTCCTTTGGATTATGAATGAAGTCGCTCAAGATCAAGGATGGGTCAATGGGCTCTATTGTATAGCAAACCCGGTCTTCATCCCCCACCTTAGTCTTAGGAAGGGTTAGGTAGGCTTCTACCTCCTCTAATAGGACGGTTGCTTCGAAGGAAGGGAAGATGAAGGTATGAGTTTGTGGATGCCATAGTTCCACAAGTGCTGAAAGGCTTGGCCAATCGAAGGACAATTTCTGGAAATTCTTGCCTAAAACCAAGAGAGGTTGAAGGTGCCATGCTTTAAGGATTGATGTGACCTCTATGGGGAGTGCCTTTACCATGGGAGCCACCCACTTCAGGTTGGAATAGCACCTTGGGCCAGGAAGGGGCTTGAGAAAGGGAGAAGAAAGAAGTCATGAAAAGGATTGAAGTGCAGCGAAATTCTGAACTTTGGATGAGTCATGGGAACTTACCACCCTTTGAACATTGAAGCTTAGGTGCTTGGGAATTGATGTCAGCCGCTGGAGTTCTCCATGCTCTTTCCTTGCAGCTTTGGGGCCGGTATAGACCTTCCCTTCCATGATCATTGCCTCAAAGCTCCTCTTCATCATAGTTGCTGCCCTTTGGGAGAGTTCTTCAGCCCTAGAACAGAGGTTTTGATTGAGTTTCCGAGTCTTAAAAGCTTGATTTTGGCTTTTGGAAGGATAGGATTCGGACTAGAAAGCTTTATCTTCAATCAGGATAAGTTCTAGTGATGGATTAAGTGGCTAAACCTCGGGTTTAAGTTCTCACGGCTCAATCCGTCTCGGAATATAACCCAGAATCTAACGGTCTATCGTACGGCCGTTATTTCACTCCGACGCGCCAACCTTAGGCCGTCGCATTTTCCTGTGGGTTTAATTCCTCGATCATGTTCTGTGAAGATTAACGGTCTAAGGGCTGACCGTCGTTTCTTGTAACGCGCGACTCCTGAGCCGTTATCCTCTCATCCACTCAGTCCTTTCTCTTCTGGGCTAAGCACTTCCTGACGGCCCTGGTTATGGCTGTTGCTTCACTCTGACGCGTCTCCCTCAGGCCGTCGCATTTTCTGCTAGTTGTCCTGACAACCATCGTTCTGCCATGATCAACGGTCTAGTCTTTGGCCGTTATTTGTCTTTGACGCACCTGCCGTTGGCCGTCATTTCTCCTGAAGCCCTACTACCAGGATGGGCCCCTGTTATGATTAACGGCCTTTCACCGGTGCGTCGTTTGATTAAGACGGTCTAAGCCTAGACCGTTACTTTCTCTGCTGCTGATTTCAGGCTATTCCTTCTGCCCTTGACTAGACCTGGCGGTCTTTCACATTATACACCTCATTCCCTCCACAGTTTTCCCCACACACATACATTCCTGCATATGTCTCATACACACATTCATTCGCATCTCATCCACATTCCTGCACACGTCCCTTCATTTCACACTTGCACAAAATAAAATAGAAAGCCAAAAAGAAAAAAGATCTCATTCCATCTACCATGAGTTATATACAAAGAAAAAACATAAAAAAATACATCATTCGGTCAGCTTATCCGCCGGACCACCCTCATCCTCTCCATCCTCGGGTCTCCTCGCGGGTGGCGACGCTATAGAAGCACTCTCCTCCTGCTGTCCCCGCTCCACCCTCTCATTCCTCCGTTGGCCGGAGGAGCTGACAAGAAAATCCCCTACCGAGCCGCTCGGGGCAGCACTCCTCCGTGCCCCACTCTGGGAGGCACTCCGCTCCGGTCCCCGGCCCATCATCCGGACCGTCCGCTCCAGCGTCCGCAGCTCGATCTTCAGCGTGAAGATCTGACGCCGTGTCTCCCGTGCCTCGGTCCGGTAGCGATCCAGGTCCGTCGTCCCGATACGGAGCTGCTCCACCTCAGCCTGCGCTCGCGCTAACTCTGTCCGTAGTTGCTCCATCTCTGCATCATCTGAGCGTCGCGGGGCCTCCGCTCTCAGCCGAGCCATCTCTGCCCGTACAAGCTCTATCTCCGCTCGGGCTCGATCGGTCTCAGCCCGGCTTCTCTCTGCCTCTGCCCTAGCCTGACTGGCCTCGACCACTGCTGCTGCTAGCTCCCTCACCTGTAGATTGCATTTTATATCATATCATTAATCATAAGGCATTTTTAGGCATAATCATAAGCATGAGCATTTTAGCATCTTACCCGCTCCGCGAGGGTGGCCTCCGCCTCCTCAGCCCGGGCAACTGCTCGAGCAAAATCGGCCTCCTGCTCAGCCCTGCCTCCCGCAGGCTGTGAGGAAGACGATGGGGCGTCCGGTCCAGCTCGTTGGGCTCCCTCGGCCCGCTGCATTTAGAAATCATGGTTAGAAGTCATGGTTAATCAGCATTTGCATCATGATATTCCATTAAGCATAACCATAAAGCATTTTAGGTCTCACCAGGAGCTCCAGAGCGGTCCGGTACCCGTCCCGCTGCTGGATGGTGGAATGGAGTAATCCCTCCAGCTCGGCTATCCGTCCCTCAGGATCTAGCTGCATTTTAGAAGGCATGAGTCAGCATCTATCACATTGCATTTTGCATATAGAAAAGGGCTTTTAGATTTAGAATTGCATACCGGTCGTCGGGTGCCTCGGTACACCCGGTCGCCGTAGAATCGAGCGAAGGCCTTCAGATATGCCTCGTCGCTCTCATCCCGCTCCTTCACGGCTCTGCCCCGCTTCCTCCAATCGAGGACGTACTTCGCCTTCCGGGCGCACCAATCCACATTGCCGTTGATGCCCCTTGCTGACTTGCCTGGGTGGTCATCATTGCGGTGCGGAAAGGTCACCTCGGGCTGGTGTAGTCCCCGAGTCCGCAGGATCAGCCTGTAATGCAGAGGCTCGATGATATGGATGCAATGCAACCATATGTCTCGCCCCCGGTACGATAAAGCCGCCTCCACCCATGGCTGTCCCGTATAACCCTCGCCGCGGTACGGAGTCCATCTCACCTGAAAGCATTTTTAGTCCATTCATCAGCATTTGCATGGTCAGCATTTAGAAGCATTTAAAACATATAGGAATCATTTTTCAGTTCTGGACTTACCGATTTATGCGGGAAGGAGTCTAGGTCATCCTGGATCGTCCGGGTCAATCTAATGATCGACCCTGTGTCCCTCGCCACCGACCATCGCCTCGCGATCGGTATGCGGCCGGGATGGAGTAATGCGCCTCTCCCGATGCCCGGGAGGTACATATAGCTCCAGATCTGCATTTAGAAATCAAGTCAGTCGCATGGCATAAATCATTGCATAAATCATGGCATAAATATTCATGGCATAATAGAAAGTGTATGAAGTGCATTTACCTGTAGGAAAGGCGAGAAGCCGCCCAGCATTATCTGCCGGTCCGTGGTGCTAAGGGACTCGAACAAGAACGCGAGCACTGCCGCTCCCCAGGCGTACTTCCTGACTCTGCCCAAATCCTCTATCATCGACAGCAGTCTGCAGCTGATGACATCTGCCCGAGTCGCGAAGAGTAGCTTCCCGAATAGCAGCATCAGGAAGCGTCTGAGCACTCTATCTCCCTCTGGTTCTGCCTATGCCGCCACGCGAGGGCGCACCTGGTCTATCACTCTGCCCAGATGCTCCTCAGGTAGCTCTCCCACGGCGATCACCGCTCCTCTCAGTCCCAAGCTCTCCTGCAGCACTGATCTCGAAAGCTGGGAGGAGGACTGTCCCGGTCTGATAAAATCTAGCCCGAGCAGCTGCTGCGCCATCTCTCGGTAGTCGCCGTATGTCCACCCTGTCACCGCGGATCCGTGGACTCTCAATCCGGTAATCCTCGCTATGTCTTCTAGCGTGGGGATCATGTGGCCCCACGGGAAGATGAAAGCTCTGCTGATCGGGTCCCATCTCTCGTGCAAGGCGTACAGTAGCGGCGTGTCCATCCGGATCACCTCGATGCTGAGCACCTCGGCGAATCCCATGCCGGCTAATCTCTCTCTCTGGTAGTCGGGCAATGCCTGGTACACTGCCCGGATCTGTAGCCAGGAGATCCGCGATCGTCTCTTCCCCTGCATTGCATATTAGATCATTAATTAGTCCAATTTGCATCATATAATCATTGCATAAACATTCATACTTGAAAACAAAACAAAAATTTGAAAATTGAAAACCCTAAAAAATAGCTTAAGTCCCTGGCATGAGTGACGGCCCTGGGGTAGGGCGTCGTTTGACTCTGACGGACTCAGCATGGTGCGTCAGACGAGTGACGGTCGCTGGCAGGACCGTCACATTGTCTGCATTTGGGAATTTTTTCCCTTGCATCCCCGTGGTCTCCCACTATGGCCAAATGGCCTACAATTGTTCCTAGTGGGTTCATAGACCCATTTCTACCCCTATTCCCCACATGCATTCATAACAAAAAAACAAAAAAATCAAAATTTGGAATTAGGCAAGGGGGCCTACCTCACGGTCCATGCCTCTCTTCTTCTTCTTCTCTGGTTCCTTGGGCTCCTCTGCGCCCAATGAGGCTTCTCCTTGGTCCTCCTCGGTCGTGGGGACTTCTTCTTCTTCTATTGGGCTTCTCCTCGTCGGTTCTTCTTCCATGGCCGGCGGGATCACTTCCCGTTCGAGCCGGCGGTGGAACCGCCGTATGGCCATCTTCTTCCCTCTCCCCCTCTTCTGTGGTGGCGGCTGGGGTGCCTCGTCGCCGGCCATTGCGGTGGTGGGGGTTGGAGTCGCCGGAGCTCTCTCGGTTTTGGTTTTTTTGGGGCGTTGAGTGTGGAATGAATGGGCAGTGACCGTTCGGTTGTTTTTTTTTGAAAACTCAGGAAATGCGACGGTCTATCGACAGACCGTTACATCCTTCTGACGCACCTTGAGGTGACCGTTACATGTGTTGGACTGTTTTATTGAAGAATGTGAACCGCCTGATTTATGACGGACCAGGGGTGATCCGTTGCTTGGTATGACGCCCTTTCATTAGACCGTTATATGCTTGCAAATTTCTTGATGAACTGAAAGGTCTAATTGATGTCAAATGATCCCATGTTATGCATTAATGTTCCTTATTGATGTTCCTTGCACGTACAATGGTTATGCCTTGATTCCTTATCATATTTATTGTTGGCTAACCTATCTTTCATGAAGGAATTATGAGTGAAGTCATGCTTTATCGTCCGTCAGGCAGGTAAGTCAGGTATTGTATCTCGTTCCCTCACTCCCTTAATGCATTACTATATGTTACTTATGATATATTATCTCGAGAACCGGCTGGTCATTCATGTGTCCTGGGATTTGATGTTCCCCTTAAACAAAAATGATGATGATCTAAGTTCACATGTTTAATCGTTGGATAGGCCGTTAGATTGGAAAATTTGGGGACGATGGTCTATCTTGCACGCCGTGGTTGCAGATGGTGTCCTGACTCTGATTTCTCCGATCTAGCAATATTATTCTCGAGTATTTTAGTATTTTATCTTTCTTCGCATTTGTTTTAAAGATTTTTGTTTTCCTTTAGCCCAGCATGCATCATACGCATTCTTTGAGCATTCGTGAAGTTTCATTTGTTCAAGGTCTCGATGATGGTGAACAGCTGTGTTCTTGATTCTGGATGAGGAGAATCATTCCACTCTGAATTAGAAAGTTTCCTTCGATCTGCTCGCTTGATCTAGTTCGCTGAAGATTCCTATCTGGAGTTTAGTCTCTTTCCTTTCCGTTGCCTCCGGCGGCTAGTCGTGTTTCCTTTCCTTAGTTAAATAGTTCCTCCAGACTCGCGTCCTTTGGCTGGCTATTTCCTTGTGATCAATTCGAAGTTTTCCAGAAAATTCCTATCGCTTGTCGGTAAAGAACGGGTGTCGTTTACCTTAACGCCCTCTTTTTGATACACTCCGCTTTATTTCCGCTTCATCTCCATGTTCCATTTCACTTTCGCTTCACCTCCGCTCGCTCCCCTGCAAAGAGGACGTTAAGGAGGGGCATCTGTTGACACCCGTTTTATACCCAATAAGTCGGGTCATCTCCTTATTTCATTCTATATGATGCTCCGAGTTGTTCACTCTTCATTGAGTCTCTGATCAGTTTAGGCCTGTTTCTTGGGTCTTAATTCCTGGATTAAGAATTGGCTCCTGGTGGCGTTTCGTTGGCAACAGCTTAGCAACCCTTCATTGCTATTCTTGAAACTCAATGGTAATAACGGTCCGAACCAGGCGCGTTGTTTCATTATAACGCATGGGGCCTGGACCGTTACTCTTTGAAGAGTCCTAAGGCTTAAGGCCTCGTTTTCAGTGCTTATCCTTTGGCTTACACATTGGTAATAACGGTCTGTCGAGAGGCCGTTGTTTCAGTATGACGCCCTATGTCTTGGCCGTCGCTTCTTTGCAGAGTCCAATTGATTAAGTCTTCTTCCCGTCGATCTTATCCTTTGGGATAGGGTTGAGAGTAACGGATGGTCCTTGATGCGTTTCTTCCAAGCGGCGGTCTGTCGTGCAGCCGTTACTTCCTTCAGAGAGTCCTGGCAGTTCAGGCCTTTTCTCTGCTACTCCGTGGTCGAGATAAGGGTTTGGATTGACGATATCTCTTTCAAATCTGATCCTCAGGACCTTCCGTTCGATTCTATGGACTCTTGGTGATATTATCTTCGAGGATTTACTAAGAGTTATCTCTTTATCTTGCTTGATTATCCTCTGCTCGACCTGAGAGTTTGAGGGTCTATAAATAGAACCCTTGACTTCATGGCCGGAAGGAGGAAGATTTGAATTCACGACGAAGTGCTGCCAAACTCAGGAGCCATCTTCATCCAAGAGGAACTGCCTCCCACGTCCATCCATCTCATAATCAAGGGAGTACTTTGGTTTTGGTCTTTCAAGTTCATCATTGCATGCTTGAGTTCTTCCCTGGTTTTTTTCCTCAATCAAAGCATTGTCCCTCCTCTTTCTCCACGTTTTTCACTGTCCTCTAAGCATATAAACATCTTCCTAAACTTTTAAAACACCCAGAGGGGTTAAACAACCAAAAACTCCCCGGTAATCCACTCTCCTTTTGATGATGTTAAGCTCTTTGAGAATTGATGCTATGCTTGTGAAAAGGACTAGTTTAGGTTATTGTGTTTGGTCTTTCTACATCTTTGGCAGGTTTACAGGTTCATTAACACGAGGCCCAGGTCTTCTAGCCGGCTGGAAGAGTTGGAGTTAAAAGAATTCACGCTTTGTTACTGCAGGTTATCTGACGGCCTTGTGCAGGCGCGTCACTCTCTTCCGGCGGTCTATCGTGTGGCCGTCGCTTCCAAGCGACGCACGCGGTTCTGGCCGTTACTTCTAAGTCGATCTGCAGGCTTTCTCTGGTTTTCTCTCCCGTGGGCGGGTGTTTCATCCACCTATTTCCAAGGTATATTCAGGTCTTTGACTTGTTTTTACTTTGGTGGCGATCACATCTTTCCTTGGTATTGGGCATTAACTGTCTTCTTCATCATATCTTTCTATTTTCCTCGCTTGTTCCACCTTTACGGTGTGTTTTTATTTACTCCTTGCTCCACGCCCCGACGTGTGTTTTCCTTTTTCCTTAGCGTAGTTTGATTGAGATAGCATGCCCATGCTAGAGCTAGCTATGATTGCCTAGGTTCATGATTACATGTTCATAGGTTTGAGTAGATCTTTGATTGCTTGTTTGTCATCTTACCATATCACTCTTCAAACCTCAAAAGAAAGGTAGAAGATAGACAAATAAATATCAACACCATATCCGAAAAAAAATGTCCGAAAAACCCAGGACATTACAACTCACGTCTCCCCCGGCCACGACAACCCAATGGTCAACTCCCCCAGCGATGGTATAAGTAGGACCCTGGCCCAACTGTCAGGAGGTACGCGAGAAACCTTCCCAAGAGCTCTCATGTAGCAACCTAGAATAAAAGAAATAAATAAATATAATCTCTTGAATAAAATAAAGATAATTTTAATATAATTATTATTAGTAAAATAAAATTTATAATAATTATAATTATGAATTGGGCTGATATTAAAAGTTTAATTTGGCTTAAAAGAGAGAATAAATTCCTAAAATTCGTAATGCTTTAAAATCCCTAATTCAAATTGGGTTAAATGGGTTAAAACTTAAGTAATTGGGCCTACAATCTTAATTAAACCCTAATCCACTTAGATAGAGTCATTTTATAGTGAAACCCTAGCCTAATTTGGGTTAATCTCGTGCTAGGTGGCCCTAGATATAGATAGAACTTGAGATTTTCGGAGTAGAAACTATCTCTAGAATAATAGGTCGAACTTGGACTCTAGGCGGCTTAAACTCTATAAATAGAATCCTAAATCCCTTCTAGCCAACCCTAATAGTTCGTGGAAGAGGTTGGAGGTTGTGCTAGGATGTGCTAGGGCGTGGATCGAGGAAGATGATCGAAGGTTAAGGCATTTTGTGTTTTGCTTCCCTCTTCTTCCCTAAAATGAATCTAAGGTAGATGTTCTCTCAAGCTAAACTCAAATTAATAATGAAATCATGTGTGGTTTCATGTCTAGTTCATTCTATACCTTTTCCCTAAGTTTTTATCGACTATTATGCATGGATTTTGACTTATATTGCATGAGATATCATTATTTTCGTGTTTTCCCGTTGAAACGAGCCTTTTGTTTGAGATCGCGTCCGTTACAGGAAGCGCGTTCTAAATGCAACCCTGTTATAGATCGCGACCTTCTGATCGTGGTGCATCTGACTACTGCATCTTGTTCTAAACGTGACATCTGGACCAACCACATCTTCTTCGGTTTACCTAAAACACTAGTTTTCCCAGCATGTTATATTTAGTGATTTGAATTAAAAAATCTTGTTTTTCATTAAGTATGTAGTTTGAACAATTAATTGATTAGGTAAACCATATTGAAAGTGGTTAAAATATTTTAAAGTCATTTCTTTTGATCCTATGAAATCTTTCTTATGATTTGTTCTACCCTCACGTCATCTATCTTCTTCATGTTCAGTATTTTCAGAAATTTGATTTCCTTCATATTTAAAATACTTAGAAGTTGACATATGATTAAGTTATTCCTTGTTTAACCTCTAATTTATTTGTTTATAATTGGTGTTTTACTAAATTACTTGATGTTATTATTACTTTATCTTGAAGATCATGTCACTCCGGCGGCATGTATCTACCGTTTATTATGTCTCTAATTCTTGCATAGCCCCTTTCTTGGTGAAGTTAGAACCCTCCGTTGGATATTCCTTCCGTCGAACTGGAACTTCTTCACTAAGACCTCCGTAAGTCTCCATGAGCCATGGATTCCCACATGAATGTCGAGCTGGTTGTACCCTAAAAATCTTGAAAATCCTTTGAATGTCATCTTATTGGCCTAAGATGTGATTTGACCTGCCTTTGAAACCATGGAACAAGGTTCTATTTGGTTCTGTCCAGCCCATTCGGAACGCGGCTAACCCAGAGACCGCGTTCAAGTTTCTGGTTCTTGAAGGCGGCGTACCCAGAGACTGCATACATGTTTGGACGCACCTAACTTTCAGACCGCATTCTTGAGGTCGCGGCCTTGACCCTAACTGCGTTCAACCCTAATTTTCTTGAATCGTGCTCGTACGATGGACCTCGTTTAGTAAGTTTTGTAAGTCCGAGATTGACTATTTTGACATGTTTTAATCATCTTTATAAGTCGGCACCTTCCTGATTCTTCATAGAAATTATGGACCTCTTGTTCTTCAAGAACTTACCCTAAAGTTCTATACTTGATCTTCATTTATTTGGTACTTTTATTTACATGATCTATACACTTTAATTGTGCCATTTGTTATTCTGGAACATAACTCGCTTTGAGTTCACTTGGCCATTAATTTTTATGAAATTATCTAGGGATTATTAAGGGTTTTGGGTCCACTTAACAATCAATGCTAGTTCGGATGAAATGTCTAATTCTATACCCATGGGAAATTTTTGGGTATAGCAATGTACCAAATCTGATATGCATGACTTCATCTAGACGGTTCACTTATGCGCGACATGAATGAATGTTGTTATGGATATATGAATTACATGATACTTGACTTGCTTGGCCCAAGATGGGGCATTATTATTGGAACTTGATAATTATTGGTCAATTCTATAGTTATGTTCATTTGTACATGTTCACTACTTGACATACGTTCATATCTTGTTATTACTTATTACTCCCTTCATCAAGATATCTCTTGGATATTCAATACCTATAATTGTTATGTACATGATATTCCCTTGATTTTCTATCTTATTTTGATCCGATTATCTTTTGTGGATTTAATTCGTGTTCTATATCATTTCATCATGTAGCATTTTCTATACATTGTCAAAATGTTAATTACTTATATTTTGCCTAGTCAAAGAGATGTAATTTCTATTGAACTTTTCACTCACCTAGTATTTTTAAATATTTTTTAGGTAATAATCAAGATGAAATTCACTCTGATGGAGAAGGGCAAGAGTGATCGAGTGCTCTAGAATTATTAGAAGATACCGAGTCTTTTATATTTTCTCGAGTCTAGATTAGAAGTTTTAGAGTCTAGCTTGTAATTTGTGTCTTTTCTTTGGAGTCAAGAGATTGTAATAGTAAATTTTTGATATTAATAAAATTATATTTTGGCCTTATTCTTGTCTTGTTGGAGTTGTCATCCTGCGATTACTGTCTCCCTGTTGCTCTGATTGTCATGACTGTTCACTGTCACATTCTTAGTTTGCTTCCACTACTGGATCGGGGCGTGACAAAAGTGGCATCTGAGCCTAGATTTTGTTAAAACTCTAGGTTTTTGGCCATAGATATAGGTTGCCATGAGTATTAGGTTCTATATCTTATGTCGTTCCTTCTTGTTACCAGGTGAGATTGGGTAAAGCCTAGGGTTAAGTGTTAAAATGTGTTTAAATTTCTAAAAAAATAAATAATTAACTCTTGAAATTGTTTCGTAGGAGTTAGACAATTAATAAGATGGTGGCCGAGCGTGCTCAATGGCATAAGATGCAAAGGACGGTCCAAGGATTAACTCAAGCTTTACAATAAGTGGCTCAAAGTGGAGCAAATCTTGGTGTTGGGGATTTGCATAGGAATTTTTGAAGTTTAAAATTTTCAAGGTTTAATGGATCTATCGATCCCGATGAGGCCGAGCAATGGATTAAAGAGATTGAGAGGATATTTCGAGTGATGCAATGTTTGGATCAAGATAAAGTCCTTCTGGCTACTTTCTAATTAGAAAGAGATGCTAGGGCATGGTGGGAGTCTGTAGAAGCGATTTTACCCAATAACCAAGTATTATGAGAGGAATTCTTAGAACATTTTAATGATAAGTATATGTTGAAGAGAATTCGAGAAAGGAAGGCTATGGAATTTACTTCATTGAAGTAAAGGAGTATGTCTGTAGTCGAATATGAGGCTCAATTTTTTAGGTTGGCCCGTTATGCGCCTCATTCAGTAATAATCGAGATCAAGTGTAATGCCCTGGATCCTTGGTAGGTCTTGTTGGATCTTCATTGGATCTTCTGGATTGGTTTCGGTGAGTTTCGGTTCGCTTTTGTGGCTTCCGAGTTGAGCTTTACGAGTCGTGTGGGTTTTTTTCTCATACTAGTTACGGAACCCTACGGTGAGTTTGGTTGTCAGTTCATCGACTCGCGGATGCTGCAGCGACGATGTACTCTTCGAGCCGGTCGTTTTGACTATTTTTGCGTATTTTTCAGAGATAGGGCCAGAAATCGGATTTTTCAGAAATTAGGAAAATTCCTAATTTCTTTTCCTTTTTCTTTCCTTTTCCTCTCTCCTCCTTCTCATTCGCCGCCGCCGTCTCTCTCTCCCGTTTTCTCTCCTCTCAAGCTTCCTCGGCTCCGGCTGCAGACGGAGGACCTAGGGACACGTGTTGGGGATGCTGTGGAGTTGACTGGGTGCGTGATGGAGCGAGGATCGGAATGGTTTTGGCGCGATCCCAAACGGTGGATTCAAAGCCGGTGTTCGAGCTCGCGACGTGATTTTCGGCACGGTTTAGTCCCTTCGGGGCACGGTTTCTTCGGTGGAAGTAGGGTGATGGTTCCTCACTTCCTCCTGCTCATTTTCCCTGCCCCTGCACTTCATTTGGCGCGGAAACGGTCGAGTTTGGGCTTGTTTAGCCTAAACCGTGATTTTCGGGTTTTGTAGGGTTCGTCGGAGGACGGCAACCATTTGTAGCTCGGTTAGTGTTAAATTGACCGTTGGGATGTTAGGATCCCATCCATGCTAGTTTCATGTTGATCGGTGGTCATTCGAGGCCGGTAGGAGTCCGAGAACCTCGGTGGCTCATTAAGGGTGGATTCGTTGGAATCGCCCCGATCTTGTGTTTTTGTGCTTGCATGTGGGCTTTTTAGCCTTCTTATGTTGTTTTTCATCGTCGAGGGTTGTTTCCCCTGCGCTTCGACGTGAATGGGGCGTGGAACGGGCCGATTTGGCCAACCCTCCATTTTCCCGCCGTAACTGGTGTGGCGGCCGTTCCAGGGACCGTTACATGCCCTGACAGCCCCACGACTGACCGTTACAGCGTCTGGGTTGATTTGAGTTCTTCTGGGTTTTGAGAGTGTGACGGCCCAGGGGTGGCGCGTCACATCTCTCTGACGCGTCCCGTGAGATGCGTTATGTCTATTTTGTCGTTTTATGTTTGGGTTAAGTCGGTTCCTCTGACGCGCTTGCCCCTGTACGTCAGGTGAGTGTAACGCACCTGCCCCAGGCCGTTACATTCTGGTTGACTGACGTTGACCTTTTGAGGCGGTTCCTCTGGCTCGCCTGCCCTAGCGCGTTAGGTGTGCGTAACGCACCTACCCCAAGCCGTTACGTTCTATTTGACCGTGTTTGACCGAGTGAGTCGGTTCGCCTAACGGCCGTGCTCCCGTGCATTAGGTGTGTATAACGTGCCTGCCCCAGGCCGTTACATGCTATTTTGGCTGAGTTGGGGTGGTTGCGTCGTTGTCTCTAATGGCCTCGTCCCCGTGCGTTAGGCGGTTGTAACGCGTCCGGTCGGGACCGTTACATGCCACTCAGACAGTCGTTGTTCTGGGTTTTGTTGGCCCTGACGCGCTTGTCCTGGCGCGTTAGGTGGTTGTAACGCGTTCGGTCTGGCGCGTTACATGGTCCGAGTGTGTTTTGAGTTTTGAGGGTTGTTGGCCCTGACGGCCCCGGTCGGGGGCGCGTCAGGCTGGTGTAACGCGCTCGGTGCTGGCCGTTACATGCCTTTGTGTTTCTGGAGTTGGTTAGGGCGGTGTGTGTGACGGCCTGTCCCCCGACCATCACGTTGGATGTAACGGCCTAGGCTTAGACCGTCATGTTCATGTAGCGGTCTAAGGGTGGTGTGTTACATGCCTTGTGCTCCGATTTCCGTGATTTCGGTTTCTGCTTGTCTTGGCTTGGCCTTGTGGTCTGTCTGTTGTCCCGTTGATGTCTCCTGACGTCCTATGAGGGCTAGGACTACGTTGTAAGGTAGCCAGGAGTCTTCTTGCTTGTCGTAGGATTCTCTATCCTACTCTTGTGTGTGTCTTTGGTTGGGTTCCGGTCAACCCAGGGTGACCCAGGGGTTGACAGGCGACCTTGTGTGTGGGTGTCTTGGCGGTTCTGTCCAGTCCGAGACACTGGTTCTGGATGCCTCGAGGTGTTGCCTTACCTCGGTTTACGTGTCCAGACGTGTGCTGAGGGTCTTTAGTGTTCCCTCAGGTCTCCGTGAGTTGTTTTCTGCGGAGTGTCGTTTCTTGTGGCTTAGGATTAGACTGATTGGCGGCTTGTTCCGCTGTTTGTGACGATCTTGCCTTTGAGTCGTTCGACTCGGGATCGTTGCGTGGTAGGTCTAGTTGCCTGGTCCTGAGTCGGTTGGCAGTGGTTGTACTGTCAGTGGTGCTTCGTAGTACGTGTGACAGGGCTTCCGTAGACTGTCTGTACTCTAGCACTTGTGTTTTGGAGTCCGTGCCGTATGAACCTCCACTAGTCGTAGCCTGTGACGTAGGCTTTTTAGTACGTCACCCACTGGGAGTGGTGGACGGACAGTTTCCCGTTACACGGTTTTTTAAGCTAGTTCCGTGGGCCCCGGCCAACGGTAGCGTCCTGCCGAGGGGAATACTAGCTAGAGGCCTGGCCTAGGTAGTGGTCAGTGTGTGCACACGTGGTCAGGGACTGAGAACTTGCGTCGACGGGCGTGACCCTGACTAGTCACTCGCAGCGTGGTACTGCGGTCTTGTGTCCGTGAGGTGCCATTTTTCCTTGGAACGGCATTGTTCCTTGGACCTGGTTCTTGGTGTGTCTAGTGTCCTCCGTGCTGTACAGTGTCTGGTAGACGTGACACTTGTGGTGCAGTGTAAGACGTCAGTGGACACATCTGGCTGTTCTTCTAGTGTGAGGGTACTCCTATCACTTGACCGGCGACTCTTGCATTTCTCGGAGCCGGTGTTCTCCTTTCCGTGTCGGCTAGTCTTGGCCTTGCCCAAGATTTGCTTCCCTGGCTGTGTGGTCTGTTCTTGGCTGTGTCCAAGATGAGCCTGGGGTTGTGTACACGATGTTCCAATCGTGTAGGCCGTTGTGGTTGTTTTATCCGTCCTTGCAGGTCTTCATTTTGGACATGGTGTCGGGTCGACAGATCGGTAACTTCTAACTTTGCTGGGTTAGAGTCGCCCTTCTGTTGTTGCTTGGAGTAGTTTGGGGTGCCGAGGTTAGTTCGGCCACCGCTTGTCTGGCACGGGTTCTCCCCCTTTCTTGCTTGTTCCCTACTCCTACTTCCCGTCTGTTCCTTTACTACTGCTTGTAGCGTAGTTTTACAGCTTTGTAGTGTAGTTTCCTGCTTTTCTACACCTGCTATTTTTGACGTTGTTGTTCCGTGTTACTGCATGTTTTTCAGTGGGGATCCGCGTGACCCCTACTGAGCTAGTGACACGTGGCTCACCCCTGCTCTTTCAGGTGGGGTGGCGTTGTTCGTTCTGCTTCCGCGTGGTTCCTGGAGTGTGCGTGCTCGTTGCGTGCCGTTGCTGCCAGCTGGTACCTAAGTCGGGCTGCCCTCGACTTCTCAGTACGTCTTTCTTTTCTGTCGACTGTACTGTGCTAGACTTGTTGTCTTTAGCTTTGGACTGACTCTGGGATATAATTGTTAATTTGAACTGTTAATTAAAAAGTAATTTTATTTCTGCTACTTTAGCAAACCTATCTAATGAAGTTTAATTGCTTCTGTTATATCTCTGTGGCTTCAATGTACTCTACACATGCCTTTTTCCCTTCGGAGCTTTCCCGCTCTTGGGAGGCCTCGCGGGTTCCACGTGGTATCACGTGTATTCGGTAGTTCTACCGGGTACATCTGGTATCCAGAATCCGGGTCGCTACAGTTTGGTATCAGAGTAGTGTTCTGAGATGTTCGGAGTTCTTTTCTGAGCTGTCAGAGCGTTGTTGTGTGAAGTACATGGGAATCTGAGATATACAGTTTCCAGAGTTGTGAAAGTCTAGTACAGTCTTCAGCTGGCTTTGGTTTGCGATCCTTTGTCGTTTTGTGTTTTCTGTGTGTTGTCTTGTGCGTGCTGTTCTGGCACTGTACGAGATGGTTCTGCTCTCGTCAGGTTATGACGAGGTGTTTCCTTTTTCATCGTTGTGTTTGTTTCGATCATGTTGTACTTGGCAGTGTTCGCCGGAAGGCTTGAATCTGCAGTACGTTGTTCGAGGTTTTTCTCCGTGTGTTGTACAGGTTGCTGTCAACCTTTAGCCTTGGTTCGATGACCGTTCACGTTCTCACGTTGTTTTGGTCGTCCCGGCCTGAGTCTGTTCAGCTCCTGATGTGTTTCGCTTCTGTTGAAGTGCTCAATTTGATTCCGTGTTGGAGAAGTTGCTCAGGCAAGCTAGGATTTTCCCTTCCTGGCGAGCTTTTGTGGTTGAGCTTCCTGCTTCTCGTCCCTTCTGGTGGAATCTTTTTCGAGGTTTGCCTTGGAATTGTTGTCTTAGTGACGCCTTTGTCCTGTGTCTGCTTAAGTGTGGACAGCTTTGTTTTGAGCCTGATCTGCTCTCTGCAATACAGTTGCATGGCTTTGGAGTCCATGATGGTGTTAAGAGCTGTCGTGCACCGTGTTTTGTCATGCCGTGTCTAGCGGCCGATGTATCGTGAAGGCTCATTTATCGTTGTCGGGACGTGGAGGTAAGCTGAGATTGATACTTTCCTTGTGCTTTGTGCTGAAGCTGGTGCTCTTCTCCTGTTGCACTTAGGCTCCTTGTGATTGGTTGTTCGCGAGATCGATACTCATGGCGTGTGATTTGCGATCTTCATTGATTGCGAAAGCGTCTGGTGTGTGCTGAGGTGCGACTACCGAGGTTGTTCGGTTGCCTGTGCACGTTGTTGAGAGTGCAGCGAAAGTGTGTGGGTTGGCTACCCACTTGTCGAGAGATTTGTTCTTTCTCGATGGGACTTCATCTTGGCTTCTTGTGCCTTGATGTCGTCTGTTGCCATGCCATTGTTGGTGGTTTTCTGGTGTTGGCATTGGCATTTGCGAGTATTGGGGAATTTGTCGGCATTCCTACTGATTGAGTACCCTTTGCTATGCATTCCTTTTCTTGGGTGTTGTGCTCTCGAGGCGTGTTCGTGGTCCTTGAGTTGCGTTCCCCGAGATTGTTGTTGTTTCTTGTTATTGTGGGTCTTCTCATGGTGAGCAGCCTGATGCGTGACCCGTTTCTTGTGGTCGTGTGCTCAGCTGTTCTTGTGCCTTGTTGTGACCCTACTTGCAGTGGTATTCTGTGGCCCTGCGTGTTGTGCGGAGCCGGAATCCTGCAAGTGCTGCCGTTGTGTTGTTTCTGTAAGTGCTGTTTCTCTATGATTTTGTGTCTCTGTGTGGACCAAGTCTTGTCGGTTAGCCTTGCTGTGCTCTTTTCCTAGAGTTAGCTTGCGACTCGATCAGATGTAATATCTAAGTGAGGACTGACTTGATTGTGTTTGTGGTCCGGTGCTGCTGTTGTCGTTGGTGTCCTGTGTTCCAGGTGTTCCCTGTCACCTTTGGCACTGGAGCCGATGATGTCGTCGAGCTGTCAGCTGACAGGATTGTGTCTCCTCGTGTAAGCTGTCGCTTGCCGTGTTGTCGTTGCGTTTCTCGATTGGTTGTCTGTTGTTGTGGCAGTCGTGTCTCCTGTCCTGTGAGACGTAAGCGACGTTGCCTTGTTTCGAAGGTGTCAGAATTGTGTTCACTTGGGTGCCATGCTCTTTTGTGGATTGTTGCCTTGAGATCCTGAGCGTGTGCCTGTAATTGTGATCTGACGATGTTCCTCTAAATTGTGTTCTCTCGAGATTTGTGTTGTTGTTGTGGTTGTGTTGTTGGGTTGTTCTTCCCTGCTTCTCCTTTGTTAGTCCTTAATTTCGAGGGCGAAATTCCTTAAAGGAGGGGAGGATGTAATGCCCTGGATCCTTGGTAGGTCTTGCTGGATCTTCATTGGATCTTTTGGATTGGTTTCGGTGAGTTTCGGTTCGCTTTTGTGGCTTCCGAGTTGAGCTTTACGAGCCGTGTGGGTTTTTCTCTCGTACTAGTTACGGAACCCTACGGTGAGTTTGGTTGTCAGTTCATCGACTCGCGGATGCTGCAGCGACGATGTACTCTTCGAGCCGGTCGTTTTGACTATTTTTACGTATTTTTCGGAGATAGGGCCAGAAATCAGATTTTTCAGAAATTAGGAAAATTCCTAATTTCTTTTCCTTTTTCTTTCCTTTTCCTCTCTCCTCCTTCTCATTCGCCGCCGCCGTCTCTCTCTCCCGTTTTCTCTCCTCTCGAGTTTCCTCGGCTCCGGCTGCAGACGAAGGACCTAGGGGCACGTGTTGGGGATGCTGTGGAGTTGACTGGGTGCGTGATGGAGCGAGGATCGGAATGGTTTTGGCGCGATCCCGAACGGTGGATTCAAAGCCGGTGTTCGAGCTCGTGGCGTGATTTTCGGCGCGGTTTAGTCCCTTCGGGGCACAGTTTCTTCGGTGGAGGTAGGGTGATGGTTCCTCACTTCCTCCTGCTCGTTTTCCCTGCCCCTGCACTTTGTTTGGCGCGGAAACGGCCGAGTTTGGGCTTGTTTAGCCTAAACCGTGATTTTCGAGTTTTGTAGGGTTCACCAGAGGACGGCAACCATTTGTAGTTCGGTTAGTGTTGAACTGACCGTTGGGATGTTAGGATCCCATCCATGCTAGTTTCATGTTGATCGGTGGTCATTCGAGGCCGGTAGGAGTCCGGGAACCTCGGTGGCTCGTTTAGGGTGGATTCGTTGGAATCGCCCCGATCTTGTGTTTTTGTGCTTGCATGTGGGCTTTTTAGCCTTCTTATGTTGTTTTTCATCGTCGAGGGTTGTTTCCCCTGCGCTTCGGCATGAATGGGGCGTGGAACAGGCTGATTTGGCCAACCCTCCGTTTTTCCACCGTAACTGGTGTGGCGATCGTTCCAGGGACTGTTACATGCCCTGACGGCCCCACGACTGACCGTTACAGCGTCTGGGTTGATTTGAGTTCTTCGGGGTTTTGAGAGTGTGACGGCCCAGGGGTGGCGCGTCACATCTCTCTGACGCGTCCCGTGAGACGCGTTACATCTATTTTATCATTTTATGTTTGGGTTAAGTCGGTTCCTCTGACGCGCTTGCCCCTGTGCGTCAGGTGAGTGTAACGCGCCTGCCCCAGGCCGTTACATTTTGGTTGACTGACGTTGACCTTTTGAGGCGGTTCCTCTGGCGCGCCTGCCCTAGCGCGTCAGGTGTGCGTAGCCCGCCTGCCCCAGGCCGTTACGTTCTGTTTGACCGTGTTTGACCGAGTGAGTCAGTTCGCCTAACGGCCGTGCTCCCAAGCGTTAGGTGTATGTAACGCGCCTGCCCCAGGCCGTTACATGCTGTTTTGGCTGAGTTGGGGTGGTTGTGTCGTTGTCTCTAACGGCCTCGTCCCCGTGCGTTAGGCGGTTGTAACGCGTCCAGTCGGGACCGTTACATGCCTCTCAGTCAGTCGTTGTTCTGGGTTTTGTTGGCCCTGACGCGCTTGTCCTGGCGTGTTAGGTGGCTGTAACGCGTTCGGTGTGGCGCGTTACATGGTCCGAGTGTGTTTTGAGTTTTGAGGGTTGTTGGCCCTGACGGCCCCGGTGGGGTGCGTCAGGCTGGTGTAACGCGCCCGGTGCTGGCCGTTACATGCCTTTGTGTTTCTAGAGTTGGTTAGGGCGGTGTGTGTGACGGCCTGTCCCCCGACCGTCACGTTGGATGTAACGGCCTAGGCTTAGACCGTCATGTTCATGTAGCGGTCTAAGGGTGGTGCGCTACATGCCTTGTGCTCCGATTTCCGTGATTTCGATTTCTGCTTGTCTTGGCTTGGCCTTGTGGTCTGCCCGTTGTCCCGTGGATGTCTCCTGATGTCCTATGAGGGCTAGGACTACGTTGTAAGGTAGCCAGGAGTCTTCTTGCTTGTCGTAGGATTCTCTATCCTACTCTTGTGTGTGTCTTTGGTTGGGTTCCGGTCAACCCGGGGTGACCTAGGGGTTGACAGGCGACCTTGTGTGTGGGTGTCTTGGCGGTTCTGTCCAGTCCGAGACACTGGTTCTGGATGCCTCGAGGTGTTGCCTTACCTCGGTTTACATGTCCAGACATGTGTTGAGGGTCTTTAGTGTTCCCTCAGGTCTCCGTGAGTTATTTTCTGCGGAGTGTCGTTTCTTGTGGCTTAGGATTAGACCGATTGGCGGCTTGTTCCGCTGTTTGTGACGATCTTACCTTTGAGTCGTTCGACTCGGGATCATTGCGTGGTAGGTCTAGTTGCCTGGTCCTGAGTCAGTTGGCAGTGGTTGTACTGTCAGTGGTGCTTCGTAGTACGTGTGACAGGGCTTCTGTAGACTGTCTGTACTCTAGCACTTGTGTTTTGGAGTCCGTGCCTTGTGAACATCCACTAGTCGTAGCCTGTGACGTAGGCTTTTTAGTACGTCACCCACCGGGAGTGGTGGACGGGCAGTTTCCCGTTACACAGTTTTTTAAGCTAGTTCCGTGGGCCCCGGCCAACGGTAGCGTCCTACCGAGGGGAATACTAGCTAGAGGCCTGGCCTAGGTAGTGGTCAGTGTGTGCACACGTGGTCAGGGACTGAGGACTTGCGTCGACGGGCGTGACCCTGACTAGTCACTCGCAGCGTGGTACTGCGGTCTTGTGTCCGTGAGGTGCCGTTTTTCCTTGGAACGTCGTTGTTCCTTGGACCTGGTTCTTGGTGTGTCTAGTCTCCTCCGTGCTGCACACAGTCTGGTAGACGTGACACTTGTGACGCAGTGTAAGACGTCAGTGGACGCATCTGGCTATTCTTCTAGTGTGAGGGTACTCCTATCACTTGACCGGCGACTCTCACGTTTCTCGGAGCCGGTGTTCTCCTTTCCGTGTCGGCTAGTCTTGGCCTTGCCCAAGATTTGCTTCCCTGGCTGTGTGGTCTGTTCCTGGCTGTGTCCAAGATGAGCCTGGGGTTGCGTACACGATGTTCCAATCGTGTAGGCCGTTGTGGTTATTTTATCCGTCCTTGCAGGTCTTCGTTTTGGACCTGGTGTCGGGTCGACAGATCGGTAACTTCTGACTTTGCAGGGTCAGAGTCGCCCTTCTGTTGTTGCTTGGAGTAGTTTGGGGTGCCGAGGTTAGTTTGGCCGCCGCTTGTCTGGCGCGGGTTCTCCCCCTTTCTTGCTTGTTCCCTACTCCTACTTCCCGTTTGTTCCTTTACTACTGCTTGTAGCGTAGTTTTACAGCTTTATAGTATAGTTTCCTGCTTTTCTACACCTGCTTTTTTTGATGTTGTTGTTCCGTGTTACTGCATGTTTTTCAGTGGGGATCCGCGTGACCCCTACTGAGACAGTGACACGTGGCTCACCCCTGCTCTTTCAGGTGGGGTGGCGTTGTTCGTTCTGCTTCCGCGTGGTTCCTGGAGTGTGCGTGCTCGTTGCGTGCCGTTGCTGCCAGCTGGTACCTAAGTCGGGCTGCCCCCGACTTCTCGGTACGTCTTTCTTTTCTGTCGACTGTACTGTGCTAGACTAGTTATCTTTAGCTTTGGACTGACTCTGGGATATAATTGTTAATTTGAACTGTTAATTAAAAAGTAATTTTATTTCTGCTACTTTAGCAAACATATCTAATGAAATTTAATTGCTTCTGTTATATCTCTGTGGCTTCAATGTACTCTACACATGCATTTTTCCCTTCGGAGCTTTCCCGCTCTTGGGAGGCCTCGCGGGTTCCACGTGGTATCACGTGTATTCGGTAATTCTACCGGGTACATCTGGTATCCGGAATCCGGGTCGCTACATCAAGGCTTCAACTTATACCTCAATTGGCGTCGATCGACATTCAAACTTATGTCGAGATGGTTAGAAGAGTGCAATTGCTAGAAGATGCCATAGAGATGGTCGAAAGTGTTAAAGCTAGGATAGAAAAGAAGAAGTTAGCGATTAAATCCGAGAATGGCAATAAGAGACCAAATAATAGTAATGAATCTCCTAATGGTAAGAAGCTTAATGAAGAAAAGTGTAGGTATTGTGGTAATGATAGTCATCGATCTGAAAAGTGTTGGTGGAAGATGGGAGTGTACTTTCGTTGCCAGAGCAAGGATCATAAGGTTGCAAGCTGCCCTCTTCCGAAGGACCAACCTCTGCAAGCTAATAATGGATCAAGACGTCAAGGAAGGCTTCAAGTTTTAAGAGAGCCCGAGCCTGCCATTGAAGAAGGAGTAGTATAAGATTTCCCCTTAACCTTAACTTTAAGCTAGTTATATTTTATTCCTTTAGGGCCGCTTTGTTAACGGAATAAGCCCCGGGTAGAATGAGTTATTCTACCTTTTCACCCTTGTTCGAGTTTGATAGCAGGGTTAAGTTACCAGGGGTCGGTTAGGATAAAATCCCTTGTTCTAGGAATAACTCATTCTACCATTTCTTAGGAATGAGTTATTCTAGAGGGTAAGAACAAGTTATCAAACTGAAAAAGAGAAAAGCCAAAGAATAACTCATCCCAACCCATCTCATATGAGTTATCCTAACCTTTTATCAAAGTGGGCCTTTTAGATCTTAGATTTTGTTGTTATCCTTCTAGTATAGTTATTTGATTAGTGTGCATGGTCGTGGAGGTTATGGTGTAATTTTGGAACTTTCGGAATTGGTTGGTAATTTGAGGCTTTTGAGTCACGAGGAAGTTATTTGGAAATTATGTTTTGTACCCCACTTTTATTTTGGAGAGAATATCATGTGAATTTGAATGACCAAATTCTTTTTAAATGAGAGAGATGTAGTAACCCAGAATAAAATAAATAAACAAATAAAATCTCTTGAATAAAATAAGTATAATTTAAATATAATTATCATAAGTGAAATAAAATTTACAATAATTACAATTGTCAATTGGGTTGATATTAAAAGTCTAATTGGACTTAAAATAAATGATAAATTCCTAAAATTCGTAATGCCTTAAAATTCCTTATTCTAATTAGGTTAAATGGGTTAACACTTAAGTAATTAGGCCTAGAATCTTAATTAAACCCTAGTCCACTTAGATAGGGTCATTCTCTAGTGAAACCCTAGTCTAATTAGGGTTAATCTCATGCTAGGTGGCCCAAGATATAGATAGAACTCAAGATTTAATTTTTTTTAAATATAATATTAATATAATACTTAATCATTATATATTAATTATTAACTAGGTACTAGCCTGGCCGTGGAAATAAAATATATTTTTTAAATTCTAGTTATTAATATGGGAAGAAATGAAGAAAATTAGAGATACACAAAATTTTGGAGTAGAAATTATCTCTAGAATAATATGTCGAACTTGGACTCTAGGAGGCTTAATCTCTATAAATAGAACCCTAAATCCCTTCTAACCAACCCTAATAGTTCGTGGAAGAGGTTGGAGGTCGTACTAGGACGTGGATCGAGGAGGAGGAATATTGAAGGTTTAGGCATTTTTTGTTATTCTTCCCTCTTCTTCCCTAAAACGAATCTAAGGTAGGTGTTCTCTCAGGGTAAACTCAAATTAATCATGAAATCATGTGTAGTTGCATGTCTAGTTTGTTCTATACCTTTTTGCCCAATTTTTATCTGACTGTTATGCATGAATTTTGACTTATATTGCATGAGATATCATCATTTTCATGTTTTTCCATCGGAACGAGCCTTCTGTTTGAGACCGCGTCCGTTATAGGGAGCACGTTCTGAACGTGGCCCTATGATAGACTGCGACCTTCTGATCGCAGTGCATCTGAGGACCGCATCCTGTTCTAAACGCGGCATCTGGACCAACCGCGTTCTTCTTCGGTTTATTTGAAACTCTAGTTATCCCAATATGTTATATTTGGTGATTTTGAGTTAAAAATCTTATTTTTCATTAAGTATACAATCTAAACGATTAATTTATTAGGTAAATCATATTGAACATGATTAAAATCTTTTAAAGTCATTTCTTTTGATCTTATGAAATCTCTCTTATGATTAATTCTATCCTCACGTCATCTATCTTCTTTATGTCCAGTATTTTCAGAAATTTGATTTCCTTCATATTTTAAATACTTAGATATTGACATATGATTAAGCTATTCCTTATTTAACCTCCAATTTAATTATTTATAATCAATTATTTACTAAATTACTTGATGTTATTATTGCTTTATCTTGATGATCATGTCACTCTGGTGACATGTATCTATATCTTTTACTATGTCTCTAGCTCTCACATATCCCCTTTCTTTGTGCAGTTAGAACCCTCCATCGGATATTCCTTTCGTCGAGTTGGAACTTCATTAAGACCTCTGTAAGTCTCCATGAGTCATGGATTTCCACATGGATGCCAAGCTGGTTGTATCCTAAAAATTCTGAAAATCCTTCGAATGTCATCTTATTGGCCTAAGATGTGATTCGACCGGCCTTTGAAACCATGGAACAAAGTTCTGTTTGGTTCTGTTCAGCTCGTTCAGAGCGCGGCCAACCTAGAGACCGCGTTCAAGCTTCTGGTTCCTGAAGGCGGCTTACCCAGAGACTGCATTCATGTCTGGACACACATGACTTTCATACCGCGTTCTTGAGGTCGCGGCCCTGACCCTAACCACATTCAACCCTAATTTTCATGAATCGTGCCCGTACGATTGACCTCGTTTAACAAGTTCTATAAGTCCGAGGTTGACATGTTTTTATCATCTTTATAAGTCGGCACCTCCCTGATTTTTTATAGAAATCATGGACCTCTTATTCTTTAGGAACTTATCCTAAAGTTATATACTTGATGTCCACTTATTTGGTACTTCTATTTACATGATCTATGCACTTTAATTGTGCCATTTGTTATTCTGGAACATAACTCGCTTTGAGTTCACTTGGCCATTAATTTTTATGAAATTATCTAGGGAATATTAAGGGTTTTGGGTCCGCTTAACAATCAATATTAGTTCGGACGAAATGTCTAATTTTGTACCCATGAGAAAATTCTGAGTATTGCATTACACCAAATTTGATGTACATGACTTGATCTAGACGGTTCACTTATGTGCAACATGAATGAATGTTGTTCTGGATATATGAATTACATGATACTTGACTTGTTTGGCCCAAGATGAGGCATTATTATTGGAACTCGATAATTATTGGTCAATTCTATAGTTATGTTCATTTGTACATGTTCACTAGTTGACATACATTCATATCTTGTTATTACTCTCTTCATCAAGATATCTCTTGGATATTCGATTCCAGTAATTGTTACGTACCTCATATTCTCTTGATTTTTTATCTTATTATGGTCTGATTATCTTTTGTGGATTTGATTCGTGTTTTATATCGTTTCATCATGTAGCATTTTTTGTATATTGACAAAATATTAATTACTTATATTTTGCCTGGTTAAAGAGATGTAATTCCTACTGAGTTTTTTGCTCACCTAGTATTTCTTAATATTTTTCATGTAATAAGAAAGAAGAAATTCACTTTGATAGGGAAAGGCAAGAGTGATCGAGTCCTCTGGAATTATTAGAAGATCATGTGTCTTTTATATTTTTTTGAGTCTAGATTAGAAGTTTTGGAGTCTTATAAATTGTGTCTTTTATTTGGAGTCAAAAAATTGTAATAGTGAATTTTTGATATTAATAAAATTATATTTTGGCCTTATTCTTATTTTGTTGGAGTTGTCATCCTGTGGTTACTATCTCCTAGTTGATCCGATTGTCATGACTATTCGCTGTCACGTTTCGAGTTTACTTCTGCTACTGGATCGGGACGTGACATCTCCCATTCTTAGTCTTTTCTTCCCCCAAACTCCTCTCTCTTTTGTTGCCTGACATGACCGTCGGAGGATTGCCCTTTGGAGTAACTCCCATAACTCCTTCTGACCTTCCTTCAATGGCTATAGGTCCCTCTCTAGTGAAGCTTTTGGTCCCGAGCAAACAAATTACTGGAGGTGTGGATCAGGATGTGAGTGACCATTTCCCGACCGCTACATCTATTTTTATTTAATTTACCTATATGACCTTAAAATCTATTAACTAGAGTTTTTATACCATAAAGATTAGAATTTATGGGTATGCAGGTATTATTTTTTTGATGGTGCGGTAAGGGACATATTGATGTATTCTTAAAGATTTTAGTGGTATATATGTAAATTAAATAAATGTAAGGATAACAAAGTTATAAACTTTTCAAAGATATATAAGTAATTTTCGTAAATATTTTTCACTCTTTCTTGACCTCAAGTTAACTTAAATTTTGGAAATAATTATTTCAAACATTTGTAACTTTATTAAATACATATTCAGCCAACTGATTAATTTTCAAATATGACAAACTTGGGAGAGGCGCTTGCGGCACTCAAAAGGGGAACATTCCGAGAGGTGGGCATCCCTATGATATCTACGTCAGTTTTCTAATAATAATAGAATCCCCTGCAAATGGACTAACCCAGTTGGTCCAGTGGTGAGATTGGTATTTCAAGCCCGCTTAATAAATGCGGTGGGTTTGGACTTGTTATTTTAGGCCTACGGGTCTAGCATAAATCTAAAAAAAGTCAAGGATAAAAAACTAACTATGGTGTTGTAGTTAAGTTGTTGATTTTTAATCAAAAGACTAAAGTTATGTTCGGTTGAAGATGACATTTTTGTTATATTTTTAAAAGGTAGAATATTACTAAAAGTCAAATGAGATATTCGGGCCATATTGGGCCAATAAATCACGGCTCATGATGGGCCGGGCTTGATGTGGGTTATCCTAGAGTTAACCACATTTTAACTCAAGGTTAACTTGATGCACGCTTTGATAGGGGGAACTACTTAATTCGGAAGATACGTGGGTTATCCAAGGGATAACTTTGAGTTACGAAACCCAAGTGGAGAGGTGAGTTGTAGTGCCCCAAAATTTATTTGATAATTTTATGGCATTATTAGCAATTAACTGGACTAATTTGGAGTTATTAATCAATATAAGGCCAAATTGTGTTAATCAATTAATCCAACTCACTTAATTAAAGTCTAAAGGGTTTTAAGATCATGCCCATTTAGTTTGGCCCACATTCTAGAAGGTTATTAAGCTTATCCTCGGAATTATAAGGATAAATACAACTTAATACAGATAATTAGGCGGATAATGAATAGAAGAGTTTGATTTCCCTTGAACTCTGGGAACGAGTAATGTAACGGTCTATCGCGAGACCGTCACATGACTATAACGCACTGGCCATAGACCGTTACATCCTGTTAATTTCGTAAAAGAAAGAACAAGTACAAAGATTAAAACTTTGGACTCTTATCCACTAAGGATCGACTCGGGAAGAGTTGTAATAATACTGAGGACTCTTAGAGACTAGGATTTGATGAAATAAGGACTCTAAACTCGATCTAATCCTCAAACCCTAGTCTAACCTCTATAAATAGGGCATAGTTCTGAACTGTGCGACCCTTACTTTTTGGGCGTAAGGAAGCAAGGTAAGGAGTCATTATCTTAGGTAAGTTCTTTAGAATAATTTGTTCACAATACTTTAGACTAACTCCCCTCCGAATTTTACATCTTTAGGTCAAGAGGTCGTGGAGTTAGAGCCCAAGGAAGTTGCTGAAAAAGTCACAAGAGGAAGAGAAGAACTAGGGCAAGGTTCTCAACCAAATTCAGGAACTACAGTCTAAGTAAGAGGTAGGTTATCTCATGAACGGTAAAAATAACTTGATAGGACTAAGAGCCTCTGTTTTGATTGGATTTCATGCATTCTAGATCATCAATTTCATGTTTTATTGGTTCTATGCATATCATGTATCTCTTAGCCCTAACTAAAGATTAAAGACTTGACTATCCATCTATTCATCAATACCCATGCATATAGACAACCTTTACTTTGTTAACATATCTAGAAACTCATGATGTTTTGATAAAAGACATGATGTGAGTTGATCTCTTAGCTTCTATAGTTGTTTCCTGTTAGCAGAGACTGTAACGCATCACAGAAGGACTGTCACTTCCATGTAACGGCCCCACGACAGACCGTTATACTCCCTGATTAGATTTGAGTTTCACGGTTGATTATAACGCGCTTGGACAGACGCGTTACATTCATGTAACGGCTGGGTCCTGACCGTCACAATCACAGTGACGCCCCATCTCCAGACCGTTATACTCTGTGTTCTGTCAACCCCAAGACAGAATATAACCTACCAATATTATTATTGTTAAAGCCTAGTTACCTAAGTTTCAACCTGATCATGTGATTTTAAGGTTATTTGATCATTCATGATAGGTATTGCATGTTTTGTGGTCTCACTTTTATTGAGTTATGTTAATTTTTGAAGCCAAATTATATAGTTTTGTATTATAAAGAATGACTTTTAACATTGTATTGACGGAGTTTTTATCATGATTTCACATTGATTATACATATCTCTCTCTGTCAATAGAGTCAATTCCATAAGTACATGGCACATATTCCGGTATGTTGTCATTAGTTCACACCTTACACTTTAGGAACACCATCTTGGACATGAGGACCTCTCTATTGGATATTTCTTCCAATAGACTAGGAAATCATTGTTTCAAGGCCTCCGTAATTCTCCGCGAGCCTGGGATTCCCACTAGGACGCCGAGTTGGTTGTACCATTAAAGCCCAATAAATAGAATGCACTATCATGGTTTCTGATTCTTGAAATGTAACGGCCTTGAACTGGACCGTCAGGCTCACGTAACGGCCTAGTGCCAGACCGTCACATTCCTCTGAGTCTATTTTTATCTTTCTAGACTCTGATCATTTTAACGGCCCATTAGTGGCGCGTTACATAGTGTAACGACCAAGTTAACGACCGTTACATAGCTTATATATGTTAACCCAAGGTTTGACCAAGGGTTGATATTTCAATGATTCTAGACAAACCTTGATGATCTAGAACCTATCATATTGCTTAAGAAACTTAATATAATGAATAAATGATAAAAGAATGTACCGTTATGCTGTCGATTTATTTCTATGAGCATAACCTTATTTAAGTCGTTTTCTTGACTCCTACATTCCTATGTTGAAGCATTCATTCATTAATTTTAGTTATCATGGAATTATTGGAAGTGCTATATTCTTGGCCATACTTTACTGTTATACTACGTGGAAGTAGCTTAATTTATAACTGAAGATGCGATCAAGCACTGATTGTGTTTAAGGACTCTATACTAGTCCCCTCAGTTGATTGCCGGAAACATACTATTTTATAAACCATGGGATATGATGCTACTGGCGTCGCATTGCGCTGGGAGTACTATTTCTATAAATAAGTGAAGATCCACGATACGATACGACACAACATGACATTCTTGCTTGATATTCCACAGAAATTCACGAAGCACTTGCTCATAAGCATAAGATGCTAAAGTGATGAATATGTGACTTGCTAGTACATTCTCGATATATTCTTGCTCATGAAAAGCCAAATATCATGTTCATGTTATATTCTTGCTAGTTCATTCTTGATCATTCTATATTATCTTGTTACTTTAGTTTGATCGCATGATTGATTCGCATTCGCATGATTTTACCTCATTCTTTAGAGCTAAAATGTTAATTACTTTAATAGTGCCTTCATGTTGATGCGAAGATACCTACTGGGCAAGTGTGCTCATTACCTATTTCTAATCTTTTTCAGGAAATGAAAGTGAGTCGGGTTCGGATTCGGATTATTCCAGTAGCGGATCCGAGAGCGATTAAAGATGAGTGAAGACTTAGGAAGTCTATAATATCTAGATTGAGTCAATGTAATTTTCCTATTTCTTGAGTCTAGTAGAATGAAAATCAAATTAGTGATTGTATCTTTGAATATTGAGCATTATGATATGAAGTTGAAGTTGATTAAATCCTGTGCAATTGCATTTACTTGTGTGATTGTCTCGCGCTCTGATTGATTCTTGCTTGCAAGAGACTTACCATGCCGGCTGTTCGCGCTCCCCGAGCGAGTCTTCCGCTGTAATAAAGGCTCGGGGCGTGACAGTTAAGTTGGTATCAGAGCCTAAGTCTCAAGACTTAGGGAAAAGAGTCATGTCATAGGACAAGTCCACGGTTAAGGACCCTTACCTGTGAACTAAGGAAGAAATTTCGTACCCATGTGAGAATTGGGTAGAGCCCGGGATAAGATAATTAATTAGCTTTAAGATTTGGTTTCATGAGAAATAACGAGTGTTATTTTTCTCTCTCAGGTACCTTATTATTTTTATCATGGCTCATCGCGTAGATTGGGACGGTATGCAACAAACTGTTGCCGGCCTCACCCAGGCACTGCAGACTATAGCACAAGGTGGTGCAGGGGCAAGGGCAGGAGATCTTCATCGCAACTTCCGGAGTCTAAATCCTCCGCGTTTCTATGGATCTTCCAATCCCGATGAGGCAGAAAATTGGATCGACGAGATGAATAGGATATTCGATGTTATACAGTGTACTGATCAGGAGAAAGTCCGTCTAGCAACGTTTCAGTTAAATAAGGACGCCCGTACTTGGTGGAAATCGGTTCCGGCACCTCCGGCCGATGCGCCTCACACATGGGATGGTTTTTCTCACTTTATTCCATTCCAAATATTTCTCTGAGCATGTCAAGGAAAGGAAGGCTATGGAGTTTGCCTCCCTTCGTCAGGGGATGATGTCCGTAGCAGAGTATGAATTACAGTTTTCAAGGCTAGCACCGTATGCACCACATTTGATTAGTACAGAACTATTAAAGGTAAACATATTTATGGACGGGTTACAGCCCAGTTTCATTCAACAACTGGGGACACAGAATATCCGCACTTATGCGGAGATGGTTCAAAGGGCATATTTATACGAGAGGACCTTAGAGAAGGTCGAAAGGTTGAAAGAAATGGGAGAAGAATCTAGCCGGCGCTCAGATCGGCATTATAAGAAAGAGAAGTTTAGCATCACGGAACCATACAAAAGCCGTGATAACAAGAAAAGATCAAGGAACGGGAACGGTGGAAGTTCCCAAAAGAATAGTAAAAAGGTTAAAGAAGAGAAGGAGCAAGTCGCCTTGCACCTTTTGCGAGAAATTCGGCCACTCGGCTGAAGAATGCTGGAAGCGCCTAGGTGCTTGTTTGCGCTGTGGAAGTATGGAGCATCGTGTGCCAGATTACCCCCTTATGAAAGATCAATCAAATAACGGAGGACATAGGAGGCAGGCTCGCCTCAATGCAGTTATAGATGAAGAAGAAGCGCCCAGGGATCAAAATGATGGGCTCATGGAAGGTACTCTTCAAATCTGTTCTCGTCCTGCATTCGTGCTGTTTGATACTAGTGCTTCTCATTCTTTTATCTCCACCACCTTTGCAAAGACCTTACTAACTGCATCAGTTCCCCTACCTTCAGATCTTGCTATTACTACACCTTTAGGATCTGGAACTAAGCTTACCAACTATTATCCTGATTGTGAGGTGGTAGTAGAAAGACACAATCTCCCGGCAAACTTAGTATGCCTTGATATGAAAGGTTATGGTGCCATTTTAGGGGTAGATTGGCTTGTAGACCATGATGCTTACATCAACTGCCGAAATAGGATTATATCTTTCCGAAAACCCGGTCTTCCAAGATTTTCCTTTCTTGGCATCAAATACAAGAAGCACCCTACCATCATCTCTTCTCTTCACGCCTGTAAACTTATCTCAAAAGGTTGTGAAGCTTTTCTTGCTTCAGTCATTGTCACAGAATCTAAGGAAATTGTCCTAACAAACATTCCTATTGCAAATGAGTTCCCAGACGTGTTCCCATCTGAACTACCTAGTTTATCGCCCGAGAGGGAAGTAAACTTTACCATTGAACTCATTCCAGGTGCGGCACCTGTTTCTATAGCCCCTTACAGGATGTCTCCCACATAACTTAAGGAACTAAAGAAGCAATTATAGGAACTTCTAGACAAGGGTTTCATTAGACCTAGCACATCCCCTTGGGATGCGCCTGTTCTATTTGTCAAGAAGAAGGATGGTTCTCTCAGATTATGCATCGATTACCGGCGACTGAATCAGCTTACAATCAAAAATAAATATCCATTGCCGCGTATTGATGAGCTCTTCAATCAACTTTTGGGAGATGAGTACTTTTCTAAGATTGACCTAAGATCAGGTTATCATCAGCTTAGAATCAAAGAAGAGGACATTTATAAATCGGCTTTTCAAAGTCGTTATGGCCACTATGAATTCATGGTGATGCCGTTCGGTTTAACTAATGCCCCAGCAGCATTTATGCAACTTATGAACAGTGTCTTCCAGCCATATTTAGACCAATTCATCGTCGTCTTCATCGATGATATCCTGATATACTCCAAGACAAAAGAAGAATATGAAGAACATCTAAGGATAGCTTTGTAAACACTTAGAGAACACAAGCTATATACCAAACTCAATAAGTGTGAATTCTGGCTCAAGGAAGTCTCATTCCTAGGCCACATTATTTCAAAAGAAGGTATTGTTGTGGATCCTTCTAAGGGAGAAGCTGTCAGAGATTAGAGCCGACCAACGACTGTATCTGAAGTCAGAAGCTTTTTGGGTCTAGCAGGTTATTATAGAAGATTCATAAAGGACTTCTCAAAGATCGCGGTTCCTTTAACTAGACTTACTAGAAAAGAAAATACTTTTATCTGGTCGAAGGACTGTGAAAAGAGTTTTCAAAGTCTTAAGAATCATCTTACAACAGCCCCTGTTTTGTCGCTACTAATAGAGGGTGCTGGATTTGAAGTATATACGGATGCATCTGGAATTGCTTAGGGTGTGTCCTTATGCAAGATGGAAAGGTGATTTGCTATTCTTCAAGACAATTGAAACGTCACGAAGAAAATTATCCTGTACATGATTTGGAATTAGCAGCAGTTATTTTCGCCTTGAAAATTTGGCGTCATTATCTTTATGGAGAAAAGTTTACGATCTACACAGACCACAAGAGCTTGAAATATTTATTTTCTCAAAAAGAGCTTAATATGAGGCAAAGGAGGTGGCTAGAACATCTCAAGGACTTTGATTTTTTTATTCAATATCATCCTGGCAAGGTGAATGCTGTAGCAGATGCACTTAGCAGAAAACCAATTGGTATGTTATCAAGTCTCATGATTAGTGTGACTAACCTTATTCCTCAATTTGCCCAGTTGAATTTAGAGGTTGATATTAAGGAAGAAGATTGCTTCATAGCTATTATCCGAGCTCAACCTACATTGATAGAGGATTTGGCCAAGTTACAAAAGGATGATCCAATTTTACTGGGAATTAAGGCCAATATTGAACAAAGACCGGATTTTTCTATTTCTAATGATGGAAGATTGCTATTCAAGGGTCGAATGTGTATACCGGATCATGAGGATACAAAGAAATTGATCTTAGAAGAAGCACATAAATCAAAGTACTCCATCCATCCAGGAGGTACCAAGATGTATCAAGATCTCAAAAGAAACTTCTGGTGGCCCAATATGAAGAGGGAAGTAGCTGATTTTGTATCTTGTTGTCTTACATGCCAACAAGTGAAGGCGGAACATTTCAGACCTGTAGGAAAATTACATCCCTTAAATATTCCCGAATGGAAATGGGAAAGTATAGGAATTGATTTCATTATGGGATTACCCAAGACAAGAGGTGGACATGATGGAATATGGGTAATCATAGACCGATTGACTAAATCTGCACATTTCATATCAATAAAAAGTCGATGGTCTGTGGATATTCTAGCAGCATTATACATCAAAGAAATTGTTAAACTACATGGCATCCCTATCTCTATTATATCAGATAGAGATCCACGATTTACATCACAATTCTGGAAAAGTTTACAACATTCACTGGGGACTAGATTGAATTTTAGCACAGCTTTTCATCCACAAACTGATGGTCAGACAGAAAGGATAAATCAGGTGGTAGAAGATATGCTCAGGGCTTGTGTCATTGATTTTGGAGAAAGTTGGCATGATCACTTGCCTCTGGTAGAATTTGCATATAACAACAGTTATCAAGCAAGCATACAAATGGCACCTTTTGAAGCTCTATATGGGAAAAGTTGTCGATCACCAATATGTCGGAATGAAATAGGGGAAAGGCAATTTCTAGGCCCCGACCTTATCAGAGATTCTACAGAGAAAATAAAGCTCATCCAGGAAAGAATGAAAATGGCACAAGATAGGCAAAAGTCTTATGCTGACAATCGAAGACGTGACTTGGAGTTTCAGGTAGGAGATCATGTGTATTTGAAGGTTTCTCCAGGTCGTGGTATTCGAAGATTTGGCATCAAAGGAAAGCTAACTCCAAGGTTCATTGGCCCATTTGAAATTCTTGAAAGGGTCGGTGAAGTGGCTTATAGATTGGCCTTACCTCCACAGTTAGCAAGAGTTCATGACGCATTTCACGTCTCTATGCTGAAAAAGTACGTATATGATCCAAACCACATTATCACTTATGACAATATAGAGATTCAGAAAGACTTGACATACGAGCAAATACCGATCAAAATTCTGGATCGGGAAGTGCGTCAATTAAGAAATAAAGTTATTCTCATGGTCAAGATCCAATGGAAGAAAACATGGCCATATGAAGCAACATGGGAAACCGAAACGGCTATGCGGAAAAGATTCCCAGAATTATTCCACTGTAAGTACACTCTCCACAATCCATGAATTGAATTTGGGGACCAAATTCTTTTAAGTGGGGGAGGGTGTAGTGTCCCAGAATTTATTTGATAATTTTATGGCATTATTAGCAATTAAATGGACTAATTTTGAGTTATTAATCAATATAAGGCCAAATGGTGTTAATCAATTAACCCAACTCACTTAATTAAAGTCTAAAGGGTTTTAAGATCAGGCCCATTTAGTTTGACCCATATTCTAGAAGGTTATTAAGCTTATCCTTGGAATTATAAGGATAAATATAACTTAATACAGATAATTAGGCGGATAATGAATAGAAGAGTTTGATTTCCCTTGAACTCTGGGAATGAGTAATGTAATGGTCTATCGCGAAACTGTCACATGACTATAACGCACTAGCCATAGACCGTTACATCCTGTTAATTCTGTAAAAGAAAGAACAAGTACAAAGATTAAAACTTTGGACTCTTATCCACTAAGGATCGACTTGGGAAGAGTTGTAATAATACTGAGGACTCTTAGAGAGTAGGATTTGATGAAATAAGGACTCTAAACTCGATCTAATCCTCAAACCCTAGTCTAAACTCTATAAATATGGCATAGTTCTGAATTGTGCGACCCTTACTTTTTGGGCGTTAGGAAGCAAGGTAAGGAGTCATTATCTCAGGTAAGTTCTTTAGAATAATTTGTTCACAATACTTTAGACTAACTCCCCTCCTAATTTCACATCTTTAGGTCAAGAGGTCGTGGAGTTAGAGTCCAAGGAAGTTGCTGGAAAAGTCACAAGAGGAGGAGAAGAACTAGGGCAAGGTTCTCAACCAAATTCAGGAACTACAGTCTAAGTAAGAGGTAGGTTATCTCATGAACGGCAAAAACAACTTGATAGGACTAAGAGCCTCTGTTTTGATTGGATTTCATGCATGCTAGATCATCAATTTCATGTTTTATTGGTTCTATGCATATCATGTATCTCTTAGCCCTAACTAAAGATTAAAGACTTGACTATCCATCTATTCATCAATACCCATGCATATAGACAACCTTTACTTTGTTAACATATCTAGAAACTCATGATGCTTTGATAAAAGACATGATGTGAGTTGATCTCTTAGCTTCTATAGTTGTTTTCTGTTAGCAGAGACTGTAACGCATCACAGAAGGACCGTCACTTCCATGTAACGGCCCCACGACAGACCGTTATACTCCCTGATTGGATTTGGGTTTCACGGTTGATTATAATGCGCTTGGACAGACGCGTTACATTCATGTAACGGCTGGGTCCTGACCGTCACAATCACAGTGACGCCCCACCTCCAGACCGTTATACTCTGTGTTCTGTCAACCCCAAGATAGAATATAACCTGCCAATATTATTATAGTTAAAGCCTAGTTACCTAAGTTTTAACCTGATCATGTGATTTTAAGGTTATTTGATCATTCATGATAGGTATTGCATGTTTTGTGGTCTCACTTTTATTGAGTTATGTTAATTTTTGAAGCCAAATTATATAGTTTTGTATTATAAAGAATGACTTTTAACATTGTATTGACGGAGTTTTTATCATGATTTCACATTGATTATACATATCTCTCTCTGTCAATAGAGTCAATTCCATAAGAACATGGCACATATTCCGGTATGTTGTCATTAGTTCACACCTTGCACTTTAGGAACACTATCTTGGACATGAGGACCTCTCTATTGGATATTCCTTCCAATAGACTAGGAAATCATTGTTTCAAGGCCTCCGTAATTCTCCGCGAGCCTGGGATTCCCACTAGGACGCCGAGTTGGTTGTACCATTAAAGCCCAATAAATAGAATGCACTATCATGGTTTCTGATTCTTGAAATGTAACGGCCTTGAACTGGACCGTCAGGCTCACGTAACGGCCCAGTGCCAGACCGTCACATTCTTCTGAGTCTATTTTTATCTTTCTAGACTCTGATCATTTTAACGGCCCATTAGTGGCGCGTTACATAGTGTAACGGCCTAGTTAACGACCGTTACATATCTTATATATGTTAACCCAAGGTTTGACCAAGGGTTGATATTTCAATGATTCTAGACAAACCTTGATGATCTAGAACCTATCATATTGCTTAAGAAACTTAATATAATGAATAAACGATAAAAGAATGTACCATTATGCTGTCGATTTATTTCTATGAGCATAACCTTGTTTAAGTCGTTTTCTTGACTCCTACATTCCTATGATGAAGCATTCATTCATTGATTTTAGTTATCATGGAATTATTGGAAGTGCTATATTCTTGGCCATACTTTACTGTTATACTGCGTGGAAGTAGCTTAATTTATAACTGAAGATGCGATCAAGCACTGATTGTGTTTAAGGGCTCTATGCTAGTCCCCTCGGCTGATTGTCGGAAACATACTATTTTATAAACCATGGGGTATGATGCTACTGGCGTCGCATTGCGCTGGGAGTACTATTTCTATAAATAAGTGAAGATCCACGATACGATACGACATAACATGACATTCTTGCTTGATATTCCACAGAAATTCACGAAGCACTTGCTCATAAGCATAAGATGCTAAAGTGATGAATATGTGACTTGCTAGTACATTCTCGATATATTCTTGCTCATGAAAAGCCAAATATCATGTTCATGTTATATTCTTGCTAGTTCATTCTTGATCATTCTATATTATCTTGTTACTTTAGTTTGATCGCATGATTGATTCGCATTCGCATGATTTTACCTCATTCTTTAGAGCTAAAATGTTAATTACTTTAATAGTGCCTTCATGTTGATGCGAAGATACCTACTGGGCAAGTGTGCTCATTACCTATTTCTAATCTTTTTCAGGAAATGAAAGTGAGTCGGGTTCGGATTCGGATTATTCCAGTAGCGGATCCGAGAGCGATTAAAGATGAGTGAAGACTTAGGAAGTCTATAATATCTAGATTGAGTCAATGTAATTTTCCTATTTCTTGAGTCTAGTAGAATGAAAATCAAATTAGTGATTGTATCTTTGAATATTGAGCATTATGATATGAAGTTGAAGTTGATTAAATCCTGTGCAATTGCATTTACTTGTGTGATTGTCTCGCGCTCTGATTGATTCTTGCTTGCAAGAGACTTACCATGCCGGCTGTTCGCGCTCCCCGAGCGAGTCTTCCGCTGTAATAAAGGCTCGGGGCGTGACATGAGTTAACTCAACCCCCTCCCATTATTGCATCTATTGTATGTTTTCACCCTTAGACCCCGCACCCTCCCCCCTAGAGACTGATGCTCATGTGTGAACTTCTCCCTCTTAACATTTTATTCTCCACTTTGGTTCGATCATCTTCTCCCTTTTGAATCTTTCAACCGTCTTCCTCTCTGCACGATCGTGTTGGTCGTCTTCTCATTTGGATCTTCCCCTTTGAATCGTTTATTTTCCTCTCTAGATCTTCCCTTCCGGATCGAGCATGACTTTCCCTCTTACCTTTTTCCTTTCTTCTAGAGCCCCCATCTTTTCGACCATCAACCCCCTCCTCCGTCCAACATTTTGAACATAGCAACATTATTTGTAATATTAAAATAATTCACAAAATTTGACTAACATTATTTTTTGAAAACGTTCAAAGTTAAAAATTTACATAATTTCAGCAACATTAGCTTCTCATATCATACAAAGTTAACGTTCAATAAAAATAACAACACGTTATATGGAGTAGAGAGAGAGATTTCATTGTTTACTATTATAGATAAATAAGTGTAAAGAATGAGCATTTCTGACAATTCATTAGTTGTTACTATCGGCTTAACTCAAAACTTATCATAGCGCAACGGGTTAAAAATGAGTTAAGTCACCTCTTTATTATCAGGTTAGCCCTAACTTTATCGAACAAAAAATATATTAACTCCGAAGCAAGTTAACTAAGACAAGTTAACCCATAATTAGCTAAGAGGTAATTAATACCAATTTGGTAGGGAGTTTGGGTTAAGTTAACTCTGGACTAACCGTTAACCTACTTAGGTTAGTTCAGGGTTAACTTATTTTTGATTTGATAGCAAGAGGATTAACTCAGAAGTAAATAGGTGAGCTAATCTAATTTGAATCTATTGTGATTTGGTAGGTAGTGAGTTAACCCAATAATATTTATAAATAAAATACCATAGTTACCCCTCTTTTTGAATTTTTAAATATCTCTCTCATTCTCTCTCCCTCTCTCCCCTCTCCTCTCTCTTTCCATGTTTCAGTCATTAATTATCATTTTTATGATTTTTTTATCATTTTCATAATTATTTTATTATTATATCGTTACTTTTATTAATTATTTTTTAATATTTTTTGTCATTTTCATCGTTAGGTTATTATTATACTGTTACATTTATTAATTATTATTATTTATGATTTTTTTTCTTCTCTTTCTAATTTATCTTTCGTATGTTCATGTAATTAGATCAGCAGGGTGAAAAATGTCTGACAATGGTGAAAAATGTCTGATAGGGGTGACAAATTGATACATAAGGCATACATCTATCAGATAAGGGTGACAAATTGATACATAAGGCATACATCTATCAGATAAGGGTGACAAATGGCTTTTGATGAGGATGGAAAATGTCTGATAGAGGTGACAAATGGATACATATGACAGACAATTATCAGATAAGGGTGACAAATAGATGCATAAGGGTGAAAAATGTATGACGGGGGTGACAAATAGATACATAAGGCAGACAACTATCAGATAAGGGTGACAAATGGCTACATAAGGGTGAAAAATGTCTGATAGGGGTGACAAATGGATGCATAAGGCAGACAACTATCAGATAATGATAACAAATAGATACATAAGGGTGAAAAATGTCTGATAGGGGTGACAAATAGATACAGAAGGCAGACATCTATCAGATAAGGGTGACAAATGACTACATAAAGGTGAAAAATATCTGACATGGGTGACAAATGCATAAGTCAAAAATAACATTAATTACAGATTTACGTTATTATTATTCTTTAAAAATTTTATTTATCTTAATTTTTAAATATTTTTATTATATTATATAAATATAATATACCATGAAATAAGTTTTGTTTGATAAATAACATCTATAATTTCACTAATTAAAATTTAAAAGTAAAAAATGACATTAATTATGGGTTTATATTATTGTTCATCTTAAAAAATTATTTTATCACAATTTTTAATATTTTAATATATTATATATATTAATTATAACATAAAATTTATTTTATTTCGATAAATAAAATTAATAATCTCACTAATTAAAATTTAAAAGCAAAAAGGCATTAATTATAGGTTTATATTATTGTTCATCTTTAAAAATTTTAATAGATTCCATATGATAAATATATTATTATTATAATCAAACTTTTGATAAAAATTATTATTAACATTACAAACTAAAATTTTAACAATAATAAAAGTTATAATTATTTAATGTTAAACATAAACAAAGAACAAAGAGAGCCAAAGAGAGAGATTAAATATAAATAAATAAGAGAGAGAGAGAGAGAGAAAGAGTATTGATTATGGGTGAGAGAGAGAGATGGTGTATTTATTGAGCATTGATTGTGGGCTAACCCACCTTAACCTACCTCTGAAGGTGAAGGTGAATTTCGAAGTCCAGGGTTAATATAGGTTTAATACCGGTTTAATCCTAATCCACATGGTTTGCCTATCAAACCAGAAAAGTAGTTAATCCTGAGTTAACATTGGGCTAACCCACGACCAAATTGATTGTGGACTAACCCATCTTAACCCACCTCTGAAGGTGAATTTCGAAGTCCATGGTTAATATAGGTTTAATACCGATTTAATCCTAATCCACATGGTTTGCCTATCAAACCGATAAAGTAGTTAATCCTGAGTTAACATTGGGCTAACCCAGGACCAACTCTCTACCAAATCGGTGCTAAGGATGCAGAACTGACCTTGGCTTGGGTGGGTTAGCCCAAGCTCGTCCCTTTGACGCCCCTACAATGAATCATAGCGACGTAAACAACGATGAAAAATAATTAGTGTACATCTAAAGTTATTACACACCGTGGGTGTGCATTAAGTTTAATTTTTAATTTTTAATTTTTAATTTTTTTTATGATGTGGATCCCAAATGCTCTAACTTGTGGTATAACTTATAATTTCGTTGGACAATACTAAAAACTTTCAAAAAAAAGTTTGAATCAAATCATTGTTGTGCCCCTATGGTTTTGATGTCAGCAAGCACTATGAGTATGAATTATTTTGATGTCAGCAAGCACTATGAGCATGGTTGATTGATTGATTTGAGAGTGGGCACATTCATCTCATTGCATTGTCTGTCTCTGCATTGGTGCAACTCTAGTTCCTGCATAACAAGTGTAGTTTGCATCGGTACATTAACTGTTGTTGCACGTCATATAGTCGATGCATGATCTGGTAAATAGACTGCACTGTTAGTTCTCCTGCATACATTGCATCGGTTCAATATCTGCCATATGCACACACTGCATCGATGCATTCGTCAGTCGCTTTATTTCGAAGTCGATGCATGTTCATTATGCATACATAGTCAGTACATTCGGTTGTTTCATGCATATACAATGTCTGCACAGTCTTTGCTGTTATGTCCATACGTCATTTAAGCAAGTCTATACATGATGCATTGATTCTTAAATCCTAGGTAGCAAGTCTGTACATTGTCTTGTTTCAGGCACGCAAAGTCTGTACATCGTCTTGGCGCATGCACGCAAAGTCTGTACATTCTTTGACAGCATGCCTGAGCATTCATCTTCGTTGTGCATACTTTGATAGATGCAAACTGCATTTCACACGTTCAACGTCTATACATTCTTCAGTGGCATTTGTGCAATCTTTCAAAACAAAGTCTATACACTCTTTACCATGCATTCAAAGTCTATACATTCTGCCGCATACATACGTAAGGTAGTGTCATGCACTCAAAGTCCACACGTGCACACGCATAGTTTGTGCATCATGCATTCATGCTTAAACTCTAGGCATAGCAAGTCTGCACATTGTTTGTACATTGCACGCAGAGTCTGCACACTCGTTGATGGCATGTCCGAGCATTCATCTTCAATGTGCATACTTTCCTATATGCATATCGCATTACAAGCCAGCAAGTCTGTACATCGTCTTGTACATTGCACATAAAGTCTATACATTCTCTGGTGGCATGTCCGTGCATTCACCTTCATTGTACATACTTTCTAATATGCATACTGCATTATGTGCATCAAGTATGTACATGCTTAGATCAAATCTCGAACCAACTCTGTGCTCTAACCTTTGCAGGATATCTGCTCGAAGAAATTAAGAAGGGCACGTGATCCGAGAATGAAGGATGTGCCAGGATCGTGACACGTGTAACGCAGTGAGCTGAAATGCTGCCATGTGATCAAGGCGCTCTGGGCGGGAATTGTGGAGGACACACGCCCACCTCTCTGATGCTATAAATAGAAGACTTCTCCATCTGGAGAAAGCGATCGTGAGAAGAGTGATCGAAGTAGGGGAACTTATCTGAAAGAGAAGAAGATAGAGAGAGAGCCTGCACGATCCAAAAGAAGAGAAAAAGAGAAGAAGAGAGAGTAGCAGAGAAGAAAAGAGACGACGAAGAAGAAGAAAGATAGAGAGAGAGATAGAGAATTAGGGGAGAAGAAGAGAAGTTTCATCTGAAGATCTGTCCCTACTGGACCGTGGATCAAATCCAGGCTAGTCAGCTCTTTGAGAGCCACTTTATGTTCTATCATCTACAGCTTTCTGTTGCTGTGTTCTTTCCATATGTTGTTTTTCTCTTTTACCTTTGTTTCAAGCTGTTAGTCAGCAGAGCTAAGCTGTATTGCTCAGCGGTTGCGGAGGAGGATTCCTCTGGTCAGCAAGCTGTGTTGCTCAGTGGGCGAGGTGGATACCTCGGACAACAAGCTGTGTTGCTCAGCGGGTAGAGGAGGATTCCTCTGGACGGGTTAAGCTGTAGTCCCTAGCGGTTGGCAAAGCTGTAATGCCCAGCGGTCAAGCTGTTAGTCAGCGGTTTGTAGGCAAGCTGTGTCACCCAGCGGTTTTCAAGCTGTTTGGCAGTGGGATCCACACTCTGGTTTGAGTGTGGGGTGGACGTAGGTCTGGAGGACCGAACCACCTTAAAAATCTTCTGTGTAGTGGTTTGAATGTCTATTGTGTTTCTCTATATGCATGCTTAGGTTCGATGTGTTCTTTCATCTAGTGAGTGGTTTATTTGCACACCACATATTTGATTGGAATTGGGTTTGCACACTAGCGCATATAGAGTAGATCAGAAGTTAAGTCTATCTGATCTTTCCATTTCGTTCGAAAAGAGCACCTGTGTCATACAAGACACTTATTTGTGTTAATTCCGCATCTCTTATTGTTATAGTTTTTAATTGGGAGTAATTTTTTAAGGGGAGATTCATTCACCCCCCTCTGAATCCATCGCACCGATCCCAACAATTGGTATCAGAGCGGGTGTCTGCACAGAGGGTCAGCGACCTGCAGATCCGATCCGTAATTGGCTTCGGTGCGATCTAAGTTGATCTGTTTGCTTGCATTGTTTTGAGCTCTCTACTAGCATTGCTCTTGATCTGATCTGTTTCATCTTGCACTTATGGCTGAAATTCCTGTATTCACTGGTTTAGACTTCTATGGCTGGTACGGTCGTTTTAGAGACTATGTGATCCATATGGATTCTGATTTATGGATACTCATAGCTCACAGTCCATATGAAGTTCCTGAGGACAAATCCAAATGGAAGTCCTCAGATAGACTGAAATCTGAAGAAAATCAAAAAGCCCTAGATCTAACAAAAAGGGCAATAGACTCTCATTACTTTTCATTTGTTGATGAGTGCAGGAGCGCATCGGAAATCATCAACCGAATATTGGAGAGATCGTGCAGAGATGAGGAAATGTGCTTCATGGCCAGAGATCAATCCGAGGACTCATCCTCTCAGGTAAACTCTAGGATAGAGAATATTAGTTATGATGATTTAGTTGCCATGAATGAGCATTTATTGATTAAATATGATAGAGTCAAATCTGAAAAGAAAAAAATGAGAAAAGAAATGATTAATGAAGTTACTCGTTTGAAGGCAGAGAATGAAAACTTGAAATCTGACATGAATAAAGAAAAAGATGAGTTGAACAATTTGAAATCTGAAAATGAGAACCTTAGAAACAAACTCATTAGTGAAAATAATTCTTGCAATGAATGTGCCATTCTCAGAGATTTGATTAATGATATAGATCATGATGATAATTTGTAAAAGGAATTAATCAAATCCCTGAAAGAAAAAAACCAATTACTGTTGGTAAAGAAAATTGAGGTTGAAGAAAGTGGAGAAAAACTGTTTGAAGAAAATGGTTACTTGAAAGATCAAAACAAGGAACTGATGGTTTTGAACATTGTGCTTTCTGAAAAACTGATGGACATTGAAAAAGGTAAGGCAATTTTGAATGACATAGAAGCTAATGAGAATTTGAAGATATTGCAGGAAAATGAAAATTTGAAAAGACTCAATGATGGTTTGCATAATTAAATAATCTCATGTGAAGATGACATTGTGTTATTGCAAACTGAAATTGATGATCTAAAAGCCTCTATGTCTAAATTTGTGAAAGGAAATGACAATTTGAACAAACTGCTTGGCACTAAGGTGAATTTTCAGAAAGAAGGACTAGGTTATGTGCCTGTCAATAAACAAACTAATGAAAATAAGAAGTCAACTGTATTCATGAAAAGTTCTGAACATGCTAACCAATCTAGTGCTTCTATCTTTCAATTCACTATAAAGAAAGCCGAAAATTTAGATAAAAATCAGAAAAAGTTTCAAAAATCAAAGAAAATTGTTAATATGAATAAGCTCAAACATGTCCATGATTTACATGTGCATGCTGCTCACTGCTCTCACACACATTCACACTCTCATGCGAATGTTAATTCTGTCAATCAAGTGAATGCGAATAAAAAGGTAGTAACATGTCACTATTGTGGGAAGGTTGGACATATTATGCATAACTGTGTAACATTGATAAATGATGAAAGAAATGCTGTTAGAATGTATCCTAGAAATCATCTTCCTAGGAAATCTTCTATTGATTAGAAAAAGAAAATTCAATGTTATTACTGTGAGAATTTTGGTCACATTGCTACCTTCTGCTGGCATGCTCAGGGAAAGAAAACTAATTCTGGATTTGTAAATTTCCCTGTTAATAAAAACATTTTCGATAGAAAGAAGTTTGGTTATAGAAGCAAGCACATTGTATGTTTTGAATGTGGAAAGCCATGCCACAGGGCTGCAACCTGTCGGCTGGCAGGTTATAATAAACAGGCTGGCTTTGGTCAACAGAATCTTAATTCTATTAACAGAATTTTTCATGCAAAGATACATATAATTAATGACAACAGTAATTTGCATAAAAAGAATTTAAAATCTGCTGCATCATGCCATTACTGTGGTCAGATAGGTCATTGTATAGATAATTGCTCCTTGATGATGAGTGATGATCTGAAGTCTCAGAAAATGTGAAAAGCACCATTCATAGGTGTCACTTTTACTTCAGGACCCAAGGCGGCTTGGGTTCCTGCAGGATCAAAATGATTATTTTGCTGTAGGTGTGCCTTGGAATGAATAAAGGGGTTTAATAAGCCAAGGCACTCAAAATGAAAACCCCAGGATCCTACGCATCAGGTCAGCTCTGAACACTCTATTTAAATTTCATCATCTGAATTTGTGAGTATGAAAGATTTGAATTTCATGTTGATTTGATTCATGCTTAATTGAAATTCTCTGAAAATTTGAAATGAACCTGATGCTTTTGGCAGTCTTTCCCTCTAATTGAACTGCATGATTTTCTATTAAACATAAATTTTAAGACCATGTGCTACACTTTCACTGTATTTCATGCACTTAGTCAGGGGGAGTTTGACTGGTTATGCTTAATGTTATTGATGCTCATGATTAGCCTCATTGCATCTAGACAGGGGGAGATTTGTTAGATACATTTGTTCCTCACTTCCTGAATCCCTCTTGTTTAGTTATTTGAATCACTCTACTGCTCTCTAGTGGATAACTTGAATGTTCTGCTATTCTCATCTTGCATAGCTGATCTATCTGTATTCCAGACTCAGCTACTGAAATTGATTCTGCTCTGCATATATTTGATTCTCTTCTCTCCTGCTATCATTTGCTCTACCAGCTTACACCTATTAAACATTCACATCTTTTCAAGCTGGTCTGATTAATCTGGTTCTTGTTCCAGGAATGATAAGTTGTTCAGTAGCATTGATTGGACTGATCTGAGATTCTTATGTTGTGTACCATGTTTTAGTCTAAACTCGTAAAAGAAATTCCTATCATATAGGTTTAAGAATGACCATTGATTCAGACTGATATAAGTTTAATGTATTCTCAGAGTTGCACTTGAATGATTTGAAAATATCTGAATACTAAGTTTTAATAAATTTTAACCAATTGCGTCATGAATACCCTAGTCTCACCCATCTGTAATCTGAAAATGTGATATCAAGGCTACTTTAGTAGAGATACATAGAGATAGCATTGCTTTTAAACATTAACTTGAAAAATGTTAACTAAAAAAAAAATTGTGTTCGGGGTAATGACTTGGTAACTGAGTAACTGGGTTCTCTATCAATGAAATAGAGTAAACCTATGTCATGAAGTTCCACAGTTATATCTGGTAAAAATGTATTGAAATTCTGATAGAGCAATGGCATGTTTGTGTTGAGTAACTGGGGAGTCCGGCCTCTGATCAAGGTGTCTCCTCATGTAAAAAGACACTCCTATTGCTAACTCTGTTCTCAAAGTTGAGAGGTAATGACAGTCATCACACTGAAGTAACTGGGTCACTTCACCTAAGACGTGTTGTGCCTCATGTAAAAAGGTGTTGATCAACTTAAATTGCTCAGGGAATATTGTGCTCATTGAAAGAAAATTTCTTGCAAAAGCTGTCAACTCACATTTTTCTAAGTGTGTTTAATCTTGATACTATACTATGTGGAGAGGGGGATTTCCGCAGCCCACCACCAAGGCGGCCCAACAAGACCTACAAGGTCCAACCGGGCGAGCCCCACCCAAGTGATAGCCCACAGGGCCCACTTTGGGAGAAAAGCCCAATAAATAAAGACTCGAGGAACCAACTCTCCCCGGCAGCCTTATAGGCTCGGAGGGTCCGAGACAACGGTCAGGTCGCATGAAAGGTCCGGTCTAAAGCCCACTCTCCGACCGAGAGAAAGAGGCTCCAGCCGACCCATCCGACCCCACCTTCGCCGGGCCATGCCTATCGCTCGGACACGAGCTAGCATCCCCGTAGCTCGGTGAGACCGCTTGATTACCTGCAGGTGCGGCCGTTCAGAGTCCTCCGGCAGCGGGAGAGTCATGGGAGCTGCCGAACTCCAAGGGGATAACGCCCCCACGATCCGGCCATGAAAGCCCCCGATGAAGACGTAACTCCCGCCGGGAAGCCCTCAGCTCACCGGACTCTTAAAAGGCGATGCACTATTTAAGTAAGAGAGACCCTCCGGAAGATGGTAAGATGAACTAGCCCTTCACATACCCTAAGCTCCTGGGCACGATTCGCTTCACCCTTGGTGGAGAGGATTCTCGCGCATCAGCTCTCTCCTCCCCTCATTATCGCTTCCACCATCGCTCTACTGACTTAGCCATCGGAGGGTTTTCCCCCAGGGAGATCCCCTGGGCCCTCTGATACGTTTCCCTCCTCTTGCAGATTCATCTTCTGGTGATCCACAGCCCGCTCAGGACTCAGCGCGAGATTCCGCCTCTTCATCTGGCGCCGTCTGTGGGAAACGCACGAAGAGTCAAGATGGTGAGAAAAAGCTCAGGGAGGAGATCCGCCGGCGGGACAGGTAAGGCTGTGGCAGCGGGAGGCGTCCCCCCTAGGGTCTCGCAGAGCCCCCCCTCCAACGCCAGCGTCCCCGCCAACAGGCCACCACCCCCCCCCCCCCCGGCGGAGACAGGGGCACCCCTCGACGGCGGCGCCAATGCCTTCCAAGCCCTCAACGAGAAGATGGACGTCCTCGTAGAGCTCATGAGGGCCCAGGCGGCCTGAGACGCAAGGTCCCGCGCCCCGTCAGGAAGTCCCCCTCGAAGGAGTGCAACGCAGCACACCGCCGGAGGCCGCTTCACCCTCCGCGGCCGACAGCTCCTCCGCAACGACGTCGGAGGACCCTCGCAAGCTCCGCCTGCGGAGCAAGAGGCTTCCTCCACGCCGAGGAAAGGGAAGCAGGGGGCGAAGCCGCCGCACCCGGGCACCAGTGCTCCGGGAGATCGCCATGACGCCCCCCCCAGCCCCACGGCACGGCCACAGCCGGAGCTGTCTCTCCGGCTACGAGATTTTGAAAGACGGTTCACAGAGCAAGAGCGCGCTCTCCGCGCCCTGCAGAAGACCTCTTTCCCGGAGGACGAGGAAAAATCCCCTTTCTCCGAGTACATCTTGAAGGCAGAGGTCTCTCCTAGAGCCTCCATCCCAACCTTCAAGCTCTACGACGGCCAGGGCGACCCAGCCGACCACTACGACAGCTTCGACGCCCTGGTGACCCTGCATGGAACGCCGGATCCCATCAAATGCCGAGCCTTCGCGGCCACCCTGGTCCAGGGCGCTCAGGCATGGTTCCGAGCCCTCGCCCCGGGGTCCATCCGAGACTTCAGGCAGTTCAGGCGAATTTTCAAGGAGAGCTTCACCGGTAGCGCCCCCCCAAGGTCAGTAGCGGGGCTCCTGGCTCTCAAACAGGCGCAAGGGGAGAGGCTCCGGACTTACGTCCACCGATTTAAATCGGAAGCCCTTAGGATCCCCCGCCTGGATGTGGCCTCAGCCACAACCGCACTGACCGGGGGCACCCGGGACGAGAATCTCCGCCGCGAGCTTGTCCTCCACCCTCCCTCGACCCTTGCCGAGCTAGTGACTCTGGCACTGCGCCACGCCGAGTGCGAAGAGGTACTCAGCGCCTGCCGAGACACAACCGGCTCGGGTCGGGAGGGGGACAAAAAGCGGACCTCCGAGCCAAACCCTGGCTCGAGTAAGAAGCGCGATCGAGAAGGAGAGCGCAAGAGAAAGTACGAGCGGTATACCCCCTTGACCGCACCAGTCTACGAGGTCTATGAAGACATCAAAGACTCAGGACTTCTCCGCCAGCCCGAGCCGATGAGGTCGAAGAACCGCAAGCGGGACATGCATTGCCTGTTCCACGGCGACCACGGGCACCACACCGGAGATTGCCATCAGCTCCAGGACGAGATCGAGCGCCTCATCCGTCTGGGGCATCTAGCCCGGTTCACAACCGGGCACAAAGAAGATCGAGACACCGCAGAGGAGATCGACAATGCCCCCCGAGGGGTCCACATCAACGTCATCTCCGGAGGAGCGGCATCGGGAGGCGACACCAGCCGAGGAAGGAAACGTCATGCTGAGCGGGCCAGCCGAGCCTTAGAGCCCCCCAAAGGCCCGCCAATGGAGGCCCAGGTCATAGTCTTCTCCGACCAAGACCTGGAAGGGCTGAGCACCCCGCATGACGATGCCCTCGTTATCTCGGCCACGATAAATCACTGTAATGTAGACAGGATTTTGGTTGATAATGGGAGCGCCCCTGATGTATTATCTTATGACTGTTTTCTCAAGATGGGGGAAGACCCATCCAAGCTCCGCCCGATCCGAACACCCCTGTGCGGGTTTAATGGCCTGGCCACCTATCCCGAGGGAGCCCTAAGGCTGCCGGTCACTATCGGCACCCCACCCAAAACCGTTACAGTCATAGTGGACTTCATAGTGATTAAAGGTATGATAGCGTACAACGCCATTTTCGGCCTAAAATTTCTCAGCCGAATAAAGGCCGTACCATCTACCTATCACCAAAAAATGAAGTTTCCCACCAAAAATAGGTTGGGGGAAGTCCGAGGTAACCAAGCCACGGCTAGAAGGTGCTACAATATCTCGGTGGAAGCCTCAAGGCCGGACGGGAAGGATAAGGGCCCCAGGGGAGTCGAAGGAAAAACCGTAACCGCCGAGCCCGGTGGCAAATTATTAACGATATTCCTGAACGACGACCCGGCCCTTAGAGTGAGGATCGGTTCCGACCTACCACCGAAGGAACAGCAGCAGTACAAGGAGTTTCTTTCTGGGTACGTCCGGGTCTTCGCTTGGTCCGACGATCAACTCCCTGGTATACCAGAGGAAACTGTGATGCACAAGCTTAACCTCGACGCCACCGTGAGGCCCGTACAGCAGCGGAGGAGGAAGCATGCGCCCGAGAAACAGGCGATCATCAAGGCGCAGGTCACCAAGGGACAAGAGACTGGTCTTTTCAGACCGGTCCTGTACCCAACGTGGCTAGCCAACGTCGTCCTGGTGCCGAAGACCACCGGCAAGTGGCGAATGTGTGTAGACTTCACCGATCTGAACAAGGCCACCCCCAAGGACTGCTATCCGCTGCCGAGCATCGACCAACTGGTTGACTCAACCTCGGGCAACGAGATACTCAGTTTCCTGGATGCCTATTCGGGTTATCATCAGATCCGAATGAGCCCTGAAGATGTCGAGAAGACCGCCTTCATCACCGACTACGGCGTGTACTGCTACACCCGGATGCCTTTCGGATTGAAGAATGCTGGAGCCACATACCAGCGACTGGTCAACCATATGTTCGAGGGACAGTTAGGTCGGAACGTCGAGGCCTACATCGACGACATGCTTGTCAAGACCCCGAGGGTCCAAGACCACCTCACCGACCTGGCCGAGACTTTCGGCACCCTCATGAAGTACAGCATGAAGCTCAACCCCGCCAAGTGTGCCTTTGGAGTAAGATCCGGGAAGTTCCTGGGTTTCCTGGTCACTCAGTGGGGGATCGAAGCAAACCCTGACAAGGTCCAGGCCATCCTGGACATGCGCCCGCACACGTGCATTAAAGACGTCCAGCGTCTAACGGGGCATGTTGCCGCTCTCAGTCGTTTCCTGTCCCGTGCGGCCGAACGATGCTTGCCCTTCTTCAAGCTAATGAGGGGGCCTAAAATAGCGTCTGCTACGTTCGTATGGGACGGGGAATGCCAGACAGCGTTCGCCGAGCTCAAAGAGCTCCTAGCTTCACCCCCGGTGCTCTCCAAGCCCGTTGCAGGCGAGGTCTTGCTGCTCTATCTCTCGGCGACGCCATCAACGGTCAGCTCGGTCCTAGTCAGGAATGACTCGGGAGTCGAGAGGCCGATCTACTACACCAGCAAGGTGCTCGGCGAGGCCGAGCGGAGGTACCCCGCAACCGAGAAACTCGTGCTAGCGTTGGTTACCTCCGCAAAGCGCCTCCGACCCTACTTCCAGGGGCATCCCATCACCGTGCTGACCGGCGAGCCACTGAAGAAGATTCTGGCCCACCCCGAGGCCTCGGGGCGACTCGTCAAATGGGCCATCATGCTCGGGGCATACGACATCTCGTATCGGCCACGATCAGCTATCAAGGGGCAAGCGCTCGCCGACTTCATCGCCGAGAGCACCGTTCCGGTCGAGGACAGGCCTCCGACAGCAACCGGGCCAACCTGGGAGCTGTTCGTCAATGGATCGTCCAACTCGGTCGGCAGCGGCGTAGGGATCCTCCTAAGGTCCCCCGAAGGAATAGAGTTGCAGTACGCCCTAAAGTTCAGCTTTCCGGCGTCCAATAATGCTTCCGAGTACGAGGCCCTTATCTCGGGGGCCCGCATGGCCCGACGGTTGGGGGCTGAGCGAGTCAGGATCCACACCGACTCCCAGCTGGTCGCAAGCCAGGTCAGCGGCGAGTACGAAGCTCGGGAGGCACCTATGATCAAATACCTCCAGTTGGTCCGGAGCCTGGCCCAGCAGTTCGTGGAGTTCGAGGTAGTCCGAATAGCTCGGGAGCAAAACTCTCGGGCGGACGCCCTCTCCCGACTGGCCTCCTCCCTAGACCCGGAAGGTACACGATCGGTCCTCCTAGAAGAGCTAGAGCGCCCGAGTATAGACTCGGAGCTCCTCGCCATTGACTCGGCCACTCCCGACGACTGGCGCTCCCCCTACCTCTCCTGGCTACGAGACTCCCAGGAACCCTCCGACTCTCGAGAAGCCCGCCGGATGAAGTACCAAGCTCAGCGCTTCGTCATCCTCGACAGCGCCCTCTACCGAAGATCGTTCTCCGGGCCCCTTCTGAAGTGCCTCGGCCCCGACGAAGCGAGCCAAGCTATTGAGGAGATTCATCGAGGCCTGTGCGGAGCACATTCAGGAGGTCGGTCGCTGGCCAGAATCCTGCTAAGGCAAGGATATTGGTGGCCGACCCTCCAGCGCGACTGCACGGCTTACGTACAACATTGCGACCGTTGCCAGCGGTTCGACCATTTGGTCCACCAGCCGGCCACGGAACTTGTCACCCTTACCGAGCCCTACCCTTTCGCTCGGTGGGGGATCGACATCCTTGGGCCGTTCCCAACGGCTCAATCCCAGAAGAAGTTCATCATCGTCGCCATCGACTACTTCACCAAGTGGATCGAGGCTGAAGCAACAGCGAGGATCACCGAGACAGTCGTCTGGGGTTTCGTATGGAAATCGATCATTTGTCGCTTCGGCGTCCCCCGAGTGATAGTGAGCGATAACGGGCGGCAATTCGACTCTCGATACTTCCGAGATAGATGCGCCGACCTAAATATCCGCAACCACTTCACTTCGGTCGCCCACCCTCAGGCCAACGGGCTGGTTGAAAATGCCAACAAGACAATCTTGAAAGGCATAAAAACCAGACTCGGTAAGGCTAAGGGTAGCTGGCTCGAGGAACTGCCTAGCGTACTATGGTCGCACCGAACGACCCCCAGAACGGCAACCGGTGAGACCCCTTTTCAACTGGTATATGGCACCGAAGCCGTCGTTCCATTGGAGATCGCCAATCCGTCTCTCCGAGTGATCAGCTTTGTGCCCGAGGCAAACGAGCAGAAGCTGCTCGAGAACCTCGACCTGGCAGACGAACTCCGAGAGATCGCGAACGTCCGAGCTACGGAGTACCAGCGCCGCCTCACTCGGTACTACAACGCCAGGGTCCGAAGCAGACAATTCCGACCATGGGACTTCGTCCTCAAGAAGGTAGAAGCCTCTCGACCACTAGAGGCGGCGGGCAAGCTATCCCCCAACTGGGAAGGCCCCTACCGAGTGATCGAGACGCTCGGGAAAGGTGCGTACAGGTTAGCCACAATGGAAGGGGAACCCATTCCCCGGACATGGAACACAACCACACTATTTCTGAATACTGTATCAACAAATTGGGTAAAATAAACCCCCTTATCTTTCGCATTCATTCAAGATAACTGTTGGTACATCAGAAAGGCAACTGCCATTACATTACATAACAAAAAGCGAAAATCCATCTGGCACCGCAGCAAACGGCCATCGCCCGGTCGACCCGGTCTTGACCTTCTCGCATCCAGCCACTGACTCTGCCTCGCGTAGAAACTGGCTCGGACAAGAGATGGTCGACCCAGTTGGCTCGGGTGGTCCGTGACAAAGGTGACAGAGGGACGGCAAGGAGAAGGCCACCTTTCACGCAAGGAAGGCTACCTTCCAAGTTGGCAACAACCTGGAAAAAGGGCACGCCGCGAAGGCCCCCTTTCTTCCAAACTGCCAACTCTTTGGAGGCGAACAGAAAGCAAGCAGCCCCCGAAGAGTGAAAGAAACGAAGAACAAAAGAGAGAGAAAGAGGCAGCGGACGGGGGTGAGGAAGGGACTGGAGCCACCTTCTCCCCTCCCACGGAGGGGAATGGCGGCCGGCATCCCTAACTCCCCCGTCAACCCTCCATCTCGGCGTCCGCCCGGAAGCCTCGTCGGAGCCAAGAGGAGGCAAACGGCGTACCCCCGCACGTCGAAGCCCTCTCCCGATCCGCGCGGCGACCGTCGGACCCGTCTCATGCACGCGCGGTGACCGTGGGACCCGACCGATATTCCAGGACAGCTGGAACCGGCCGCTCCCCATCGTCTGCAGCATCACCTTCTGAAGGGTCCTCCATGCTCCGATCGCGGTGGCGCAACGCAAAGCGAAGACGAGGGAAAAAGAGTAGACCGCCGGCGAACGTCCTAAGTGTTAAGAGAGAAGGAGCACCCTTCGGTCCTTTTTATAGGCCAAGGGAGGCCACGCGCCTTAAAAGACTCCCCCCTCGAAAACACGCTACAGGACCTCCCTGGAAGGTCACCTCGAAATCCCTGCCCCCCGCCCTAGCGGGATTCGCGAAGCACCTCGCCTTTCAAAGCATGGTAATACGGAAGGACGCCCGCCAGAAGTCTCCCGAATCGACATGCGAAAACGGCGCAAAAAATATCGGCACTTTCCAACTGCCACGATACGCCAACCAAATCACAGCAAAGATAGCGATCAAATAAAGTAAGTTATTTATTGCCTCCCATAAAAGCCTCTTACAGCAAGGAAGACGGACAAAAAGGAGAAGGGGCAAAATAAAGTTACATCAGGCCTCGGGCCCACTTTGAAGCTCGGGAACAGCAGTAGGGGACGCGTCACCCCCGGTACCCTCGGCGACGGCCGGCCCGGACACTGACCTCGCCTGTGCGAGAACTGTCCCGGTCGCGAGCCCTCCCGAGGCCTCCGGAGCTGGTGACCCCGCAGGGGGCGACTCCTCCGGTGCCTCCCCGGCCGAAGATGAGGAGCTGGAATCTGACTCGTCCGAGTCATAACGCTGGCCGTAAGGAAAGTCACCTCCGGCCAGGTGCTCATTAGCATAGTTCATCGCTCGGCGATAGCCCTGCTTGAACCCCTTTCGAGCACCCCGGCGGAGAGCTACCTCGTAGTAGGGTAGGGCGGCTGCAATCAGGTCGGCCGAGTAAGCTTCTGAGCCTTTATAGCGCTCGATCGCCTCCGCCTCGACCTGCCCGTCCCGAGCCCGCTCCGCCTCGGCCGCACGCTCTTCCGCCCTCGCCAGACGCTCCTCCAGCTCGGTCATCCTCCGCTAGGCCTCGGTCACCCGACCCTCCGCCCGGGCTCGGTCCGCCTCGGCCTCAGCACGAAGGCGCTCCGCGTCCTCCGCCCGATCCTGCAGCTCGGCACGCTCACGCTCCCAGAGGCCGTCCAGCTCGACGTGGCGTTGACGCTCGTCTTCTAGACGTTTGCTCTTGCTCTCGAGCGATTCTTGGGCCCTTGTCAGCTGCTCGGCCAGTACCTCGGCTTCCCGTCGGCTCGACCACGCCAACTCCCTGAGAGCAAGGAACTCCCGCCGGAGCCCCTCGTGCTCCCCCTCGAGCCGAGCTAGTTTCCTCTCGCATCCACCGAGGGTCCAGGCGAGCGTCGACCGCTCCGCCTCCGTCCGGGCGTGCGCCTCTGCCATCACGGCCGCTGTCCGAGCTATAACAAGGCCGCCCTCCATCAGGATGTCAAGGACCCCGGCAGGAGTGCTGCGCTTTTCTCCGCCCCTCGTCCTATCGGCGATCGACCGGCAGATCCGGTACAGATCACCCGAGACACCAAGCCTGACCAGAGCTTCCGGCAAAGGGGGCCGCTCCACCCTGGGCGCCCCATCAGAAGGCCCTGTTGTGGCGGCGAAACTAACCGCCCCGCGCACCACGGTCGGTTGGGGTTGCAACGCCTCCCCGGGCGAACCCCCACCCTCGACCGGCGCCGCGGGGTCAACGGCATCAGAAACTGCCGGCACTTGGGGTTGCGACGACACACCCCCATCTGCACCGACCGAACTCTCGGTCCCAGCGCCGGCCACGCCGGCATCGGCCCCTTCTGTCCCTACAGAGGGGAGAGCCGACCCATCACCTCCCTCTGCGGGGCCCCTGGTCTCCTCGGCCCCCTCTCGCTCGGCAGATGGGAGAGCCAGCCCAGAAGGGTCGGCCCCATCCTGCCCCCGAGAGGGGAGCACCGCCAAGCCAGAGTCGCCCCCGACGGCGGTAGGAAGACTGGCTTTCCTGGCCCTCTTCCTGGCCTTCGCGGCCTCCCGCAGTTTCCCCACCAGGGGATCCTTGCGCTTCAGGCCGGTCGACCGAGAAGTCCCCTCGGGGGCCGCCCCCTGGCCCTTATCTCGGGCATGAGCGCGACCCACCGAGACATCAGGTTCGTCGGCTGTCGAGTCTTCTCCCAGATCGATGACCTTGGCCACCTCCTCCAGAGGCTCCCGCCTCACGTCTGCAACAAGAGGAAGCCCCGGTCAGGAGGAGGAAAAAAGGGTTACCACCCCAGAAGAAGAACCTCAAAGAGCTGTACCTGACGCCGTCAACCGCGGGAGAAGACACCGCTCGATGTTCTCCGGTGTCACTAGCTCCTCGGTCGATTGGCGATTCTCCAACAGACGGGCAGCCTGCTGCTCCACGTGGGGAGGAAACTCCTCCTGGCGAGGGGGCAGATTCGGGTGAAAATTGGGCGAGGTCCGGCATCTCAAGATCTCGTCCGTCGCCATCGCCTTCACCCAGAAGAACTGAGTCTTCCACCCCTTGTGCGAGGAGTCCTTCGCCGCAAGCGAGATGCAGCTCCTATTCCTCCGCGCCTGGATGAAGTAAAAACTTTTTCCCGCCGATGGATGCGCCTTCAACTCGAAGAAGAAGTGGAAAAGGTCCAGAGACGGGAAGATGCCGCGCTGGTGGCACAAAATCCCGAACGCCGAAAGAAGAAGATAGGAGTTGGCCACCAACTGGATAGGCGCCAACCGGAAAAAAGTGAGCAGCTGCAGCACGTAAGGATCGAAAGGAAGCCGGAATCCACTCTTCCAGGCCAAAAGAAAGGTGCAAATGTGCCCATTGCGGTCGTCCAGACTCGTCTCATATGGGGTGGCGGCAGCAAAGCTATAGCGGAGAGGCAGACGGAAACGATGCTCCAGCCTCCGCACCTCCGCTTCTCCCAACTCGCTACAGTTGGGGACGGGATCGCGCCTCACGGGCACAAGCTCCGGACTCTGATCCGCCATCGGATCGGGAGAAGATCCCTCGTACGAGCTTGAAGACTCCGGGGGAGAAGGAAGCTGCCGAACCGCCTCCGCGGTTATCCTCGCCAACTCTTCAAACGCCGCCGCAAGGCTCCGCGTCTCCGCTGTGCTCTCACGGCGCATCAAGAAGCAAGGAAAGCCTAAAACCCTGGAAGCCTAGAACGATGAACAGCGCCCCCTATAAACCCCTGAGGGTGGCGGCGCGCCGTTCCGTGCTCCGAGAAAATGGGGGGCCCCTTCGTTTCAAATCCGTCAGGATCATCATTACGGGCCCCGGCAACCGCTATAAGCGGCTACATAACGCCAACGGAATTCCACCCACCTGAGCCACGCCGGTCCAAAGCCTCGAAAAACTACTCATCCGAGCCTCCTTTGGCTCGGGAGTAGGAGGGGGACAAGTGGAGAGGGGGATTTCCGCAGCCCACCACCAAGGCGGCCCAACAAGACCTACAAGGTCCAACCGGGCGAGCCCCACCCAAGTGATAGCCCACAGGGCCCACTTTGGGAGAAAAGCCCAATAAATAAAGACTCGAGGAACCAACTCTCCCCGGCAGCCTTATAGGCTCGGAGGGTCCGAGACAACGGTCAGGTCGCATGAAAGGTCCGGTCTAAAGCCCACTCTCCGACCGAGAGAAAGAGGCTCCAGCCGACCCATCCGACCCCACCTTCGCCGGGCCATGCCTATCGCTCGGACACGAGCTAGCATCCCCGTAGCTCGGTGAGACCGCTTGATTACCTGCAGGTGCGGCCGTTCAGAGTCCTCCGGCAGCGGGAGAGTCATGGGAGCTGCCGAACTCCAAGGGGATAACACCCCCACGATCCGGCCATGAAAGCCCCCGATGAAGACGTAACTCCCGCCGGGAAGCCCTCAGCTCACCGGACTCTTAAAAGGCGATGCACTATTTAAGTAAGGGAGACCCTCCGGAAGATGGTAAGATGAACTAGCCCTTCACATACCCTAAGCTCCTGGGCACGATTCGCTTCACCCTTGGTGGAGAGGATTCTCGCGCATCAGCTCTCTCCTCCCCTCATTATCGCTTCCACCATCGCTCTACTGACTTAGCCATCGGAGGGTTTTCCCCCAGGGAGATCCCCTGGGCCCTCTGATACGTTTCCCTCCTCTTGCAGATTCATCTTCTGGTGATCCACAGCCCGCTCAGGACTCAGCGCGAGATTCCGCCTCTTCACTATGTAACTCTCAAAGTGGTCATTGAGTTCATTTGTGTAAGATGAAAGGTGGTTGTTCTTGAGTATTGCTTGATTAATTGGTTCACCTTTATTAAAACCTATCTTCAGATATGAGTATTGAATTTGATTGACAAATTTGGTATACATCATGATTAAATCAGTTGGGTCATATCGCTTAATTCATAACCCCCTATGATAGGAGAGTCATTCCTTGTGAGGACTTATTACTGTGGTACCTGCCATACAATTTCCTCTGATCAAGTTCACCTTTGACAACTTAATCATCATGCTATCTTACCTATTGGAGATCATGTACCTTGCTTGCTGTTATTTACTCCTACCCTTGGCTACATCTACTTCATTTACATCATTGTTTCACTCTCCACAATGTTGGAATCTTCCATCTTGTTTCTGTAACCAGTTCTGGTTCTGTGGGCTTTTCACCTGCATTGTTCTGCCCATACAAATATAAGGTGCCACAACCATTATTATTTTGGATTTCTTGTGGTGGTAGATTTCAGATTGCTTTTGGTTAACCAGAATTCATTCATGCACTTCAGGGGGAGTTCTGGGTCATCTGTATTTAAGGGGAGAGTAGTCATTCATTCATATTGATAGGGGGAGAATAGCTCTTATGTGACTTCATTTGTCAAAGGGGGAGATATTATCTCAATCTTTTTATACCTGCTTATTCTTTCTCTCTCAAACTTTTTCTCTTTTTGATGAAGTCAAAGGGGGAGATAGCTTGGATCTGTGTGTCTCATAGTGACTCATAGTGTTGCCATCATCAAAAAGAGGGAGATTGTTGTGCCCCTATGGTTTTGATGTCAGCAAGCACTATGAGTATGAATTGTTTTGATGTCAGCAAGCACTATGAGCATGATTGATTGATTGATTTGAGAGTGGGCACATTCATCTCATTGCATTGTCTGTCTCTGCATTGGTGCAACTCTAGTTCCTGCATAACAAGTGTAGTTTGCATCGGTACATTAAGTGTTGTTGTACGTCATATAGTCGATGCATGATCTGGTAAATAAACTGCACTGTTAGTTCTCCTGCATACATTGCATCGGTTCAATATCTGCCATATGCACACATTGCATCGATGCATTCGTCAGTCGCTTTATTTCGAAGTCGATGCATGTTCATTATGCATACATAGTCAGTACATTCGGTTGTTTCATGCATATACAATGTCTGCACAGTCTTTGCTGTTATGTCCATGCGTCATTTAAGCAAGTCTATACATGATGCATTGATTCTTAAATACTAGGTAGCAAGTCTGTACATTGTCTTGTTTCAGGCACGTAAAGTCTGTACATCGTCTTGGCGCATGCACGCAAAGTCTGTACATTCTTTGACAGCATGCCTGAGCATTCATCTTCGTTGTGCATACTTTGATAGATGCAAACTGCATTTCACACGTTCAACGTCTGTACATTCTCCAGTGGCATTTGTGCAATCTTTCAAAACAAAGTCTATACACTCTTTACCATGCATTCAAAATCTATACATTCTGCCGCATACATACGTAAGGTAGTGTCATGCACTCAAAGTCCACACGTTCACACGCATAGTTTGTGCATCATGCATTCATGCTTAAACTCTAGGCATAGCAAGTCTGCACATTGTTTGTACATTGCACGCAGAGTCTGCACACTCGTTGATGGCATGTCCGAGCATTCATCTTCAATGTGCATACTTTCCTATATGCATATCGCATTACAAGCCAGCAAGTCTGTACATCGTCTTGTACATTGCACACAAAGTCTATACATTCTCTGGTGGCATGTCCGTGCATTCACCTTCATTGTACATACTTTCTAATATGCATACTGCATTATGTGCATCAAGTATGTACATGCTTAGATCAAATCTCGAACCAACTCTGTGCTCTAACCTTTGCAGGATATCTGCTCGAAGAAATTAAGAAGGGCACGTGATCCAAGAATGAAGGATGTGCCAGGATCGTGACACGTGTAATGCAGTGAGTTGAAATGCTGCCACGTGGTCAAGGCGCTCTGGGCAGGAATTGTGGAGGACACACGCCCACCTCTCTGATGTTATAAATAGAAGACTTCTCCATCTGGAGAAAGCGATCGTGAGAAGAGTGATCGAAGTAGGGGAACTTATCTAAAAGAGAAGAAGATAGAGAGAGAGCCTGCACGATCCAGAAGAAGAGAAAAAGAGAAGAAGAGAGAGTAGCAGAGAAGAAAAGAAACGAAGAAGAAGAAGAAAGATGAGAGAGATAGAGACTTAGGGGAGAAGAAGAGAAGCTTCATCTGAAGATCTGTCCCTACTAGACCGTGGATAAAATCCAGGCCAGTCAGCTCTTTGAGAGCCAGTTTATGTTCTATCGTCTACAGCTTTCTATTGCTGTGCTCTTTCCATATGTTGTTTTTCTCTTTTACCTTTGTTTCAAGCTGTTAGTCAGCAGAGCTAAGCTGTATTGCTCAGCGGTTGCGGAGGAGGATTCCTCTGGTCAGCAAGCTGTGTTGCTCAGCGGGCGAGGTGGATACCTCGGACAGCAAGCTGTGTTGCTCAGCGGGCAGAGCAGGATTACTCTGGACAGGTTAAGCTGTAGTCCCTAGCGGTTGGCAAAGCTGTAATGCCCAGCGGTCAAGCTATTAGTCAGCGGTTTGTAGGCAAGCTGTGTCGCCCAGCGGTTTTCAAGCTGTTTGGCAGTGGAATCAACACTCTGGTTTGAGTGTGGGGTGGACGTAGGTCTGGAGGACCGAACCACCTTAAAAATCTTCTGTGCAGTGGTTTGAATGTCTATTGTGTTTCGCTAGATGCATGCTTAGGTTCGATGTGTTCTTTCATCTAGTGAGTGGTTTATTCGCACACCACATATTTGATTGGAATTGGGTTTGCACACTAGCGCATATAGAGTAGATCAGAAGTTAAGTCTATATGATCTTTCCATTCCGTTCGAAAAGAGCACCTGTGTCATACAAGGCACTTATTTGTGTTAATTCCGCATCTCTGATTGTTATAGTTTTTAATTGAGAGTAATTTTTTAAGGGGAGATTCGTTCACCTCCCTCTGAATCCATCGCACCGATCCCAACAATCAATATTTTTTTTAAAATCAATTTTTTATTTTAAAATTTTTAAATAGTCAAATGATTGTTTTACTTACATCACAATTTAAGATGACTTAAACCATATCTCACAAAAATTTTAAAAAATAAAAAATTAAATATATGCACGGACGCGGTGTGTAATAACCCGAATGTGTACTAAAGATTATTGACCAGCGGACGGTCGAGATGCAGACCTCCAGTTCCCCAAACTCCGTTCAAACCAGATCCGACCCGTTTGATATGGGAAATGTCGTCCGGTGGCAGTATGCTATCCGGCCACCGGGGCATCGTCTCCCTCCCAAATAAATGGAGATTGTCCGGAAGCAATGGTGTAGACTGCAGAGCAGAGAAGGGGCGCCTCCCCTCCTACTCCTACCGTCGCCGCCCGCCGGCCTGCCACCGGAAGAAAATGGAGGCCCTGGGGGTTCTGCTCACCTGCCCCATGAATCCTTACCTGGAGGAGGAGCTCGACAAGCGCTGCAAGCTCTTCCGCCTCTGGGAGTCGCCCCCCGAACAGCGGAGGGAGTTCCTCCGGGCCAAAGCGCAGGCGATCCGGGCGGCCGTGGGGAACTCCGCCGTGGGCGTCGATGCCGACACCATCGATGCCCTTCCCAGGCTGGAGATCGTGTCGTCCTTCAGCGTGGGACTGGACAAGGTGGACCTCGGCAAGTGCCGGGAGCGGGGCATCCGGGTCACCAACACCCCCGACGTGCTCACAGAGGACGTGGCGGACCTTGCCATTGGGCTCGCCATCGCCGTCCTCCGGAGGATCTGCGCCTCCGACCGGTACGTCAGGCAGGGGGCGTGGAAGACGCGGGGGGGTTACGAGTTGACTTCCAAGGTTAGGCTCATCTGGACCTCCCCGTTCGCTTTCCCATTTTTCTTCCTATTCCGAAGACTTCCAATTGGGCTGATTACTCTGCCGGCAGAGGAGGACTACGCTTACTAATGTTTTCCGGAAATGTTGAGGTTTTCTCATTTAGATATTTCAATATGGAAGTTCATTCATCTGAACTAGAATTTATAAGTACATGGTAGAGACTCATCTGTTCTTTGCATGCTTCATCGCGTCCAATCGGCGAAGAAAATGTTGGTTATTGTCATGGTTTAACTAAATTGTTCGTGCCTCTGTCTCCTTTTCCGGAGGTTTAGCTTCCAGTTGTCTTGAACATGAGCAAAAGTGCTTTTTTGGGGGGTGGGGTGGGGGTGGGGGGGGGGGGGGGCGCCGAGGGGAGGGTGGACGAACATGAGTAAGTAGTCTGAGTCTTCTCCATTGATAGAGGGGAGCGGATTTAAAATGCCCTACATGACCATAAACTAAGTTAGTCAAGGAGACCGATGGGCTGAGAATATTGTGGATCGCAAGATAATTTGGGCTAATTTGATAACGATTTTTTTATAAAGTCAAGTTCGCCTCTAGATCATATAATGATTTTGGATCTTTTGACCATTGTGTCTTGTGGATAGCACGTCTCTGATCGTACATCAGATGGTATTTTGATAAAATGAAGCTGACTATGAAGTAGATGGATGAGAATATGCAGAGATTTGTTTTTGCAGCTAGATATAAAAGGCTCTGATTCCTTTTTATTGCAATCCTTTCTGTCAGTTTCTGTTTGAACTTCCTTACCTGAAGCTTGGGGTTCCTTGTATGGGAGTTTATCTACAAAACAACTGATACAGGACATGCTAAGACGGCTATATGTATGCAGGCAGACGTTGTGAAAATAAATTTAACTAATTTACATTAATTTCCAACACAGAACTATCACCATAAATATCACGGTTCAAGCACTCAACTCACAATCTCACAATATGAAGTGGCTCAAATAGCCTTCTAATGCATGGCTGTCTTTCTCCCGTCAGACATGTAAATCAATCACCCTTCAGAATATGGAGATAATGGGCTTTGAAAAAAGGTATAGCTTAATGCTTGGGCATCGGTTCACGGCAGATCAACTTGAGGAATATGTTAGAGTCGGATGGTAAATACCAGATTCTGACGTTGGGTGAAGTGGCCACTGATCCAGATGATTGGCTGCAAATGCATATAGATGCGCGCGATGGCTGCAGAACGGGAAGGGACAGCAAAACGGTATGGCTGAAGTTGTCTTGGGCCGCCGCATACTAGGGGGTAGCGCAATGATGATGGAAGGATCCTAGCCGCGAACAGCCAAGGAAAGTCTGCACAGAGATGACAGCAGCGATGGTGGCCGACGAGGACCTTGCAACTCTGCTCCCGATGGCGCGTAGGGTACAGGAACAGGGGATGCATGGGAAGACGGTCAGCGGTGGCGGCAGGCGCTGGGCTAGCGGCGATTGCGTGAGGACCACGCTGATGGTGGTGGACCCGTGGCAGTCTTGCAGGTCTGGTTGGCGGTGTGGACAGTTGGAGAGGCCTGCGGCCGAGTGAATGCTGCCTCCGACGGTGGCAGGCGGCTTGCCGGTGCGGCTGCAGGGGCGGAGGCGGCGGGCGTGGTTGCCTCCGGCGGTGGCTGGCTGCCCGCTGGTGTTGTTGTAGAGGTGGCAGGGTGTGGTTGCCTGTTCGAAATGGGGTGCAGGGGAGGGGAGGGGAAGGGAAGGGCGGTCTCAAAGGGTGGCGTAGGTGGGGGTGGCCCTGCGGTGTCCGACATCTGCATCACAGGGATGCCAAGACGGTGGAAGGAGAACACACGACGGAAGAAGAAGAAGAAGAAAAGAAGAAAAAGAAGAAGAAGAGAGGGGAGGTCGGCCTCACGCCAGAAAGGAGGAGGGAAGGGGATTTGACATCTCGCTAGAGGAATACGACAGCATAATCACCTGTTTTTTCTCTCTAATCATTGCTTAACCCTAATTAGGGTTAGCACCACAATTTATAATACCAACAAAAAATTACATGGAGGTTCAAAAATATAATAATAAAAAATTACACAATTCATGAAAGTCAAATATTATCTAATTAATCAAAAATAAATAAACAAATGAATGCTAATCTAAATAACGCTTGTTGGGCTTTCTGGGCCTCTCGCTACGTCTTGATCCACGACCTCCATTAATTCTCCCTGGTGTGGAAATGTTATACTTCGACGAAAGAAAGCTATGGTATTGCTCGTACAAGTCAGGGTCGATCTGCTGGAACTTCTCGCCAGTGATCCAAATACTGTCTGATGCCGATCGTCCTTTCCACTGAACCAAGTACCGCTGGCAACCACCATCACTAGCAGCTACCACTTGATCCTCCAATATAGTCTCAATCTGATCATGCCATGTAGATGCGGGAGGTATCTCAAGTGGAGTGGCTAATGTGTCAAAGGCTGTAGGTGAATGGGAATGCAATGGGGAACTGACAGTGTTTGTGGAAAGTTGGTGGTCAAAGATAGAAGAAAGAATTCTGGGCTCCTGGAAAGGCACTAAATCCTCCACATTAAATACTTGACTGATTTCCATGTCTGAAGGAAGATCAAGCCTATATGCATTAGTCCCCACTCGCCTCACTATTTTGAATGGACCCGAACTCTGTGGAAGTAGCTTCCTCTACCCACCCCAGACCTCACTCTCGCCACCACCATATCTCCCTCAGAGAACTCCCGATATCGATGGTGAACATCTGCAACTAATTTATAATGTATGTTGCTTAAATTTATCTTTCTACGAATGTCTGCATGCATTCGATGAATGTATTGTGCAAATGACTATGCTGGCTCTGACAGACGAGACTCAATAGGGAGAGGGACCAAATGATGCGGGACGACAATGAGACTCGACTCGGACTTGTTGCGAACCTTGGATTCTAGGTGACGACGCGACCCAAAGACGACGCGACCAGCGACGACACGACTGGCTCGGCACCCTACGTGGTTCCTGAAGAGGCAAGCGTGCCCCAAACAAGAAGTACTCGCTCACGATCGTCCCCAGCGAGGGAAACGTGTCGGACTGCACGGTTGAGAAACCGACATTGAGTCTCGGGTGGTCAGCTCACTCTCGTGCTCGGAATGAGTCACAGGACGGGTCTCGCACTCACAACTCACAGCGGTGAGAAAATTTAACTAGCTAGGAAATAAACTACTCACATGCAGCGGCATCTAGAACTTATACTAGTTAAGCAAATAAGATAAAGTAGAGTGGCGAATGTACCTCCATGCTCGGGACGTGGGGAAGACGTCCCGGCCAAGTTCCGTAACTCCCGGTACAATGGTAAAAAATTAGTTACAGCAAAGATTTTACGGCCCACTCCACGTAGGGAGGTAAAGGGCTACACAATGGCGCCGGGAGCACCGAACTTGGGTTGGTGGGCAGCAAGGCGGCGGGTTCCGGGCGGTTGCGGGTAGTGGCTCCGGTTCTGCGATTTGCTGGCCGGCAGGACAGCGAACAAGGACGTCCAAAGGGACGTCGACCTCCAGCGAGCTTCTGAAGGCGGCGGTTTACCAGGACGATGGCAGAGGGTCCCTGGTCGACCCCCGGGAGTGGCGGTCGCTAAGTACTCCGGCGTATTTTCCTGGGATTTATGCAGCAACCCCTTTTTACTGGCCTGGCTCGGAGCAGGAATGCGCACCTCCAAGAAAACAATTGTCACGCCCAGATCCGGTGTCGGATCGGGACGAAATTAGTGCCGTTGCGAAGAGCACTCAGAGATCTTCAACATACTGGAATTTCAGATCCATCCAACGGCTGGATCGGAAATGAAAACTCCTGCAACACACTAACTGCTGCTGGCTCGGAATACAGATCTGACAGGGCAGATCAGGTTCTGCCTGATCTTGGGGTTTGACCGAACTGGAAATGAAGGATTTAGGACTTGGGGATTTTTGTGGAGAGAGGGGAGAAAGTGGTGATCACGCACATAATTTTTTTGTAATTTTCTGACAAGGTTTGGGGGGTGGGAAAAATAGACAACCAGGTGACTATCTCGCAGATCTGCACACAGGCAGACTGTGAGAGGGTGAAACAAATGACTGGGAAGGGACTCAAATGGGCTCTGATCTGCGTGAAATTTAAACTGGGATTGAAGAAGAACTGGGGGAAGACGCCCTCAAAAGATAAAGACGATCTGACGGTCGGATCTTTGGTACTAACCTTTTTACTGAGCTTCTGTCCAGGAATCCCGAAATTCAGGACATCAGGGTGGAAGCCGGGTTGTGGTGGCTTGGTGGCGGCACGAACGGAGGCGGCAACGGCGGTGATCGAACTTGGTACCCAGAGGATGAGATAGAATTGGGAATCGCTCCCAAGAAAGGGCCTCAAGCCCTAGATCTTGCTGCTGCAAGGAAGAGGAAGAACAAGAACAAGAGAGAGAGAGAGGGTGGGTGCGCCCAAGGCAATATTTCACATAATTTTCTTCATTAAAATGTTCACAAATGACACAAGAGATATTATATACTAAACCCTAAACCTAGGCTAATGACCTAAGATACCCTTGGTCAAGGGGGCATAATGGGGATGGGTGAATAAAAAAGACTAAACAAATTCCCACATGGGGACAAACAAGGGGGCGCCCCCTCCCTTGGTCAACATTGGCAACCATGGTCAAGATTCCATCCTTGACCATGGGCCATCATATTGGGCCCTCTATGAATGGAGGCCCACAAGAGAGGGAAGGCCCAATTGGGCTCCTAAAGGTCTTGAGGCCCATTTTGAAAATTGGACCCCTTACATGAAGTTTAGCCCATATTACACTCTTGACCCATATTAAAGTTGAAAATACAAATACACACCAATATACTCAAAATAAATACAGAGAAATATCAAAACTCCGGTAGAGACTCCATATTGTCACCCAGCCACAAGGATGTCGGCGTCGCTCGAGTCGTGTTGCGTGTCTGGTACAGGTGGATAGCTCTGGTGTCCTCACCACCAAATCTAACGACCTTCTAGGGTGACAACCTGTGACAACCATGAAAGGACTCTGACCTGTAGACCTATTGACAACATCATTATATGCGAACTCAGCCATAGGAAGAACCGCATCCCAACCTCCAGAGTGCTCTCCTACAAGGCACCTCAGCAGATCCCCAAGACTCCTATTAACAACCTCAGTTTGACCATCGGTCTGGGAATGATATGTTGATGAAAAATGGAGTCTAGCGCCTAACATCCTCCACAATGTCTTCCAAAAATAGCTCACAAACTTCACATCATGATCAGACATTATGGTTTTAGGCAATCCATGCAATCAGACGACCTCTCTCAAAAAGAACTTAGCCACATGCGAGGCGTCAGCTATCTTGCTGTAGGGAATAAAATGTGCCATCTTGGAAAATCGATCCATTACAACAAAGATGGAATCATGATTTCGGACAGTACGTGGAAGCCTTAGGACAAAGTCCATAGTAAGATCTTGCCAAGGCTCATGTGGGACAGAGAGGGGTGTGTAGAGACCAGTGTTCTATTTTCTTTGCTTGGCAAGCTGACATGTCCTACACTGGCTCACAATCCATGCAACATCTCTCTTGAGGTTAGGCTAGAAGAACCTATCCTCAACCATGGCAATGGTCTTGTCCCGACCAAAATGTCCAGTAACACTGTCAGCATGCAACTCCCAAATAACAAAATCCCTCAAAGATGTCCCTAGGAGGCACAATCGGTACTCTCTGAACACGTAACGATCCTGGAGAAGATAGTCTGCACTCACAGCGGGACGTCCCTTAGACAACTGTGCATATATCTCTCTGAAATGCCGACGAGTCGCATATTGCCCTGTAATGCCCTCAAATCCTACCACCTAGACATCAATGGTATGTAACAAATGAATGCGACGGCTCAGTGCATCAGCAGTTTTGTTGTCCACTCTAGACTTGTGTTTCAGAACAAATGTGTACTCCTGGAGAAACTCAACCCACTTAGCATGTCGGGCTCTAACTTCTTCTGTGAGCTCAAATATCGAAGGGCCTGATGGTCACTATATAGGATGAACTCATGCAGTAGCAAGTAATGGCACCAATGCCTCAATGATTACACAACCGCATAGAATTCTTTGTTATAGGTGGAATACCGTTGCTTTGCGTCATTAAACTTCTCACTGAAAAATGCAACGGGGTGTCCTTCCTGACTGAGGACTCCACCTATCCCAATACCAGAAGCATCGCAAGACACTTCAAAGATCGTGGAAAAATCAGGAAGGCGTAAGACAAGAGCCTCTGTCATCCTCTTCTTTAATTTTGTAAAGGCCTTAGAAGCTGTCTTCGTCCAGACGAAGTCCCCTTTCTTGATACAATCAGTGATGGTAGCCGCGATGATGCTGAATCCCTGGATAAATCGACGATAGAAAGTGGTAAGACCATGGAAACTCCGCACCTGATGGACATCAATAGGCTCTGGCCACTCAATGATCGACCTCACTTTCTCCGGATCAGCAGACACACCCTCTGACAACACTACAAACTCGAGAAAGACAACACGAGAGCTCATAAAAATGCACTTCTTCATGTTGGCATAGAGCTTCTCTTCCCTCAAAATAATGAACACCTTCTAGAGATGAATCAAGTGCTCATCTCGAGTCCAACTGTAGATCATGATGTTGTCAAAATATACCACTAAAAATTGCCAAATGAATGGCTTCAGCACCTGGTTCATCACCCTTATGAAAGTACTAAGTGCATTGCTCAACTCAAAAGGCATGACCAGGCCACTCATAAAGACCATCCTTGTTCTTAAGTGCAGTCTTTCATTCATCACTAGGGCGAATGCGGATCTGATTGTATCAACTCCTAAGGTCAATCTTCGAGAACACTTTCGACCCAGCCATTATGTCGAGCATGTCGTCAAGTCGCGGTATGGGATACCTATACTTGACAGTGATCTTATTAATTGCTCGACTATCAATGCACATTCTCCAATTGCCATCCTTTTTAGGAGTTAATAATGTAGGCATTGCATAAGGGCTAAGGCTCTCCCTAACGAAGCCCTTTCCCAACCAAGCACTCACTTACCTGCTCATCTCCTCATGTCCATTAGGTGGCATCCGATGATATGGAAGGTTAGGCAATGGTGTGCCAGGGACCAAGTCTATGGCATGCTGGATATCCCTCATGAGAGGTAACTCATCAGGCAACTTGTCAGGGGTAACGTCACTAAACTCAGTGAGCACCTGTTGAACCTCCTCGGGAACCTCAACTGCATCCTCCTCCTAAGTTTCTTTCACCTCCTTAATCACCAGAGCAAACACCTCAGCAGATTCCTTCACTTCTGTTTCAAACTCTCTCTGGGTAATAATGTGAAGGGGTCGCTTGCTCTCAACCGGAAAAGAGGATGTGGAATGAGAATCAGGTCTGTAGGACCCTTCAATTCCTTGGGTTGTACTGGAGTCAGCTTGATTTTCTTCCTATCATGCATGAACACATAAGTGTTAGATCTCCCATAATGTATAACATCATGATCATAGATTCAAGACCTTTATAGCAGCACATGAGCTACATCCATCTCTAATACATCACACTAGACGCTATCCTGGTAGCTACCAAACTATAGGGGAACCAAACACCTATGAGTGACGGGAATGATGGTACGATCAACTCAAGCCACCTTATAAGGATGTGGATGTGGTTCAGGGTGCAACCCAAATCGTGCTATGGCACCCTTAGAAACCACATTTAGACAACTTCCTCCACCAATGATCACCTTTCCACTCTTGCTTCCACACTTGACATAGGTGTGAAAGATGGAAGTCCACCTCTAATCCTCTTCCTTCCTCTCTTGGGCAATTATACATCTGACCACATTCAATCCTACAACCTCATCAAACTCATGGTCCTCGATATCATTAGGTGGGGTCGTTGGGCAGAACTTGTCATCCACATGATCCTCAGCCTCATCATCATCAAAACCCAGATACAGGTTCTTAGAAGGGGACTTAGCTACACAATTCCCTTTATGGTGGCATCAAAAACATTCCATGTGAGCTCTAGAATCTTCTATCATGCCCTTGCCTTTGTTGCCTTCAGGAATTGCTGTCTGGAGACAGAGCCATCTTCAGGTGCAGAGGATCCTGGGGTACTGACCTTCACCTGTCATTCACCATCAACATGTCTCTTGGTCTTCTCGGCTTGGAAGGGAACCTTCCTAGTGAAGGGCGACCTGAGATACTGCTCATACTTAAGGGCCAACTGGAAAGCACTCTTGACCAACTCAATAGGGTGGGGCATCAACTCTCTACGAATCTCAGACCTAAGATCGGTACGGAATCGGGCCAAGGTCATGCGGGGGTCCTCCTGAACCTCACATCTAACCATCAACTCATCAAACTGACGCATGTACTCAGCTACTGAAAGGGGTCCCTGACGAAGGGTAAGGAGCTGGGCTATCAATCTATCCTTATATGACGTCGGAAAGTATTTCTCCTTGAGCTTCTCTTTCATCTCAACCCTTATATGGGTGGCTGTCGAGACGCATCACCTACTACTTGACACTCAACCAATTGAGTTTGGCTGAACTAGTGAGTTTCATGCGAGCAAACTTGACCCGTTGTGCATCCGACATCATACCAGTCAAAATACTTGTCCATGTCAATTAGCTAGTCTAGAAATGCCTTCGGGTCAATCCTTCCGTCAAAATTGGGTGCATCCAACTTGACCATGGTGGAAATGTCACGCTGGTCACCACGAGTACGTGGTCTCCTATCATCATCTCTACCATTATCACCATCCTTGACGACAAGCTGGTCGTCTCTCCTAGCACCACCTTCAACTGCACGTCTCTAGCTATCCTCTGACCTCTCCCGACAATCCCTAAAGAGAGCATCGAACCGGTCCAGGAGAGTATGAAGGGTCACCTCCATCTCCCCAAAACGTTCCTCTAAATGGGTCATCCTAGTGGCTAAGTTTCCATTAACTTGTTCATTAGCCTCTTGGGCCATTGTCGTAGGTTGTGTAGGTGCCACCACAAGACAGATTCACTGGGTAAAACAAAAGACTAGACTATGCTAAGGAAAAATGCTAACTACATGCAACATGGTGATGATGATGATTTTTTTAAAATTTTTTAAATAAATATGAAATAGGACTAATAATGCAATTAAAGGAGAGCCTAGGCTCTGATACCAAATCTGATGCAGGACAGGCTAAGATGGCTATATGTATGCAGGCATACGTCGTGAAAATAAATTTAATTAATATGCATTAATTTCCAACACAGAACTATCACCGTAAATATCACGGTTCAAGCATTCAACTCACAATCTCACAATATGAAGTGGCTCAAATAGCCCTCTAATGCATGGCAGTCTTTCTCCCGTCAGACATGTAAATCAATCACCCTTCAGAATGTGGAGATAATGGGGTTTAAAAAAAAGGTATAGCTTAATGTTTGGACATCAGTTCACGGCAGATCAACTTGAGGAATATGTTAGAGAGTCAGATGGTAAATACCAAATTTTGACAGCTGTCGGGTGAAGTGGCCACTGGTCCAGATGGTTGGCTGCAAATGCATAGAGATGCACTCGATGGCTGGCAAAGTGGGGAGGGACAACAAAATGGTATGGCTGAAGTCGTCTTGGGCCGTCGCATACTGGGGTCTTGGTAGCACAGCGATGATGGAAGGATCTCGGCCGCGAACAACCAAGGAAAGTCTGCACAGAGACGACGGCGGCGAGGATGCGGTGGTGGCCTGTGAGGACCATGCAGCTCTGCTTGCGGGGGCGCATAGACGACGGGAACATGGGATGAGAGAGAGAGAGAGGGAGAGAGAGCTTAGGGGAGGGGGGACGTCGGAGGACGTCTCCCCCTCGCGCGGCGGCTAAGACAGAAAGAGAGGGGGAGAGAGAGAGAGGACGGGGAGTGAGAGAGAGAGTATAGGGGGAAGGGGGGACGTTGGAGGGGAAAAGAGAGGGGGAGAGAGAGAGAGAGAGGACGAGAGAGAGAGCACAGGGGGGGACGTCGGAGGGGGACTCCCCCTCCAATGACGGTTGAGCCAGAAAGAGAGGGGGAGAGAGAGAGTACAGGGGAAAGGGGGTGCCAGTGGGGGAACGAGAGGGAGAGAGAGAGAGAGCGCAGGGGGAGGGAGGACGTCGGAGGGGGTCTCCCCTCCTGCGGCGGCTGAGACATAGAGAAAGAGAGAGAGAGGGAGCTCAGGGCCGGGAGGGGGGATGCCGGAGGAGGTCTCCCCCTCCGACGGCGGTCATAGACAGAGGGAGAGGGAGAGAGAGGGAGGGAGGGAGAGAGAGAGAGCTTAGGGGAGGGGGAAGAGAGAGAGCTCAAGGGAGGGGGTAGGGAGAGAGAGAGCTCAGGGGAGGAGGCAGGGGGGAGACAGAGAGCTCATGGGAGGGAGGCGGGGAGAGAGAGAGGATGGGGGCGAGGGGAGAGAGAGGACGGGGGCGAGAGAGAGAGAGCAGTCGCTCCGTGTGGGAACGACTTCAAATGTGAGAGAGGATATAGCGACTTCTCCCTCTTTCTCGCCCACGTCCTCTCTCTCTCTCCTCTCTTTCTATCTCGGCCGCCGCCGGAGGGGAGACCCCCTCCGACGTCCCCCCTCCCCCTGCGCTCTCTCTCTCCCTCTCTTTCCCACTCCGCCGTCCCCCTTTCTCCCTGTACTTTCTCTCTTAGTACTACCGTCCCCTCTCTCTCTCCTCTTTTTCTATCTCGGCCGCTGTCGGAAGGGGAGACCCCCTCCGACGTCCCCTCTCCCCCTTCACTCCCCCTCTCTTTCCCCTCTAGCGTTCCCCCTATACTCTCTCTCTTACTCCCCGTCCTCTCTCTCTCTCTCTCTCTCTCTCTCTCTCTCAGCCGGAGAGGGAGACCCCCTCCGGCGTCCCCCCTCCCCTACGCGCTCTCTCTCTCTCTCTCGTCCTCTCTCTCTCCCTCTCTTTCCCCCTCCGGCGCCCCCTTCCCCTTGTACTCTCTCTCCCTCTCCCTCTCTTTTTGTCTCAACCGCTGCCAGAGGGGGTCCCTCCGGCGTCCCCCCTCCCCTTGCACTCTCTCTCTCTCTCCCTCTTTTTCCCCCTCCGGCATCCCCCTTCCCCCTGTGCTATCTCTCTACTCCCTATCGTCTCTCTCTCTCTCCCCCTCTCTTTCTGTCTCAACCGTCGGTGGAGGGGGAGTCCCCCTCCGACGTCCCCCCCTCCCCTTGCCTCTCTCTCTCTCTCTCTCTTTCCCTCTCTTTCCCCCTCCGGCACCCCCCTTCCCCCTGTACTCTCTCTCTCTCTCTCCCTCTCCCTCTCCCTCTCTCTCTCTCTCTATCTCAGCCACTGCCGGAGGGGGAGACGTCCTCCGGCATCCCCCCTCCTCTGAGCTCTCTCCCTCTCTTTCTCTATGTTCCTCTCTCTCTCTCTCCCTCTCTCTATCTCAGCCACTGCCGAGGGGGAGACGTCCTCCGGCATCCCCCCTCCTCTGAGCTCTCTCCCTCTCTCTTTCTCTATGTTCCTCTCTCTCTCTCTCCCTCTCCCTCTTCCTCTCTTCTATCTGTGATTGTCGCCGGAGGGGGAGACCTCTTCCGGCGTCCTCCCTCCCCTGGGCTCTCTCTCTCTCTCTCTCCCTCCCTCCCTCCCCCCCTCTCTCCCTCTCCCTCTCTTCTATCTGTGACCACCGCCGATGAACCCCCCAACCCTCGATGAACACCCAACCTTCCCCTCCTCTAATAGCCACCCACCCTGCCTCGTATGTTACCCCCTCATCGACCTCCACGAACACACACGGATATAGAGAGGGGTAGGGAGAGAGATGTTAACCCAGGGGCAAGTTAGGGCAAGTTAGTACTTTCCTCTCTTAACTAGGAGTGCAACCGAGTTAAATTAATGCGAGTTACGACGAGGGTATAAATGCAAGAATATCAGATATATTAAGGATATGTTTGACAATATGTAAAAAGTAAGAGTTTATTTATAAATACTATCTTTTATAGGGGAATATATGTAAAAATTCCAAAATATTTTTACATATTTATACTTGTGTAAATTCTTTTACAATTTATAAATATACTTTTTATTTACTTAAAACCCTTTTTAATTATGTAAATACTTTTTAAAACTATTTTTTTGTGGATTGGCTCAGTTCCCTTGTATCGGCCGATCCAATCTAGGTTGGATTAGGATCAAATTGGGTTCTGGCATGCCCGATCCTATCCAACATTCCCTGCATTTGGAAGGAGGATATGTGCATTCCCCAAGTAAATGATTGGGTTTTTTGCATGTTCTAAAGTTCTTTATTGTCAAATATATCCCTCATTTAGGCATATTATCATGAATACCCTCTAAATAGACATAAATATTACAGTTATGTCTTTGTGGTTTACTGCCGTCGATGGGAGGCGAATATTGTGGAATATGCCATCTAACACCATTAGGGTATGTGAAATACCGAAATACCCTTAAAGATTTTTTACATATATCCCTCTAAAGTTTCTTATTGTCAAATATACACCTCATTTAGGCATGTTATCATAAATACCCTCCAAATACACCGAATGGTTATGATTATGCCCTCGCTGTAATTGTCGTGTGTTTAAGTTGAATTAAATGTGGGTTAAGGAGTAAAATACCTAACCTACCCCTAGTTAACAAAATAAAAAAATAAAAGAACCATGGTTATCCTCTCTCTCTCTCTGTGTGTGTGGAAACCCTAGTCGACCACCCTAGTCGACCGGGGGAGGGAAGAGCAGCAGGGAGAGGGGGGCTTTGCCGACGGTGGGAGAGGGGGGCGGAGTACGAGGTGGAGGGGGGCTTGCCAGTGGTGGGGGGGGTGGGGAGGGGGAGTAGTAGGGAGAGGGGGGCCTCGTCGGTGGTGGGAGGGAGGTGGGGGGGGGGGAGCAAGAGGTGGAGGGGGGCTCATTGGCGATGGGGGGGGGGAGCAGGAGGTGGAAGCGGGGGCCTTGTCGGCGGTGAGAGGGGGTGGGGGGGGGGGGTGGAGCAGGAGGTGGAGGGTTGGCGGCTCCCATCCATGGTTGATCCTGCCCATGGCGGAGCAAGAGGTGGAGGGGGGGGTCGTTGGGGGTAGGAGGGGGGGCGGCGGAGCAGGAGGTGGAGGGTGGAGGGGAGGCCTCGTCGGAGTAGCGGGGAGAGGGGGGGATTGGTCGAGGTGGGAGGGGGGAGGGTTCTCTCTCTCTCTCTCTCTCTCTCTCATTAAGGGTATTTTGAGTATTTCACATGCCTTAACGATGTTAGATGGCATATTCCACTGAATATTCGCCTCCCATCGACAATTGTAAACCATAGAGACATAATTGCAACATTTATGCCTATTTGAAGGGTATTCATGATAATATGTCTAAATGAGGAGTATATTTGACAATAAGGAACTTTAGAGGGGTATATGTGTAAAAAATCATATTTTATTTTGTTAATCAGGGGTAGGTTAAGTATTTTACTCTTTAACTCACATTTAACTCGGGTTAAACATGCGGGAATTACAGGAGGACATAACTGCAACCATTCGGGGTATTTGGAGGGTATTCACGATAATATGCCTGCATAAGGGGTATATTTGACAATAAGGAACTTTATAGGGGTATATCTGTAAAAAAACCTAAATGATTAATGGTGCCGGGTGTTAGTGAATACATTCTACATCTTGGAACAATGTTAGCATTTGGAGGCTTCCATAGAGAGGGCATTAGTGGAAGTACTCAGTATTTTTGTATAGAAGGGACACTTGGGTGAATTTTTTATGTATATTGGCCATTTTCGTGGAACTTCTTATGACATTGCAGATGTCTGGATGGAGATGTTTTAACCAAGATTGTTAATTATTACTGTCGTTGTTGTTGTTACTATCATGTGTTTGTTTCCGCTTCTGTGTGTGTTGTGCACAGCTAATTTTTGCATTTTATAATCGTTTCTAAGTTCTAAGTGGCAGTTCCACCTGATTTATGAAGGCAATAAATAAAGTTCAATCACGTATCTTATTAACCACATGGATGCCAAAAGGTTTCTAACTGTTAAAAGTTTCAAGAATTCATTAACTGTGTTTTTGATTTGATTTTCCCCCCTTAAAGATGGATTGACACTGCAACTACTGAGGAAAAAGGAGTATGTAGGTAGCTGTCTGTGTGATGGCTACTATTGCTCGACTCTGCCCCCCCAACCATCCTTCCAAGTCCTCCCACATGCCACTATTGAAGCATTCCCTAAAGAAGGTACAAGGGCACACGATGTGCGCATATGACTTCAAGACCGACAGTCTAAACTAGTCAGGGACTCAGAATGCATAAGCTAGGTGCGGGTGGTTGCTTTGATTCAAGAAAAAGGTTTACCATTGAGAAAACATGGTGGTAGGTCGGAAGGGATTTATTTCCTATTAAGAAAAAACGAGATGCCATAAATATTTTTTCCCCTAAAGTTGCCTCTTCTGGATGGTGAGTGCGGGAAGATGGGTTTGTGGTTCTAAATTTCTACTTGGTTTTCCACATTTGCGGGATGACTGAGTAGGAATGAATCAGTGGACAGCTCCATCAAAACGTATATATGGTCCTAATATTTAATGCTTCCTTGAGAATGTACCTAAGATTCTAAATGACAACATTGAACAAATCTGAAGGCTGACATGGGCTTTTTAATGAAGGCTAAAATATATCTAGAGGACAATTTCCAAGTTGATGGAACTTTCATGGATCTGGGTTTCCCAACGAAATCAGTGTATCAGGAGTGAAGTCAGCAGAAAAGTTTGGAAGAATATTTTGCTGAAAGTGAGCTGCTTTCTGTTGGCAGTATACAATGACATTCCAACTGAAGTGGAAGAGCCAGAATTCAGCCTTGGATCATGTTACATTTGTTATTTTAACAGTTGTGAAGATGTTAATCACCTGGTGAGATATTAGTACTTAGCTGGATGGTCTGGAAATTAGGATATGTCTAAATGTGTTTTATGTGAGCGATGTTGGATCTTTTTCTTTACTGGCTGCAGATGAGAACCCATCTAACTTTCTACAGGTTCCAAAGATGCAGAACCTTGCAAAGCAAATCCTGGATGACTTGGTCAGCATTCATGAAGAGGGAGAAAAGAGGCACGAATGCCTCATGGCTGACAGCCCAGATCAGTCAAGCGATCCGTCCTCATCTCAGGGAAGCTCTGATTCAGAGGATATTACGTTTGAAGAACTCATGGATGTCTATGATGAGTTAGTAAAACAATACAAAAAGTTAAAATCTGAAAATACGAAATTGAGATGGAAAATTGAAACCAACTCTCATAACGACTCTACTTGTGGAAAATGTGCAGAGTATGAAGATTTAAATGAATCTCTGATGATTGACTCTAATGCACACAAGAAATTGATTGCAAGCTTAAGAACAGAAAATGAAACTTTAATAATCAAGCTATCTGAGTTAGAAGATGAATTGAATTTAATTTCTTTTGATCAATACTTGCTTGATGAGCTAATTGAAAACAAGACACTCGTAGAGGAAAATGAAAGGATGAAAGAACAAAATGATCAGTTGATGAAAAAGCTAGCTGTCTTTGAAAAAGGCAAGTATGTTGTCAATGATTGCTCTGAAAAGTTGCAAGCTTTAGAACTAGAAATTGAGAACTACAAAAATGTGAATGCCATGCTCAATGAGCAGCTTGCTGCATGCGAGGAGGACCTCGCTGATTCTGAACTGCACATTTTATCTCTAGAAGATGAAAGTAAAGATTTGAATAATTCTTTGTCAAACTTTGTTCAAGGAAAGGAAAATCCGGACAAACTATTAGGAACTAAAGTTAATTTTTAGAGAGAAGGGCTTGGGTATTGTCCAGTGAATAAAAAGGCTTTTGAAAATAAATTACATACATCGTTTGTCTCCAGTTCGGGTGTTGCCTCCTCTTCTAAAATACCCCCAAAATCATGTGCAGCTCAGAAAAACCAAAAACAGAACAGAAATCAGAAAAAGAAAACACTAAAGCAAAAATAGAAAAACGAGTTTGTTTATGTTGAAATGCATGACAGGAAATCCAATACTAAGCACCATGTTTTCTAGAAAAAGAAAGTTTCATGTTTTTATTGTGGACAGCTTGGTCATATTATGCATGAGTGTTTTATCATGAAACATGATGAATTAAAAGTATGCAAGAATAGAATGAACAATGGAAAAGGTAACGGCAAATGACATGTCGACACTGGGAGGAGGTGTGCTCAGCACATTCCTGTTCAGAAGCCCAGGAATGGCCCAGTGCGTCGACGCACTCCTCAGGACAGGTCGACGCACCCTAAGGCTAGCAGAAGAAACCTTCCTTTTTGCTACTTTCATTGTGGAAAAACTAGCCACGTAGTCAAGAACTGTTGGCATCTAAAAAGGACTCGTTCTCATGTCAAGAACGTTAACTTCCCTGCTCACCCACAAAAGTTTAATGCACATGCACATAAGAAGAATGCCAAAACTCTTGTGTTCTGCTTTATGGTGAATGTGGACACATGTTTGATGATTGTCCTTGGATGAGAAGTGATGACTTGAATGCAGAAAGAAAGAGAAATTTGCATGGTAGACTTAGTGTTGTACCCCTGTGGTTTTGATGATAGCAAACACTATGAGTCACCATGTGTCTGCATATGAAAGATTGAATGATGCTGCACTAATGAGGATTGCCTGCTGCATACACAAATTCAGAGGATCCATATTGCTTTTGTAATGCACGCACACTCAGAGGGTCCATGCATACTTACTGAGTATATAGAAAGTGTCGATACTCATCATGCATATGTCATAACTCTGTCTGAACATTAGGCTAGTGTATATGTTCAGGGTCAGTGCACCTCTTGGTGTAGTCTGTTGGTTTGTGTACATGAAGACCGTGCATAAACTGCTAAACTTGGTGCTTTAACTCATATGCATTTTAGGTTCAAGGTTCGTGCATATCTCAGTTAGGCCGCACAACAAAGTCAGTGCATGTCACTGTTCATGTGCATCTAGGTCTGTGCATTCAAGTCTGTGCACACTGCCTTGGCAGATGCAAGTCGGTGCACATCTTAAGTGACCGAGCATAAGGTCGGTGCAACCCTTGTTGGTGCACGCTGGATAGGTCGGTGTAAGGTATGCTTTGCATGCACCAAGTCGGTGCATTCTCTTGGCCGCTCATACACAAGGTCGGTGCAGAATTCCATTTTGTGTAGAAAAGAGTCGGTGCACATTTGGCTTGTGCAAGACCGAACTCGGTGCAAGTTGCATTTCATGCATTCTCACAGTCGGTGCAAGTCTACCTTGTGCTAACCAAGTCTGTGCAACTTTAGTTGCTGCGAGCATTTAAGTCAGTGCATATTAGTTATGGCTTGCATCAACTAAGGTCGATGGTAGCTCTAGGTCGGTACAAGCTTAAGTCTAAGGAGTTTTCAACGTCAGTGCATTCCTAGTATTTGCATGTTTTGAGTAGGTGCAACTTAGTGTTGCACTTTCGATTAAGTCGTTGCATTGTCTGCTTATGCATTAGTTAAGTCGGTGCAACCTTCGTTAAGGCACGCGACTAAGTCCGTGCATGTTGAGCTCTAGGCACATCAAGTCGGTGCATTGGTCGTCTTGCATTCTCATACTCGATGCATTATCTGTTTACTGTCTCATTAAGTCGATGCAATCTCTGTGGCTGCACGCGACCAAGTCATTGAAGTGTTTGTCTGCGCATGAATCTAAGTCGGTGCATACTTTGCGTATGCAAAAATGAACTCGGTGCCTCTCTCACAGCTGCATGCATACAAGTCTGTGTTATTCTCATTGATGCGTGCGTATAAGTTGGTGTATTCTTGTCTTGTGTCTCAACATGGTCTGTGCATTTCTGCTCGTATGTTGATCATGTCCGTGCACAAGATTGCTATGAGACCAACCTGAGTCCGTGCATATGTATATTGAGTCTATGCACGGTTGCCTTGATGTCTCAGCAATTCTATACAATCTCCACACTTGTCTGACGATTATATGTCTTGACAGACTGACAGGTCAACTGCTCGTGATTGTTAAGTAGGGCACGTGATCCAAGGCGGACCGTCCCTGACAGATGACTGCCACGTGGAAGCTACAGTGCCAGGTTTGGACACGTGGGTGAGAGCCTTCTGGAAGCATTGGGACGGGAGTGTTCCCTCCACACGCCCAATGCGTGAGCCCGTGGGTATATATATATATATATATGACCTTTCTTCTGCGAACAAAGGATGATGTTGAATCGAAGACATCTGAGTGGAGATCTGAGAAGAGAAGAAGAGTAGAACAAGAGCAGAGCAGAAGTGAAAGAGAGAAAGCTCGTGAGATCAAGAGAAGAAGAGAGAGAAAGAGAGAGAGTGAAGAGAGAGCTCGAGGAGAAGAAGATAGAAGACTTTGCTGAAGATTAGTCCCACTGGACCTTGGATCAAATCCAGGCCAGTCAACTCCTGTGAGAGCTTCAATTGGTTTACGATTTTTCAGCTTTCAGTCGCTGTGATTTCCTATCTCTTGTTTTCCTTTTACACCCTTTATTTCAAGCTGTTAGTCAGCAGAGCAAGCTGTGACGCTCAGCGGTTTCAGAGGAGGATTCCTCTGGTTGGCTAAGATGTATTGCCCAGCAGGTCAAGCTGTTAGGCAGCGGATGGCTAAGCTGTATTGCCCAGCGGATGCAAGCTGTGACGCTCAGCTGTTGTAGGCAAGCTGTGAGGCCCAGCGGTTTAAGCTGTGTATCAACGGAAGTCACACTCTAGTTTGAGTGTGGGGTAGACGTAGGTCTGCGGACCGAACCACCTAAAAATTCCCTTGTCTATTGTGGTTTGGTTGTCTTATTCCGTTAGATGAATGCTTAGGCACGATCTGTCTCTCTATGTCCAGTGAGCATGTTGGTTGCACGTTTTCTGTTTGATTGAGCGGCTCACTGTCCTTCAGACTTGGTAGAACCTAGTTTGTTTTAATTCCGCATCTCTGATTGTTACAGTTATTTTTATTGGGCAAAATGTTTAAGGGATTCTTTTAACCCCCCTTCTGAATCCGAGCCTTGGTCCTTACTCTTGGTATCAGAGGATACCGTCTAGGACTCATTTGGCCCTACAATTGGTATCAGAGCAGGTCTCTGACTTTCCAGATCTAACGATATGTAGAGGATCCTGCTGCTTTTGGTGCTTTACTGATTTCTGTTATCTTATTCTGGTGCATTACTCATCGAGCGCTTACTGTTCTAAAATCTATTTGATACAATGCCATCTTTCGTAGTTTTTGATGGTTCTAACTTCGAGAAATGTTCAGGCAGTCTGTGCGGTATTATAAACTCTATAGATCCAAAACTGTGGAATCTCATTAAACATGGTCCACATGTTTTACCTTGAGAGGAGAGTAAATGGTCCCAGAAGGACAAACAAAAGAATAGTGAGAATATAAGAGTTCGGGACATTCTACTGAATGCTGTAGATATTAATGTCATCTCTTCTATTCCTACCTGCAGGACTGCGAAGGATATCTGGGATTCAGTGATCATATTTCATGAGAACCAGAAATGTCTTATGGCTAGAGGAAGTACTTCAAGTAATGAAAAAGCAGATCAGGTAAATTCTGAATCTGATTTTGATGAAATGACTGTTGATGATTTAAAAGAAATGTATGCTGAATTGCATGAAAAATATAGAAAAGTAAAATCTGAATGCAAAAAATTGAAAAAGAAACTGGATGCTAGCATGAGCCCATGTTTCGAAAATGTTGACTTTGAAGATCTGAGAGCTGAGAACAATTGTTTGAAGAAACAACTAGAAAATCTTGATGCTATCAAATCTGTGATTATGGAACTTCAGAAAGATATTGAAAATCTGAAAAGAGAATATGAAACTGAAAATAAACAGAAGAATTCCAAATTTCCTTTTGAAAACTGTGAAAAATTGAAGAATTCTTATGATAATTGCTTGTCTGAACTAAAGGAAAGACTTGGTTCGATTGATGATAATCAGACTCATATCAACAATGTAGTTCAAAATGAAAAACCCTTGAATGATTTTGAGTGCGTTAGCTCTGAATTGAATGCTCTGAAGTATGAGAATGAATGTCTTAGGAAACAATGTGAATAACACACAGCTGAAACAACTTACTCTGATAAATTAGTCTGTAATAAATGTCAATTTCTGAAGGAATTAAATGAAAGCTTTCACAGTGATTTAGAATGGCATCAAAACTTAGTTGCATCTTTGAGGGAAGAAAACAAAAATTTGTTGGATGAAAAACTGGAAACTGAATAAATAGAGGAAAGGCTGAGTGAAGAGTTGAATTCCAAATCTGATGACCATAGTGAACAGATTGAACAATTGAAATTAGAAAATGAGAGACTCAAACATCTCAACTCTGCAATTTCTGAAAAACTCTTAGCCTTAGAAAAAGGAAAAACTGTTTGTAATGAAGAATTTAAAAAACTGAGTAATCTGGAACAAGAAATTGAGAAACATAAAACTGCAAACAAAGTGTTAAAAGAATGTGTGAATTGCAGTGAATAAGAAATTGCTGGTTATGAATTACATATTACATCCCTAGAAGATGAGATTAAGGACTTAAATAATTCTTTATCTAAATTTGTTAAAGGTCAAGATAATTTGGATAAACTGCTGGGAATGAAAGTGAATTTTCAGAAAGAGGGGCTGGGGTATAATCCAGTAAATAAGAAGAGCTTTGGAAACAAAATTCATACATCATTTGTAAGTAGCTCAGAACAAACCAACATCAAAACTCCATTGGTTTTTCAGTTCACTGCACAGAAAAATCCAAATCTTGCTCCTATTCAGAATAGTCAGAAACCTACTAAAAAAGCTGAAGGAAATGAAAATTTACAGAACAAGCCTACACACACTCATGTTAAAAATGTGTATGCTGTCCACAACACCAACACACATATTTATGCACATAAGAAGAGAATTTCATGTCATAATTGTGGTAGGCTCAGCCATTTGATGAATGACTGCAAATTGATGAAAAAGGATGATTTAAATGCCAACACAATGCATGCTTGGAACTCAAATGCTAAATTCCATGTTCTAAAACAAACTCATGCATTTCAGAATAAGAAAATTCATTGTTTTCATTGTGGCAAGATGGGCCACATTGCCGCCCATTGTTGGCACAACCAGGGGGGAGGTGTTTATTTCAAATCTGCTAAATTTCCTGCAAATCAGTATGCTGTTGGTAGGAATAAATCGGTTGTAAATGGAAAATGTTTTGCATGTTTCAATTGTGGAAAGTCAGGTCATAGGGCAATTGAATGTTGGCATGCTCAGAGTAGAAAATTTAATTCTAAATTTGTCAACTTTCCTGCACCGAAAGATATTTTTATTCTTAATCTTAAAGGTAAACACATTGAGTGCTACAATTGTGGGAAGGATGGCCATACAGTCAAGGACGGTTGGCGGGCTAAAGAAAGGAAAGTGTTTCATAGGAAGCATGAACACAAGTTTAATTATAACCAGAAATTCAATGTTCATCCTTTCATGCACAAAAAGCACACAAAACCTGTTAGTTCATGTTATTATTGTGGTCAGTTAGGACATTCAATGTCTAACTGTTTTATGATGAAGTCTGATGATCTATTTGCTCAGAAAATGTGGAAAGCACCCTCTAGAGGTGATACTGACAATTTAGGACCTAAGAATTCTTGGGTTCCTAAATTTACAAAATAAGGAACTGTTCTTGCAGGTGTGCCTTGGGGCTGAAGAACAAAAATGGGTAAATAAATCAAGGCACCCAAATTGGTAAAACCCCATGCAGGTAATATTTTGCATTCTTCACATCTGTTCAATTGAATTTCTTAGGAACATGTTTCAACTGCATATCATATTAAATCTGATTACTCAAAAGTTTCATGCATACATGTTCTTTTATTTGTTTTGACATTTGTATTGAGCTACATGAGTTTATTTGTTCATACTTTAAGCTATGTGTGCACATATTCATTGAAGAAATGTTCAATTCATTCCTCGTGCACTTATGCTTTGGCACCTGAGTGTGCACATAGAAAAGGTTAGAAACTCATGAGTACAGTCTGCATATTCATGATGCATGATTGGTCAAACTCCCTGCATGTTGAGTATTGCACATGTTGCATTTAAAAACTTCATTCATTGCGTTTAGTCAGGGGGAGTTTGGTTACCTCTGCATAATGTTCATGACATTCATGTTCAGGAAATGTATCTAGGAGAGTCATTGCATAGGCATACACGTAGTGAATTGCATTTCATTTTATTAAGTTTGTGAAAAATTCCATAAATAAGAGAATCACTGCATATAGACAGGGGGAGCTTTCTGGTTTCATCAATCCTGTCTGAATTCTCTGTCTGCTTCTCCTCTAAGTTGCTGATAAAGAGTTAAACTAGAGTTCACCGTTGTCAAGCTGATCTGTCTGTATTCCAGACTCAGCTACTATATTTTGATCTGCATAGCTTTGATGCTCTTCTCATGATTGCTGTAACTTCCAATGCGAGCTTATCCTAATCTCTCACATTCCTTCAAGCTAGTCTGACTAGTCTGATTCTTGCTCTGGTGATGATAAGTTGTTCAGTTGCATTGATTGAACTGATTTGAGAAATCTAAGTTGTGTACCCTGTTTATATGTCTGAAACCTTAAAAGAAATTTCTATCATACAGGGTTAAGAATGTCCACTGATTCAGATTGGTATAAGTCTAATATATTCTCGGATTTGAACTTAGAATGATTTGAAAATATCTGAATCATAAGTTTTAATAAATCTCAACCAACCATGTCATAAAATATCTAGACTCATTCATCTGAAATCTGAAAATATGAGATCAAGACTACTTTGGTAGAGATACATAGAGCTAGTATTGTTTTTAAACATTAACTTGAAAAGGTTGACTAAAAAGAAAAATAGTTATCAGAGCAATGATCTTGGTCACTGAGTAACTGGGTCACTTCATCTAAGACGTGTTGTGCCTCATGTAAAAAGGTGTTGATCAACTAAAATTGCTCAAGAAAATTAAAGTGCTGATCAAAAGTAAATTTCGTGCAAAAATCAGTCAACTTCACATACATTTAAGGGTGTTTAATCTAAATACTGCACTGTGTAACTCTCAAAGGAGTCATTGAGATTATTTGTATAAGATGGAAGATGACTGATCTGACATGTTGCATGAATATTGGTTCACCTTTATTAAAACTTAGTTTCAGGTATGAGTATTGAATTTAATTGACAAATTTGGCATCATGTTTAAACTAGTTGGGTCATGTTGGTTAATTCATAACCCCTTATGATAAGAGAGTCTTTCCTTACGAGGATTTATAACAGTGGTACCTGCTATACTATTTCTTCTGATCAGTCTCACCTCGGACAACTTAATCATCTTGCAAATTCACCTGTTGGTCACTCCCTGCACTGTGTTTGTTAGATCGTGCTTAATCTCTGCTGAATGATTCTTGAAAAATCCTGTGCTACGCTTCCCGTGATATCACTTTACCTTTGGCTAAACTTACTTCATTTACATCACCAGTTCCATTCTCCACACTGTTGGAATCTTCCATCTTGTTTCTGTATCCCTGACGAAATACTCTTGTAACCGGTTCTGGTTCTGTGGGCCTTCCACATGTTTTTCTCTGACCATTCAAATGTGAGGTGCCACTTCCAATTTTACGGTGTTCACTTGCAGCCTTCTGAATTTCAGAATTCTTATGGTGGTGGATTCCAGATTGATTCATTGGTTAACCAGAGTTCATCCATGTAGGTACACCCTGTGTCTTGATAGCAGAAGCAATAAAAGGTTTCAAGCAATTTTCACTACATTTCTTGCTTCTCACTGTCCTTGTGATTTCTGATTCCACTCATGTTTTCAGGGGGAGGATTGATGCTTGATTGTCTAACTGCCCCTGTGCTTGTTGATTGTATTCCTTTATTCAGGGGGAGTTTCATGTATGATTGAATATGTAGTGTCATATTGCACTTTGGGAGAGAATAGCTTTTATGTGCTTTCATGTAGTTAAAGGGGGAGATGTTATATCAATCCTTTCATACCTGCTTATTTTTCTCTCTCAAACTATTTTCTTTTTTGATGTAGTCAAAGGGGGAGAATAGTTTGACTCAGTGTGACTCATAATGTTACCATCATCAAAAAGGGGGAGATTGTTGTGCCCCTGTGATTTTGATGATAGCAAACACTATGAGTCACCATGTGTCTGCATATGAAAGATTGAATGATGCTGCACTAATGAGGATTACCTGCTGCATACACAAATTTAGAGGATCCATATTTCTTTTGTAATGCACACACACTCAGAAGGTCCATGCATACTTACTGAGTATATAGAAAGTGTCGATACTCATCATGCATATGTCATAACTCTGTCTGAACATTAGGCCAGTGTATATGTTCAGGGTTAGTGCACCTCTTGGTGTAGTCTGTTGGTCTGTGTACATGAAGACTGTGCATAAACTGCTAAACTTGGTGCTTTAGCTCATATGCATTTTAGGGTCAAGGTTCGTGCATATCTCAGTTAGGCTGCACAACAAAGTCAGTGCATGTCACTGTTCATGTGCATCTAGGTCTGTGCATTCAAGTCCGTGCACACTGCCTTGGCAGATGCAAGTCGGTGCACATCTTAAGTGACCGAGCATAAGGTCGGTGCAACCCTTGTTGGTGCACGCTGGATAGGTCGGTGTAAGGTATGCTTTGCACGCACCAAGTCGGTGCATTCTCTTGGCCGCTCATACACAAGGTCGGTGCAGAATTCCATTTTGTGTAGAAAAGAGTCGGTGAACATTTGGCTTGTGCGAGACCGAACTCGGTGCAAGTTGCATTTCATGCATTCTCACAGTCGGTGCAAGTCTACCTTGTGCTAACCAAGTCTGTGCAACTTTAGTTGCTGCGAGCATTTAAGTCAGTGCATATTAGTTATGGCTTGCATCAACTAAGGTCGATGGTAGCTCTAGGTCGGTGCAAGCTCAAGTCTAAGGAGTTTTCAACGTCAGTGCATTCCTAGCATTTGCATGTTTTGAGTAGGTGCAACTTAGTGTTGCACTATCGATTAAGTCGTTGCATTGTCTGCTTATGCATTAGTTAAGTCGGTGCAACCTTCGTTAAGGCACGCGACTAAGTCCATGCATGTTGAGCTCTAGGCACATCAAGTCGGTGCATTGGTCGTCTTGCATTCTCATACTCGATGCATTATCTATTTACTGTCTCATTAAGTCGATGCAATCTCTGTGGCTGCACGCGACCAAGTCATTGAAGTGTTTGTCTGCGCATGAATCTAAGTCGGTGCATACTTTGCGTATGCAAAAATGAACTCGGTGCCTCTCTCACTGCTGCATGCATACAAGTCTGTGTTATTCTCATTGATGCGTGCGTATAAGTTGGTGTATTCTTGTCTTGTGTCTCAACATGGTCTGTGCATGTCTGCTCGTATGTTGATCATGTCCGTGCACAAGATTGCTATGAGACCAACCTGAGTCCGTGCATATGTATATTGAGTCTATACATGGTTGTCTTGATGTCTCAGCAAGTCTATACAATCTCCACACTTGTCTGACGATTATATGTCTTGACAGACTGACAGGTCAACTACTCGTGATTGTTAAGTAGAGCACGTGATCCAAGGCGGACCGTCCCTGATAGATGACTGCCACGTGGAAGTTACAGTGCCCAGATTTGGACACGTGGGTGAGAGCCTTCTGGAAGCATTGGGACGGGAGTGTTCCCTCCACACGCCCAATGCGTGAGCCCGTGGGTCCATGACTGAAGATATATATATATATATATATATATATATATATATATATATATATATATATATATATATATATATATGACCTTTCTTCTGCGAACAAAGGATGATGCTGAATCGAAGACATCTGAGTGGAGATCTGAGAAGAGAAGAAGAGTAGAACAAGAGCAGAGCAGAAGTGAAAGAGAGAGCTCGTGAGATCGAGAGAAGAAGAGAGAGAAAGAGAGAGAGTGAAGAGAGAGCTCGAGGAGAAGAAGATAGAAGACTTTGCTGAAGATTAGTCCCACTGGACCTTGGATCAAATCCAGGCCAGTCAGCTCCTGTGAGAGCTTCAATTGGTTTACGATTTTTCAGCTTTCAGTCGTTGTGATTTCCTATCTCTTGTTTTCCTTTTACACCCTTTATTTCAAGCGGTTAGTCAGCAGTGCCATGGCCGGTCCCAAGCCCGGATGAGAAAAGAGGAGGGTTTGCGTTAGGTCGACAGCCAGCAGTAACATTTTGTCACATCTCCAATATGAATTCTGATCCAAATACATTATGTACTAATGCTAGGGCGTTCCCCGTAAGTGACGCGTTACATCGGAACCCGGATGGAATGACAAGTGAGTAAAGGCTAGCTAGGGCGTTCCCCGTAAGCGACGCGTTACATCGGAACCCGGATGGAATGACAAGTGAGCAAGGGCTAGTTAGGGCGTTCCCCGTAAGCGACGCGCCGCAATGGCGCCCGATTGTGGTGTCAAATAGGCAAGGGTTCTCGTGTGGGGTTGGACGCACACGGGTAAAGAAGCAAGTCTAAAAATATAGGATCCGTCTAGCTACTTGGAATATAGGAACCTTAACGGGTAAGGGTTTAGAATTAGTTAAGTTAATGAAGGACATGAGGGTTAACATAGCTTGTCTACAAGAAACTAGGTGGAAAGGACATAAAGCTAAAGATATTGATAGATATAAAATTTGGTATACGGGTAATAATAACTCTAGAAATGGTGTTGCTATAATAATAGATAAAAATTTAAAAGACAGAGTTGTGGAAGTAAATATATTGGGGGATAGACTAATGTTAATTAAACTTATCTTAGGTGAGGATATTTTGAATATAATTAGTGCATATGCACCTCAAGTAGGATTAGAAGAGAGTATTAAAAAATAATTTTGGGAGGCTATTGATAGTTTGATCCAAAATATCCCTAGTGAAGAGAGAATCTTTATTGGAGGGGATCTTAATGGTCATGTGGGTAAAAATAATAGAGGCTATGAGAGGATTCATGGAGGGCTTGGTTTTGACAATAGAAATGATATGGGTAACACTATTCTTGATTTTGCTATGGCCTATGATCTAGCAATTACTAATACCTTCTTTAAGAAGAGGGACGAACACTTAATAACATACAAGAGTGGAACACATATAAGTCAAATTGACTATTTTCTTATTAGGAAGGTCGATAGAGTTTTATGTAAAGATTGCAAAGTTATTCCTGGTGAGAGTCTAGCCCCTCAACATAGGTTGTTAGTAATGGATGTCACTATCCCTAAATTCAAAAGAAAGATCATTATAAATAATTATTCCAAGATTAAATGGTGAAATTTAAAAGATAAAAGTTTAGAAATATTTAAAAGTCATCTATTAAAGGAAAATATTTGGAATTTAGAACAAGAAACTAATGTAATGTGGAATAATGTTACAAGTTGTATAACGAGGGTTGCAAAACCACTCTTAGGCGAATCTAAAGGTAAAAAGAATTTAGAAAAAGAGACTTAGTGGTGGAGTGAGGAAATCCAAAATACCATTAGAGTAAAAAAGGAATGTTTTAAAGTTTGGCAAACTAACAAAAATGATCAAACCCTAGAAGCCTATAAAATCGCTAAAAAGAGAGTTAAGAAAATAGTTAGCCAAGCTAAATCAAAGGCATTTGAAGATTTATATAATAAATTAGGAACCCGAGAGGGTGAAAAGGATATATTTAAACTTGCTAAATTAAGAGAAAGGAAAACTAGAGATTTAGATCATGTTCGGTGCATTAAAGGTGAAGACCAAAGTGTTTTAACTAAGGATCTTGAGATTAAAGGGAGGTGGCATAGCTATTTTCAGAAGTTACTTAATGGAGATTCCGTCAATGATTTATCTTTAGAAGGTACCCAAGAGTCCACAATATTTGATAAATATCAATATTTCAGGCGTATTAAGAAGTCAGAAGTGAAGGATGCTTTAAGGAAAATTAAAGTGGGCAAGGCCTTAGGACTAGATGGCTTACCTATTGAAGTATGGAAAGGCCTAAGAGATATTGGTATTCAGTGGCTAACTAAATTTTTAAATAAAATTTTAAAGGAACGGAGAATGCCAGAAGTTTGGAGAAAAAGTGTTGTAGTTCCTTTCTATAAAAACAAAGAAGATATTCAAAGTTGTAATAATTATCGTGGAATTAAGCTTACGAGTCATACTATGAAACTTTGGGAAAGAGTAATTGAAAAACGCCTTCGATGTATGACTACTGTATCGGAAAATCAGTTTGATTTTATGCCAAATAGATCTACTACAGAAATTATTTTCTTATTACGGCAGCTAATGGAGAAGTATAGAGAGATGAGAAAAGATTTGTATATAGTTTTTCTTGATTTAGAGAAGGCGTACGATCGAGTACCGAGAGAATTGATTTTGTGGATATTAAGAAAGAAAGGAATCTCTCAAGGATATGTTGATTTGATTAAGGATATGTACGACGGTGCTATTACTAGTGTTCGAACTATTGCTGGGGATACTGGTGAATTTCCCGTTTCTATAGGTTTGCATCAAGGTTCTGCACTAAGTCCGTATCTCTTTACCTTAGTTATGGATAAAGTAACTAAACAATTGCATGAGGATATCCCTTGGTGTATGCTTTTTGCAGATGATATTATTGTAATTTATGAGAGTATTGATGCTCTAAATGCTAAGTTAGAGCGTTGGAGACTTGCCTTGGAGTCTAAAGGTTTTAAAATTAGTAGGAGTAAGTCAGAGTTTATGCACTGTAATTTCAGTAATGAGAGAGTGGTTCAGGAAGACATGGTTCTAATTGATGGACATAACATTCCGAAGAGTAGTAGCTTTCGATATTTAGGGTCTATCATACAAGAGAATGGGGAGATTTATGATGACGTTACACATAGGATTAAGGCAGGCTGGTTAAGATGGAGAAGTGCATCAGGTGTCCTTTGTGATCGTCGTATGCCTGTGAAACTCAAAGGGAGATTTTATAGAACGGCTGTGAGACCTACTTTGTTATATGGTACCGAGTGTTGGGCAGTACGAAAGGAATACATCCACAAAATGTGTGTAGCAGAGATGAGGATGTTGAGATGGATGTGTGACAAGACTAAGAAAGACAAGATTAGGAATGAGCGCATCCGTAAGGACTTAGGGATAGCTCCAATTGATAGCAAAATGAGAGAAAATAGACTCAGGTGGTTTGGACATGTGTTTCGTCGCCCTAACTCAGCACCGGTTAAAAGATGTGACCAAATCTTAGTGGATGCTAGTAAAAGAACTCGAGGAAGGCCTAAAATGAGATGATGCGATGTTATTAGGAAGGACATTAGTTTCTTGGGTTTAAATATGAATATTGCACTTGATAGAAATCTTTGGCGGAATATGATTCATGTAACCGACCCCAATTAATTGGGATAAGGCTATGATGATGATGATGAGTCAACAGAGTAAGCTGTGACGCTCAGCGGTTTCAGAGGAGGATTCCTCTGGTAGGCTAAGCTGTATTGCCCAGCGGGTCAAGCTGTTAGGCAGTGGATGGCTAAGCTGTATTGCCCAGCGGAAGCAAGCTGTGACGCTCAGCTGTTGTAGGCAAGCTGTGAGGCCCAGCGGTTTAAGCTGTGTATCAGCGGAAGCCACACTCTAGTTTGAGTGTGGGGTGGACGTAGGTCTGCGGACCGAACCACCTAAAAATTCCCTTGTCTACTATGGTTTGGTTGTCTTATTCCGTTAGATGAATGCTTAGGCACGATCTGTCTCTCTATGTCCAGTGAGCGTGTTGGTTGCACGTTTTCTGTTTGATTGAGCGGTTCACTATCCTTCAGACTTGGTAGAACCTAGTTTGTTTTAATTCCGCATCTCTGATTGTTACAGTTATTTTTATTAGGCAAAATGTTTAAGGGATTCTTTCAAACCCCCTTCTGAATTCGAGCCTTGGTCCTTACTCTTGGTATCAGAGGATACCGTTTAGGACTCATTTGACCCTACACTTAGATCTAACCCTCAAGGACCCAAGAAGACTTGGGTACCTAAAAAGGTGAAATAAGAACTTATGTTGCAGGGTGCCTTGGAGCTGAACAAAGGATCAGCTGGAACTGGAAGCTCAAGGCACATGTTTGTAAATAAGATTTTCAATTCATGTTAAATCCGCATGTTAGGTTCTCCTTTTAGTTATTGCAGTTAAGCTTTTTCCTTGCTTACAATAAATCAATCCTGCACAAGTCTGAAACCTCCTCTACGAACTGCTGAAAATTCTCCATGGTTAAAATTGAATATCTGAACTGGATCATATGACTGACATCCATCTTGAATTTTTGGTATATCAAAATGTGTGTGCTGGAATGATAGGCTAAGCCTATCAGGAAGACAACACTTTGTGTGAGGTGATCTTCGGATCAAAGTTCTCCACTTAGTACCAGAATTCAGAATTTAATATGCTTACTCATGAAAAATCTATTATGCTGATGGAATTGATATGATAATGAGTTTGCTGTTAATAACTTGCCAGTTTGTGGTTTAGCTTGTTGCTACTCCCAATTTTAGCAGCCACATGAATTTCCTGCTTATCATTGTTAACTATTGCTTTTGATGATGTCTGTCATGGCTGCATATAATCCAACTCATCATTCATGTGGACATTTAACCTTCTGTTTGCATGTCCTAACTTTCATGAGCATTGAACTGAAGGGAAGTCTGAGAGCTTGGCCTTCAGATTAGATTGTCTTGCACGAACATTTGTGAGTTTACATATGTTGTGATCAATGAATGGCAGTCTGTGCACTTATACATGCTCATCTTAAGGGGGAGTCAACACTAGAAAATAAGTCTGCATGCTTGCATACATCTACCTCTGAAGATTCAGGATAATAATGTCAAACATTTGAATTGATTGCATACTTTCAGGGAGAGCTTGATTCATCTTGATAAATTGTTCATACTTGCTATTGTATATCTCCTTTGTGTGCTTCGTGACAATGAATTTTTTAAGGGAGAAGTTTGAGTTTTAAGTAAAATGGAAAAGCATGTCTGAATGTACCTTCTTGATGTGTGGTTTCAATTGACTTGCAAAATGAAAAATCTGCCATGATTAATGTTTAATTAAAATTAAAAAATGTGTTTGGTGAAAAACCTGCTCCTTTTGAATGTTCAGTGTGTTGTCTGCTAAACTACGTCGACCCACATACCTTGGTGAGTCGACTCAATAGTTGTATTCTCCTTGAATCTGCGTTATGTCTGTGCATTGTGTGTCGACACCTTGAAGTGCCTGTTGTAGATGTGGAAACTGTGGATGTGTATATGCGTGCCGACCCCACAAATCACATGAATAGGCATGAAGGCATATGTTCACCAATCAAGTGAATAGCATGAATATGTGACTACGTGACCATGGTAGCATGATCATACAATAGAGAAAAGGCGACAAAAGATGTAGAAGAAATACCGTGATCGCCACCAAGGAATAACAACGCCAAAGGATATGAAAGAGGAAACTAAGTGCGTTGTGTACCTTGGAAAAAGAGGATGATCCCGCTCAATATCAAGATGCGGGGATTTGTTGATTACCTCTCCTCGCCTTCCAGCCGGCTAGAAGGTAAGGGCCTCACTTTCCATACTTTCCTGTGAAACAAACACAAAACAAGATGCAAAATCCATTAGAAAATGCTAAGTGTAGAAATCTGTCCAAATGTATAAAGTAGCATGAAAGATTTATGGCAAACTCACCGGGGGAGGGTTTTTAACCTTTATGGAAAGGTGCAAACAATAGGTGTGTATATTATGATGAGACTAGAGTGCAAAGATTGATTTAATATGCCATGATGAACATAGATAAAGAAGGTGCAAAAGTGCAAGTCACAAGAAAAATTGTGCAAATAGTGTAAATTGGGTGCAAAGACTGATGCAAACAGTAGGGAAAATGAAGTCCAAATGGGGAGAAATTTGAGATGACAGAAGATCTGAATGTTGTGAAGAAGCAGGAACAAGAATCACGCCAAAAGGAGGTCGGGACAGAAAGTTATGACACCGGAGATTTGGCGAAAAATGCGGACTGTGCAGAAAATACAGAACAGTGTACAAAGTGGACTCAAAGAATGATGAATATCTCACAAGATAGAACACCAAAAAGAGAAAGAGAGGATGCTATGGAAAGATGGGAGTATTGTGGTGAAACTAGGGCAAAAATTAGGGTTTAAAACGGGGAAGACAGAAAAATGGGGTGGAAAACTCAAGAAAACAGAAGGGTGCAGAACATGGGAGAAAAATGACTAAGTGTAAAAATAAAATGAAAGTGCAAAACTCATAGACAAAAATATGAAGGAAGATGATGAGGTAATGAGCCCAAAACCAAGGAACACAAAGATTATACTTTCCTCTAGAGCCTGGAGTTGAAAGGACGGATCAAGAGTGCCCCACGGCCTTGCACCGGTGACGCAAACATGCCCCCGTCACAAGAAATCTGAGTTTCAGCAAAGTGCAGAACAGTGTGGTGAAATCTCAAAAGTTGGGGCTTGGAAGAGGGGGAAAAGATATGAGAAATAAGGCAAACATATAATCAACGTGAAGCTAATACTCCCCTCTTCAAGATGGAGTCGAAGGAGGACAAAACAGATGAAGCATGACTCCGCCCCGGCTTGATGAACAGGCCCCCGTCGCGAAGTTGTAGCAGAAAATCAGCAAACTATGATGATTTGCCAAAAGTAGGGGCAAAGTTAGGAGGGCAAACGATGATGAAATCGAGCAAATAGTGAATCAATGGAAAGACAATACTTTCCTCTTCAGGCTAGGGTCGAAGGGTTGAGTAGAAAATTCGACATGGCTTCGCCGTCGCCTTGAAAACACGTCCCCATCGCATAGGAAATCTGGGCAGGTTCATATAGAAAAGTGGTGAAACCCCCAACTTTCTTCCATGATTCCAGAAGATAGAGTCCACCAAATCTCGAGATCTCTGGATCATTCTCAAGATAATAGTCAAGATAAGACATAGGAGAAAACGAGACTCTTTTTGGTGGAAGAATCTGGAAGATATTCCCGCCGCAAGAAGGGCCCGGAGCCTAATCTGACAGAATTTTTGTTGGTCAAAAATACATAAAACCTGATATTGCGGCCAAGATTCCAGGAGATATAACCCATCAAAATTTGATTTCTATGAACCAAATTCAAGATAATACAAAGGGCTAGAAGTAGGAAAAAACGGGGATCAATTTGTATAAGTATTCGAAAAGTTATGGCCGCCGCAAGATAGGCCCGTCGTGCAGGTTTATGGAGAGTCCAGAGCAGGCTGGACTCTTGTTGGCTTAACGGTCTGTCGACCGACCGTTAAGGAGTAAACGGTCGTCGACCGACCGTTTGCAATGATAAACGGCCATTTGCACGACCGTTTAGGGCAAATCTTGCGCGACTTTGGAAATTGGATCATATCTCCCAAACAGTGCAGAATTAGCGAAAGTGGTAGAAGAAGAAATTGTAGATAACTCAACAATGAACAACTTTTGTGAAGAAAGTAAGATGAGAAAATGGTCAGAAGAGAGAGAAAATGTGACGAGAATAGAGAGGAAAAATATCGGGACGTAGGTGAACAGTGTAGTCTGCCATAAAAATGCAAATAACTTGAAATCGACGGAGAACTGGCCAATGACATAGAAGAATAAATTGTAGGAATTTGAAAGATGAACAACTTTGGTGAAGAGCACATTTTAAATAGAGGAATAGAAGGGGATGAAAAAGGGGCCGCATTTAGAACTGCGTAATGAAGAGAGCCGAATGCTTGATGGAGAGTCGACCAAAATGGGCCACAAGCTGACTTGGAAGCCGGAAGGTGATAAGATAGGCTCCAGGGCTATAAGAAATCATGATTCTCTAAGGTTCAAAGGGAATGAAACAATGAAATGGGCTCGAAATCCATCTAAGGAACGCTCCAAAATAATTGTTAATTTGGGACATCCAAAATGATGAAAAAGAGAAATGACACAACTTGCGGGCTAAAAACGGGTGTCAACAGATGCCCCTTCTTGATGTCCGCTTTGCAAGGGAGCGAGCGAAAGTGACACGGAGGCGAAATGGAAAGGAGATAGAGCGAAAGCGAAAGCGACGTGAAATGGAGATGAAGCAGAGATGAAGCGGAGAGAACTGATAAGCGGGCATCAAGGCAAAAGACACCCGTTTTAATCAACAAGCGACAGAAATTCTCCTGAAAATGCCGAACTACCCACCTGGACTGGCTGACAAGAACGAGACATGTCTGGAGAACTAAACTAACAGGAAAAAAAGAAACACGACCAGCCTCATCGGGGACACAATCCACAGACGACGAGGGGATCGGAAAAGAGCATAACGTAAAAAGCAGGAGAAATATAACTGAGATAAAATCCAGACAGGAATCACTCTGGCCAACCAGACCGAGCGAAAAGATCAAGGAAATCGTTCAAATTCAGAGTGGAATGAAGATCTCTTATCCAAGAGACATGAAGTGCAACTAACCATTATTGAGGAGAAACCTTGAACGGATCACGAGACGTGAGTGCTCAAAAAATGACATGATGCATGCTAGGTTAAAATAAAGAAATCATCAAAATGAATGCAAAGAAAGCTAAAATAGAAAGTACTCGAGAATAGTATTGCTAGACCGGAACAATCAGGGTCAAGACACTATCCGCAACCACGGCGTGCGTGATAGAGCCATCGTTCCTTAATTTTTCCAACCTAACGGCCTATCCGATGATTAAACATGTGCACCTAGATCATCATCGTTTTTGTTAGAGGGGAACGTCAGATCCTGGAACACGTGAATGACCAGCCGGTTCTCGAGATAATATAACAATATAGATATCATATAGTAATGCAACAATGAGTAGGGATAGAGAGCCATACCTGACTTACCTGCGCAGGCGAAACGACATTTTTTTGGATTTTCATTTTTTGATTTTTATGGATTTTCATGTATAAGACAAATATGATAAGCAAGTATAAACATAGTGTAGATAACATAACGATTAACCGAACGACAAACAATACGACATAACATAACGATCAAATGAAATGGGAGACAATGCAACATAACATAACAAAGATAAACGAGCACATATGCAATGGCATGAACAGACAACATGCATGCATGAACACGGTGTGACAAGACAACAACGCGGTGGGACAACACATGGTTGGGACAAGAACATTACGGATGACCACACGGTTGGGCCAAGAATATGGGACATAAAGGGGTGACTAACAACATGTGCAAAACAACTAACAACACTCGGTGAGGGACAAAACAACATGTGTGGGACAACACGGTGGGACGTAAACACGTGACAAGGACACGGCGGGACAAAAGACATAAATAAATACGCCCTTCAATCAAAACCCAAGATCAGAATGAAGCAGAACCGCCAGGTTCATAATCGTGAGGTAAAGTCCTCTCATAAAGATATGATGATTGCAAACAAAAGCTGAGAAGGACATGAGCTTCAGAACAGATCGAGAGAGTGGATTGAAGAAGGAAAGAACAGATCAAAGATGTGGACAGGAGACAGAGCATAAAGATATAGCAAGGAATGCCTGAGTACTTGCAATCTGCACACTTAGCAAACAGATTACGTATCTGTCCTTAAAACAAATGCAAATGCATGAAAAAGACACATTTTTTGTAAATTTTTTTTAGATTTTCAATAGTATTTCATTTTTCTAGATTTTTTGAAATATTTGATTTTTTAGATTTTTGAAATATTAATTTTTTTTGAAATTTTAAAGTATTTTGTTTTTTTTGAGTTTTTGACAATATTTGATTTTTTTAGATTTTTTTGAAGTATTTGATTTTTTTTAGACTTTTGGTAATATTTGATTTTTTTTTGGATTTTGACATAGCAATCCGCAGCACCTAAAGACGGGCTCAAACTACTGGCCAGGGACCGTCGTTCCTACCCCTTTCATTAAAGGCTTCCCTTAAGCAGGGCGTGCATGTGAGGGTGGCTTGTCACAACCAACCGCTTCTAAAGAACGGTGCCCCTACTAAGGTCATACCCGGGATACAACCCAGCCTAAGAGGGAGAAGCAGAAGAAAAATTGGAGACAAGTTTGATGCAGGATGGGAGATATCAAGGCTCGAATTCCTTCTAGGGCACTACCCCTCAAAGAGTAGCCTGTTGCGCCGGGGCTTTGTGTCTTTGAATTTTAGACCCATATTTATCAGGCACGCATGCGACCGGGCTCATGACGTCCCGCGGGGAACTGTACTGCCACTCTTGCCATGCCTTTGATTCATAATTTTGCATTGATTCATTTCTCATTTTGGTAGCCCTTATTGGTCAGGTATAGTATGAAAGCTCACTTTTGAGGGTCAAGACTGTCCCTATTTGAGACCTCTCTCGTATTAGGGAGCGCCTAGGTTAGTCATCTTATCCATCAATCTCTTGCCCATGCACACGGCCGAGTAGAGAAAAGAAAAGGCCTTCGTGCATATCCAAAGTATGGCCAAAGCAGCAACGATGTTGCACTAGAGAGATCGGCTATGGTTTGCCGTGAAGTGTGAAAAATTCATACTCATAGGTCACCTTCAACAATTGGGAAAAAAACTAGACTCCCAGCGCGGAGCTATCACCAGCCTAAGATGCTGCAGAAGCGACTCATTTGACTAAGCAAACTAACTAAAGCCTAAGGCCACTCAACCATATTTTAAGGAACCAACATTATAAGCGCGTGCAGAAATAACAGAGTAATAGCAATGATAACATGTTCCGGCACAAAATCAAAGATACCTTTGCAAATCGATGGCGTGGAAACCGGCCTCCTGAAGCGATTTCGATCATCGAGCTTTGAGGAGCACGAACTTTGTTTTCCTTGCTTGTCAGGATAAAGGATGAAAGGATAGCAAATGATTAGATTCCTCGACATAGAGGAGTGGCAGACATCATACTGGACGAAGAAGGGATAAAAAAGGAAGAGAGACGAGGGCTAGAACTCCCTCGTTAAGGCACTGAGGCCCTGATAACAAGGAACCAAGTACAGAATAACCAGGGATTAACTGAGATCAAGGCGGGCTAAAGCCTCGAAAACGGCAAGAAAAAGGGTAATGACCCCGAAAGGGTGAGGAGGAAAGAATAGAGAGACCATGAGAAGATTGTGGCAAAGATAAGGGAGAAGAGGAGTGATCATCTGACGTAGTCGGAGAAAAGGAATTAGAATCACCCGACAGGGTCGGGGAAGGAGAATGAGAATCACTCGACAAGGTCGGGGAAAAAAATGACAGACACCCAACAAGGTCGGGGAAGAAGAACGATGGTCACCCGACAGGGTCGGGGAAAGAAAAGGGTAATTACTCGACATGGTCGGGGAAGGATTAGAAGTAGAGCCCTGGGATACCAGAAGAGAAGGATCAGAAGAAGTCCCGAAAGTGGGATCAAAGGATGACATAGGCCGATGCCTAAAATCATGAGAGAACGGAGGATCTGGAGACTCCGTATGAGTGGAGAAAGAAGAATGGGGGTTTGCGGACCCGAAAAGAGAGGAGAAGATCATAGAAATTGGATTAGAGGAAGGGAGGTACACCACCCAGGGGTGGGAGCTGAGTAGAAGAAAGGATGAACGAAAGGAAGAGAAGGAGGAAGAAGTGGACCCTTGAGTGCACAATCGACGGCCCTTAAACTTACGCCGCTGCCTCTTCTTAGCAGAACCTTTTTGAACCCGAACCTGCCTGGTGCGGACTTGGACCTTCGACCTTCGACCTTCTTGATCTGTAATGTCTTCTTAAATAACTAGCCCATCTGGCAGATGGCCTGGCCCGGTCATGAACATGGAGTCTCATTGGGGCGATTGCCCCTAGATACCCGGTGCTAACAATAGTAGAGGAACATTCTTCGACAGATAACTCGCCAAATGAACGAATATCGGAGAACTGCAGAGTTTTGTCACTTGGCACTAGCATGAGATTAGGCATCTCCCCTCGGCAATCGGGCATGAAGCATAACTCCCTTACCAGAAGAGCAGGACAAAACTGAGGGAGAGCAATGCGCGGTGTTGACGTGGTCGATTCACCAATCAACTGATGAAGATTGCATTGGATGTGCAGAATGTCCTTGAAAAATGCAGAAGATACGGCCAACTGCCCCTTGAATAGGGAATCCATCAAGCTCTTGGCAGCCGTATGGGTTAGCACAATCTGAGTAGAGAACCCCTCTTGGCCAGTGAACTGAACCGTAATCGAGCAAGAGGTAATAATAGCATCAATAGCGAATCCTCCGGTAAGCAATGAGATTGCCACCGGCCTCGCTTGTGAAGAAACTGGCACTAATGCAAGGGAACTCTTCTTAACAACCGTCTCCAGAGGAAATTTAGACTCATTATCCCAAAGATGACCGGGGACCAGGACTCGAACTAGCATGCGGCAAATGCAATCTTGAATCTTATAGTGCAGAACATGCACCAAACTGTCCTGACTTGGCTCGTCATCTCCCTGGGGACCAAACCCGAGGGGCACCAAAGGCAGCGCACACCCGCTCTGTGGGGTGGAAATGGATGGGGAAGAAATGGAAGTAATAGGTTTGGAAGGCGGAGGCGAAGATTTAGAAGGCGTAAGTGGGGGTAAGGTCAATGCGAGTGGTGGAGGGATAGTGGCGATAATAGGCTCGGGTGGAGGTAAAGGAAAAGGTGGAGGCGTAGGAGGGGGTAAAGGCGAAGGTGGAGGTGTAGGTATAGTATAGCATGCTCAAGCTCGGGCGATGATGGCGAAGGGGATGGCAAAGGCGATGGAGATAGCGGAGGTGACAAAACAGGGATCGTTGGAAGAGGAGGCGGTGAGGGCGGGGGTGATGGCAGTAGGGGTATTAGAGATGGTGGAGAGGGTGATGTGGGCAATGAAGGTAATGGAGGTGAAGATGGTGAAAGTGGTGGTGAGGCGAAGGAATTGGAGGGTCGTGACGCCCACCTTCGACGTATCGACACGACGCGTCTAGCGGTGTCGGGAGTAGAAGTGGTGGTGGAAATGGGGGAAGAAGAAGTGGGAGCACTAGCCTGAGCAGAGGCTTGGGTTGGTGGAGGTTGGGGAGGTTGAGTAGGAGATGGTGAAGGTGAGGGGGTAGGTGGAGATGAAGAGGGTGCCGAGGTAGGCAACGAGGTAGGCAAAAGCATAGGCGAGGGAACAGGTGATGGAGTAGGTGACGGGGCGGGCGCAATGCCAGATAAAGAAATGCAGGGGTGCCCCTGGTCTTGTAGTGGAAACGGCTGTCTGGACGGCGACTGCTGTTGCTGCTTACTGCGGAGATTTAAGATAGCTTCATGCATGGCGGCCCAATCGATTCTCTTCTTGTTTTCCAAACCATAAACAAGTTCTTGAAACTCAGGGCAATCCTCAACCAAATGCCCCTGCTGGCGATGAAATTCACAATATTGAAACACATTCCCGGCCGCGGGTCGGCAAGGCACAACCAGAGGGAGTTGCAACGTATGAGCGGCCATCAAAGCCCTAAAAATGTCTGTAAAAGACTCCGGCAACGGCGGAAAAGGAGCCTGCTTCGGGCTAGGGGGATACCGAGGGATATGGGATGAAGATGGTTGTGGGGGTTGCGTAGGCAATGACGCATGGCTAAGGGAGGGATTAGGTAGTGGCATATGCGGAGTGGAGTGGGAAGGTATGTAGACGGCATCCACCTGCTCGGGGTGTGGAATTCCTATGACTGGAGGTAGAGATGGAGACGGGTATGTGGATGCGGAGGGCTGACTCATGGAGGAATATGCGGGTGATTGATATGTGGGGGTGTATGGCTGACTCGTGGAGGGTTGGTATGCAGAAGGTGAATGTTGATATGTGGAGGGAGATACAGATGGCGGGGTGTTAAAAGGCCGAAAAGACTCGGGGTCAGGGGAATCCTGGAGTTGGTGGCGGATGAAGCGGGCTCGGCTATAAAGTTTTTGCCAGGAGGTAATATCGTTGAGGGCTAAGATAAACCGATACTCGGGCGTCGCATTAGATATCAACATCTTGATTTGTTCTTGCTCCGGAATGTGCCCCGGGACTTGCGCGGCAAGGCAACGCCAGCGGTCGGCAAAGGTGCAGAAATCCTCTTCGAGCTTCATCATCTCATGGGCCAGATCCACCATAGAATACCTGGGCTCAACCTGGTCCTGATACTCCTGAATAAACTTCTCTTGAACCATCTGAAAATTCACAATCTGCTCTTGCGGAAGAGAAAAGAACCAATCTCGAGCCGGGCCTTCCAAAGATAGACCAAATAGATAGGCCATTAAGCGTTGGTCGTGTCGAAACTGGGCTGACTCATAGAGGAACTCCTTCAAGTGCACGTAGGGGTCACCGACTCCACCATAACGGCGATATGCGAGAATTTGTGAAGATGGTAGAAGCCGAAGACCTTGAAATGTGAATGGAACACTTAAGGAGGACTTAGGATGGATCCGACGTTGGAGTTCATCAAGCTGGCGTTGGGCTTGAGCAATCATGTCCTGGGTAGGGAGAGATCGAGAAGAATATGGGCCAACTTGAGCAAGAGGTTGTGAATTAGGACCAAGAGCATGGTATTGGGCCGGATAAGGATTCGGGCTGAGAAGAAGAAGGGCCCATTCCGGGAGTGGAAGGGTTTGCGGGCCTAGAAAAAATATTGGCATATGGACTGAATGGGCTAGCAGCAACATGGGCGGAAGAATGAGGCCCATTAAGAGAATAAGGCCCATTAGAAATTGGGCCAGCGGCATATGAAGGAGAAGAAAGAGGCCCATGAAGGGAAGAGGGCCCATTAAGATGGGATGCAATGAGATGTTGGGCTTGGGCGGGGTCCATTTGGCGAACAAGACTTGAAAGATGGGCCATGAGATTAGCCTGTTTCTCGGAGGGATAAGAGGGACCACGGGAAGATGGGCCTGCGTGGGAAGAAGATTCCACGCTGGAATAGGAAGAAGAATAGGAAGAAGGATGATACACGGGGTTGGAATGATGTTCCATGAGGGTAATTGGAGACTTAATACAAAGAGGGAAGTAATGGGCTTACTGGGCTTGAGGACAAGAAGGGACTGACAAACTAATGCAAGGACTAAGGGAGAATGGACATATGACAATGGACACACATAAATGGACTAATCTAAGTGGACCTAACAACAACAAAATATGTGGATGATGATTAAAATGCAACACAAAACATCACTAATGGGCATGGACAAGCCCAAACAACACAATCAGTGTAATGTAAGAGTTTTCACCTAAGTCAATCAAGTTAAAATGATGGGAAATATTTTAAGAGTTTTATTAGACCTTTTAATGATTTGAATTAGGACAAATTCTCTGAAGATAGGAATCCTATGGAAATAAGGTCCAAACTTTAAGTTGACTAAGGTTAACTCCCTCACACTTATGTAAAATGCAAGCCTAAGAGGTGGAAAGGTACAACCGGCCTGGCGTCCGTGTGAGAATCCACGGCTCACGGGGACTTATAGAGGTCCCGGATAAGATCACCTAGTCGACCCCAAGGAATATGGAGGCGAGAGGATCACTTACCAAGGTAGGAAATGCAACTAAGATATGCAATGTATGACCCTATGTGCACCGGGGTGCATGTAATTTCTAGCATAAGTCTAACAAATCAAGATATAATGAGCATATGCAAACATAACAATATAGATGCAAACAAGGTGAACAATATGAACATGAAATGCTATCTAAACATGGATATACACACGAAAATCGCAGCAAAGGATAAGCAAAGTGATGGGCACTAGAAGTCCCACCGTGATCGCCAAAAAAGGATGTAGATGTGGAAAATGTGGATATGTATATGCGTGCCGACCCCACAAATCACATGAATAGGCATGAAGGCATATGTTCACCAATCAAGTGAATAGCATGAATATGTGACTACGTGAACATGGTAGCATGATCATACAATAGAGAGAAGGCGGCAAAGATGTAGAAGAAATACCGTGATCGCCACCAAGGAATAACAACGCCAAAGGATATGAAAGAGGAAACTAAGTGCGTTGTGTACCTTGGAAAAAGAGGATGATCCCGCTCAATATCAAGATGCGGGGATTTGTTGATTACCTCTCCTCTCCTTCCAGCCGGCTAGAAGGTAAGGGCCTCACTTTCCATGCTTTCCTGCGAAACAAACACAAAACAAGATGCAAAACCCATTAGAAAATGCTAAGTGTAGAAATCTGTCCAAGTGTATAAAGTAGCATGAAAGATTTAGGGCAAACTCACCGGGGGAGGGTTTTTAACCTTTATGGAAGGGTGCAAACAAGAGGTGTGTATATTATGATGAGACTAGAGTGCAAAGATTGATTTAATATGCCATGATGAACATAGATAAAGAAGGTGCAAAAGTGCAAGTCACAAGAAAAATTGTGCAAACAGTGTAAATTGGGTGCAAAGACTGATGCAAACAGTAGGGAAAATGAAGTCCAAATGGGGAGAAATTTGAGATGACAGAAGACCTGAATGTTGTGAAGAAGCAGGAACAAGAATCACTCCAAAAGGAGGTCGGGACAGAAAGTTATGACACCGGAGATTTGGCGAAAAATGCGGACTGTGCAGAAAATGCAGAACAATGCACAAAGTGGACTCAAAGAATGATGAATATCTCACAAGATAGAACACCAAAAAGGGAAAGAGAGGATGCTATGGAAAGATGGGAGTATTGTGGTGAAACTAGGGCAAAAATTAGGGTTTAAAACGGAGAAGATAGCAGTGAAAAATGGGGTGGAAAACTCAAGAAAACAGAAGGGTGCAGAACATGGGAGAAAAATGACTAAGTGTAAAAACAGAATAAAAGTGTAAAACTCATAGACAAAAATATGAAGGAAGATGACGAGGTAATGAGCCCAAAACCAAGGAACACAAAGATTATACTTCCCTCTAGAGCCTGGAGTTGAAAGGACGGATCAAGAGTGCCCCACGGCCTCTCACCGGCGACGCAAACATGTCCCCGTCGCAAGAAATCTGAGTTTCAGTAAAGTGCAGAACAGTGTGGTGAAACCTCAAAAGTTGGGGCTTAGAAGAGGGGGAAAAGATATGAGAAATAAGGTAAACATATAATCAACGTGAAGCTAATACTCCCCTCTTCAAGATTGAGTCGAAGGAGGACAAAACGGATGAAGCATGACTCCGCCCCGGCTTGATGAACAGGCCCCCGTCGCGAAGTTGTAGCAGAAAATCAGTAAACTATGATGATTTGCCAAAAGTAGGGGCAAAGTTAGGAGGGCAAATGATGATGAAATCGAGCAAATAATGAATCAATGGAAAGATAATACTTCCCTCTTCAGGCTAGGGTCGAAGGGTTGAGTAGAAAATCCGGCATGACTTCGCCGTCGCCTTGAAAACACGCCCCCATCGCATAGGAAATCTGGGCAGGTTTATGTAGAAAAGTGGTGAAACCCCCAACTTTCTTCCACGATTCCAGAAGATAGAGTCCACCAAATCTCGAGATCTCTGGATCATTCTCGAGATAATAGTCAAGATAAGACATAGGAGAAAACGAGACTCTTTTTGGTGGAAGGATCTGGAAGATATTCCCGCCGCAAGAAGGGCCCGGAGCCTAATCTGACAGAATTTTTGTTGGTCAAAAATGCATAAAACCTGATATTGCGGCCAAGATTCCAGGAGATATAGTCCATCAAAATTTGATTTCTATGAACCAAATTCAAGATAATATAAAGGGTTAGAAGTAGGAAAAACGGGGATCAATTTGGATAAGTATTCGAAAAGTTATGGCCGCCGCAAGATAGGCCCGTCGCGCAGGTTTATGGAGAGAGTCTAGAGCAGGCTGGACTCTTATTGGCTTAACGGTCTGTCGACCGACCGTTAAGGAGTAAACGGTCGTCGACCGACCGTTTGCAATGATAAACGGCCATTTGCACGACCGTTTAGGGCAAACCTTGCACGACTTTGGAAATTGGATCATATCTCCCAAACGGTGCAGAATTAGCGAAAGTGGTAGAAGAAGAAATTGTAGATAACTCAACAATGAACAACTTTTGTGAAGAAAGTAAGATGAGAAAATGATCAGAAGAGAGAGAAAATGTGACGAGAATAGAGAGGAAAAATATCGGGACGTAGGTGAACAATGTAGTCTGCCAGAAAAATGTAAATAACTTGAAATCGGCGGAGAACTGGCCAATGACATAGAAGAAGAAATTGTAGGAATTTGAAAGATGAACAATTTTGGTGAAGAGCACATTTTAAATAGAGGAATAGAAGGGGATGAAAAAGGGGCCGCATTTAGAACTGTGCAATGAAGAGGGCCGAATGCTTGATGGAGAGTCGACCAAAATGGGCCACAATCTAACTTGGAAGCCGGAAGGTGATAAGATAGGTTCCAGGGCTCTAAGAAATCATGATCTCTAAGGCTCAAAGGGAATGAAACAATGAAATGGGCTCGAAATCCATCCAAGGAACGTTCCAAAATAATTGTTAATTTGGGACATCCAAAATGATGAAAAAGAGAAATGACACAACTTGCGGGCTAAAAACGGGTGTCAACACCTGTGTCGACGCACCAGTTCATCTGATGACTTGTTCACCTCTTTCAATTCTCATCATCAGATTGAACAATGATCACTCTTATCTGATAAGCATCACTTCTTTTGTATCCCCCCTTGCAACATCTTCGCAAATCATTCTGAGAGGGAGACTTTATCTTCCACAAAACTGTGGTATCAATGCACAAGAGTGTTCTTGCACTTTCCGCATATCTTGTGTGCTCATTTGCTGTGTTTTTGAGCTCATTTTTGAATCCATCAAAATGCAGCTCTCAATGGTTCTCTTGAAACTCCTGAAAATCTGCCACATGTTCCAAATTGCTAGAACATCATCCGCTTGCTCAAATACCTTGCTGCCCATCCCAAATTCCTTGAATACCTTGAACTCTTGGGAGAATTTCTATTTGTTGCTAAGTTCATTTATCAGAGTAAACTTTAAAAGAGGAATCTTCTTTTATGGAGTTTTATGATTGCCCATGACATGAAAACTGTTGGTTTAAATTTAATGATTTCTTGAGCTTTAAAGTTAAATGGTCTTGAAGGTGGTTGTATTCAGACTTAATGGACCTAAACCAGTCGTTCATGTTGTGACATGTTATGCCTTCTTAATTCTGAAAGTTTATCTTAAGTACAAATGCATCTTTGTTTGAGGAACTTCACTTCAGTATTATTTTTAAACATCATGATAATCTGAAAAATTTCCTTTAGGGTAGCTCATAATGAAAGCAATGACTTCACTCACACTGAGTAACTAGGGATACTGGCGTCTGATAAATGTGTATCCTCATGTAAAAATGTGTGTACTAAAGATTCAATACCTTAAGGCAGAGCAATGGCTATACTCACTGAGAAACCGAGTCCCTTCATCAATGAAGTGGAGTGGACGGAGTCATGGAGTGTCTTACTACCTCTTCTCTAATAAAACAGAATGGTGAGCTACACTGAGTAACTAGGGATGCTGGCGTCTGATTAACGTGCATTCTCACATCAAAAGGTGCATGTTACACCTGAATGCTCTTGCAAAATGGAAAACATTTGGAAACAAGAAAACATTTGGAAAACAAGTGTTATCAAAAGAAAAATCTGAAAATGGTAGCACCCCGTGGATAAAATCAGAAACTTCACAAGGTGTTTAACCTCAATACTAATTGTAGTTTCTTTCAAAGGGGCTAATGGAATTGAATGAGTAGGATGAAAGGAGGTTAACATGGTCTTTAATATGTAATATTGGTTTATTTCTATTAATTTTGAATGCAGAAATTTTCAACGTTCATAATTGAAAAACTCAGAATTCATCAGATTTAAACCAATCTAAAGATAAGGGCTTTATCATTGGAATTCTATAACTGAAGATTATGAAAAATCTATAACTCTGCACTTACGAGCAATGTTTCTGGTTGAAAACTCCCATCCTAACAATTCTTGGACATGTCTCTTCTGCAATGTCAAAAATTATGCTATTCCTTGCTGTCATCTGATTGTCTTCCATTTAAAATGATTCTCGGCTAAGGTATGCTTGGTCATTACCATTTGGTGTCTGACAAATCTCCAATCCACACAAGTGGTATCAGTTTACTGCCTAGCCTTCCTCGCTGAAAAACTTGCTCATGCATTGGCAAGTGTCGACTCCTAGAGTCGACCCTCTCCGAGTCTAGGTCTGTCTAAGACCCTGTTGTTCAGGTGTCGACCCTAAGGGTCGACCTCTTTTGTCCAGACTACTGTCTGGGCTGTCCTGACATTTGTCAAAAAGACAATTGGTCTCCCTGGTGCTTCCTAAAATTTTGCATTCTGCCTTGTTAACTTCCTTGCTGCCAGTTCTACCATGGAATGCTTCAATGAACATCATTTGGTATCAGTTTCTCCATTGCTAATTCTTGCTTCATCATTTACTAACAATCAGTGGTATTATCCGGCAACAAGTGGTATCTCTTGAATGCTTCAATTAATATCAAATGGTATAAGCTTTCTGGTGTCAACAATTGGTATCAGCCTTCTTGTCCCAACACTTTCTACAAGTGCTATCTGTTCTACTACTCTCCTCGGTGCCAACTATGCTCTTGAATTCATCAAGTGGTATCAGCTCCTTTGGCACATGAATTTTTAATCATTTCATACAACTCCATGTACTCATATTCTGACTCTAAAATTGGCTTTAATCTAAGCCCTCTTTGCTGATGACAAAGGGGGAGAGAATTGTGGAGTCATTGATATTGGAGAAAATATGTGGAGGGAGAAAATATGTGGAGTCTTTGACATTGAAAATAAAGGGGAGAGAGTGCCAAAGGGGGAGAGAACATTGAATCATGAAAATCATAGAATCATGCTTATCATGTTGAATCATATCATGCCTGCATTGAATGTTGATTTTAATGATATCAATGACTCATAATTGCCATCATAAAAAATGAGAGAATTGTTGTATCCCAGTTTTTGATGATGTCTGATTACGACTTATTGATGAATCTAATGTGGTTTTGATGATGTCAACATGCATTAAGTTCATATCAAAGACAGTCAACAGACTTCCGCAACTGTTAAGCAAGTCAGACTTCAAGAAGGCCGAAGGGTTAAGTTCAAATCAAAGACCTCCAACTGTGTGCTTTCAATGATTGAGTGAAAGCAAGCAAGGCAGTTTGGGAAGGTGGCAGATTAAGCATTCTAGATCAAGCTCCAAGGTGCAAAGGTCCTTTGAATGCACATAAATCAAGAAATGTAGGAAGACTTTGACAAAAGAAAAAGAAAAATCAAATTGAACAAGGTTGCGTTGACGCAAGACCTTCATTGCGTCGACACCAATAACTGCTGGGAAGCAATCTACTTAAGGCAGCGTCGACTCCATCCCCTCACGGCGTCGACTCCAGACGATCCTTTGAAGAAGCTTCAAGTCGCTCTTCATGGTTGCGTCGACTCTAGGAACATCATATTCTTGAAAGCGTTGACGCAAGACAGGCTCCTGAAGCAGACTCAAGCATACATCTTTAGCTGCGTCGACCTCACCTCTTCAGTTGCATCGACGCAACGTCAGCACTAGCTCCTGTCAACGGGCCAGAGTCCTCAAGCTAGGTCAACACTGCTTTTACAATAGGTCGACATGGGTAGGCTTTACAGAAGCCGTTTCGAACGCATCTTCAACTAGTGCATCGACGCAACCCGTTCACTACGTCGACGCACAATGGTCCAGCTCGCCAGAAATTTCAAGAAGACATGAAGCTGCGTCGACGCAATGGTCTTGCTGCGTCGACGCACCAGAAGCTCTTCAAGCCAAATCTGTCAAAACACGCAATGGTTTCAGAGATCGTACAGAGGCTAAAAATCAACGACGTAAACTCTCAAAACACGCATTTCAAGATTTGAAAAGAAGCTCCTAGGACAGAGAACTGTCCTCTTCATCATGAGGCTTCAGAACAACATTTTGGGAGAAGGATCTATCAGGTACCAGATTTGGGAAATGTCAGTTTTCATGGTACTTTGTCTTTTTGTAACAACTAATCAAATTTCAGTCCAAGAAAAGTACCTAGGACAGAGGACCATCCTTGTCTATCCTAAGCCAATAAAGAGGCAGATTTCAAAAAGAGGTTTCAGTCAAAGATCTCCTTTTGTCATGGGGCCAATCAGAATGCAGATCTAAAAAGGGGCTGAAGAAAAGAAATCTTCTATTTTCCCATGGGCCAATTAGATTGCAGTCTGGAAACAAGTTTTGTCCCTGCTCTCCCATATATGTTGGACCAATCAGAGAAAAGGTTCTTTTCAAAGAACCATTGTTTATCTGACCAATTAAATAGCTGATCTGCTGGAGGGAAAAACGTTCTACCATCCTTCTATATATATGAAGCTCTCTGCACGAAGAGAGTTGCTACTGACCTAGAGAAAAGAAGAGTTGAAAGAAAAACAGTGTGCTCTAGCAGAAGATTTGTGAGGAAAAGAGAAGAGAGTGAGCAGTCCAGCACTTGGTCCGATCCAGCCAGTGCTGTAAAGAGAGAGAGGAGAGCATTTTTGCAGCCCGCCTGAGCCTAAAGAGAAGATCAAATATGTCTTCAGATCTGCAGATAGAGCTTCACGAATTCGTTCTGAAGCTACATTTGTTTCCTCCGTGTTTTGCTTTATGTTTTTCTTTTGAATACTCAGAATTTCTGTGTGGTGTGCTGCTGTTGCAGTGGTGTGTCCGGTGCTCTATTTATAGATTGGAGTGTGTTTCTGGCTGAGTTCAGCCGTGTGTGTCTTGGGACTTTGTTCCCGTGTTTTGATGAACTTGCAGTGAGTTTTTCTTTGTGTGTGGGGTTCGTCCTCGTCAAGCTGTGTGTCAGCTGAAGCTGTGAATCAGCGTGTGTGTGTGTGGGGGGTTCGTTCCCGTGGGGCTTGTCCCCGTAAGCTGTGTGTATCAACGTGTGTGTGTGTGTGTGTGTGTGGGGTTCGTCCCCGTTGCTGCATTTGCAGCGCGGTAAAAGTCTCACCGGGTTTGGTGAGGGGTGGACGTAGGTCTACGGGTTTGTAGACTGAACCACCTTAAAAACTCCCTGTGCAATGAGCTGTGGTTTGTGTGATTGATCCATTTCCTCTATCTCCCATTCACAGGTTTTTGTGTACTTCAGATTAGCACGCCTTCTATTTTGTCGTCCTACTGCACACACATACTTTTATCTGCTCGGTCCTTCACACTCTTGTATTTGGTTGCTGTTCCGAGTAGGAAGAGTTCTTGAACTCCCAAGTGTTCCACACTGTGACCACATAACTTGCTTGGCTGAGCCATCTCTTACATGGTTTGCTTTGGTCCTCCTTTGTGAAGGATTACCTTGTTTCAGTTGTGCATATCTTATCTGGAACATAAGTGTTCCTCCAATCCGCATTTCACTAAGTGACCGAACTAGTTTTGAATCGGGCATTATTGTAGAAAGGATCTATTCACCCCCTCCAGATCCTATTCGCGCACCAAAGGGACCCAACAGGTTTCTCCTTGGTCGGAGAGGATCACGTCTTGCTGAGTCCCATCGTCTTGCATCGTGTGTTCAGATTGGTTGGCCTCCTCTTGTGTGCCATGAGGTCCGTGCGAGGCGTGTCCTGTGCTTTGGCAATATGGTTGCCTATGAGAAGCGTTGCCCTTTCCCCTGATGCGTAAGGGTGTGTTGGCATCATTTTGGAAGGATGAGTGCCAGTGGGGCTGAGCTTGCGAGGATTCTTGGCTGGTGTTGCGATTCTCGATGCGTTGGGGATCGGAGCCTGTAGAGTTACAGAGGATTGCCAGGTCAAGAGAGAGAATATGTGCTCTGGGTTCGAGGTAATTGAGCTCTCCTGGCCCTGTTTCCTGGAGTTAGCCAGTGGAGTTGAGGATTGTCAGGATGGCGGATCCCGAGTTGTTGTGATGGTTGTGCACGTGGATCAGAATGCACAGCGGATGCCTGGTGGGCCCATAACACATAGGTCTAGGATCATAGTGATGGTTGCTACGGGCAGATTTCAGAGGATTAGTAGCGTATCAGAGGATTGTTTCCTCGATATGAGTTTGTCTCTGGCTGTGTGAGCCAAGACGATTGCCGTGCCATTACTTGAGGCATTGTGGTTTGTGGCACTGGCAGGATAGAGAGTTGGGGAAATATGACGGCAAGTGTGCCGCATGAGTACCCTGTTCATTCGTTGGAAGCTGTGTCATGTGTTTTGGTGGTAGACCTGGATGGGGTTGCCAAGGATGTCCGCCTGACAGAGGATGAGAGTGCGTGGTCGAAGTCAGTAAGCTGTGTGCTCGACCCGTGTTTGAAGTTGTGTCCTCAGATGGAATCGTAGTTCGAGGAGTGTGGTCTCCGAGAGATGATTATGGATCCCAGTTGGTAGTTGTAAGCGGCTAGTGAGGCTAGCCGGGTGGTCAGCTGTGGTATCCTGTGATGGTTGGAGATCCGTGTGCATTGGTCGCAGTGTCGTCGACCAGGTTGCTGTGGTAACAGATGGCACTTTCTTGTTCTAGGGATATGTGTCGTGATTTGTAAGAGATTGTGCCCTGTGGCTCTGTAGCGAGAGCGGAACGAGGATTGGCAGGCGTCCATTTGGAATAATTGTGATGAAGATTAGATGAAACCGTGCAATGGACAATGCCTGTGTATGGAGATCCCTGGAGGGATGTTGTCGGGCGAGAGCCTTGGTCTTGTGACCAGCATGGGAGGATTTCTCTGTAAGCCTGAGTCGAGAGCTATTGTGGACTGAGGATCGTGGAGTCCTGTCATTTGGTTTCGCCGTGCTCCCCTTAGAGGGTAGAGTTGGCGTGAGGATCAGGATCGGATGCGGTGTCCGAGTGAGGATGGTCTTGAGATGCGGTTATGGTCAGTGTAAGAGTCAACGGATGGCCTTTCGAGATTTGGGATGTGCTTATCAGGCCAGATGAAGTTGAGCAAGTGAAGGTTTCCCGTTGACGAGTAATTGGTGACCGGCGAGTGGACTTTCACAGATAGAAGATGCCGATTGTAGTGAATCGAGCATGGCGAGAGCCGTGTGCAAGCGAGGCCTTGAGTGGCCGATTTTGATGTATACCTTCTTCCTGGAATTGGATTTGGGATTAGTTGAAGGTTTGTGTTTGGACTGGAGCTGGTTCCGTGCTGTGATTGGCGTTCAGCTTGCCAGGTGTGAGATGGTTCATTGTGCATAGCCGACGGATTTGTGGCAGTCAGTTGAGATGGCTGTGTGAGCTGGTTGAGGCTCAGTGATGGTTGTCCCTCGTGCAGGGCGTGAGACCAGTCAGCAGAATGAGAAGCTGATGTTTGGTTGGTCCGTCGAGCATGGGTTTTGATCGGTGGTAGGCTTCTCGTGACGCGGGTTGCGTCTCCTCGATGAGCAAGATGGTGGCAGCGATGCCATGGTTGGAATTCTGTTGTGGCTAAGATAGGACCAGACTTGTACCCTTTTATGTGTTATGCTCGCTCTGAGAATCGGTGTGTATCGGGTTGTGGAGCGAGATGTTTCTGCTCGTGGTAATTGTCTGGCTGTGTCCCTCAGCATTGGTGGTTTTGTGAGGATCGAGATTTTGGTTGGAGCTCTGGGAGCATTGCCAGCTGGATAAGTTGTTCTTCCCCTGTGCCTTGGTGGTTGACTCAATTTCGAGGATGAAATTTCTGTAAGGAGGGGATGATTGTAATACCCAAGATTTTTCGGATCATAATCCGTGGGTTTCGGAGCACTTTTGTGAGTCCTAGAACGTGTTTTGTGATTTACTCAGGTTTTTGGCTGTCGAGCCTTCGGAATCCTGTGTAGGGTGAACCGACGTGTTTTCGGGCTCCGGGACGTTGCAGACGCGTTGTGCGTTTTCTGAGGATCGTGAGAATGATTTTTTCTTAATTTTATATTTTACGGATTTTTAAAATCCCAAATGATTCTCCTATAAATAAACCCTCACCCCCCTCTCTCTCCCCATCTCTCATTTTCTCTCCCTCCCTCTCACGTCTCTCTCTCTCTCCCTCTCCCTCCGGCGGCTGACGGAGTCGATCTGGGCGAGGCTCGTGGGGCAAGGAGCGGTGAGGATGGAGCGTTGATCGAGGTGGAGGCGTGGCCAAGCTCGTTCGCAAGTTTGTGAGGCCGGCGTGGGTTCGTGAGGCGTTTCGCGTGGAAACGGCGTCCTCGGCGCGGAAAAATCTTCGGTGGAGGTAGGGGGATGGTTCCCTAACCTGAGTACTTCATTTTCCCGTGGTTTGGTAGGTCAAGGTGAGCCGTGAGCGGGTTTATTTCACGCCGGAGGGTTAAAAGCATGTTTTAGGGCGTGTGACGGTTTCGTCGGATTGATCGGCGTTTTGCCGTTTATTTCCTTTCATTTTTGTGGTTTGGGACCTGGGGAATGGTCCCCGTTATTTTCCCCCTTGATTGGGATCGAGTGGGCGTGGAAACCGAACTCCTAGGGTGGGTTCAGACACCCTGCCGTTTTCGGTCGACCGACGGGTCGAGGCCAGTCGGCTGGCCACTAAACAGGGCATGTCGCCCAGTTCGGTTGACTGACCAGGGCAGACCCCCTGCTGGTCGCAGGCTGGGTCGACCCAGCCCTGTGGGTGGGTCGACCCAACCCTATTGGTCGACCGACCCCACGGCATTGGTCGACCGAAATCCCTTGTCTTGGCCCGTTTTGGCCCTCGGTCGACCCGGTTGTGACCCATTGGTCGACTTATGGCCCTGTGGATGTCCCGGACCTTGTTTTTGGGTGTCTGGAGGTACCGTGTTACCTCGATTAGCATGCCCGTGAGTTTTGAGGGTCCGGGTGACCCTGTGTATTCCGAGCTTTTGTGTATTCGCTAGATCAAGTTTCCGTGTATCGGTATGAGTGCGGAGGGCTGTCCCCGCTTGCCGTTAGCTTTCTCGGAAAGCAGTTTCCATGTGGGTCATGCGTATGGCCTATGAATTGTGTTCAGTGACTCAGCCTGGGGCTGGGGGTTTCTCGAGCTTTCCCCTTGGAAAGGGAAATAACTTGGCGGTTGTGGGTTGCCATAAAGAGTAGTCGACCTTGGTTTCTGACCCTAGGGGTAGGGCAGATTGACGGCATGATGCCGTGTTGTACGGTGGTCTTGACTCGAGTCTTGTGACTCAAGGACCGTTAGGTTAGTAGGTCTAGTGGACTGCCCCGAGTAGGGTGGCATCGTGCCACCCCGTGTTCCGACCTATGTGTGACGGGCTTGTGCGTAGCCTGTCAGTATTTCGTTGGTTTCTTCCGAGAGTCATTCTCTCGAGTGATCGTTCCAACTAATCGTAGTTTGCCTGGGCACACATGTGCCTACCCACCCGGGAGTGGTGGAGAGCTAGACCCGAGAGAGACGACTTTTAGGTTGGTTTGCCGTAGGGCCTCTCATTGTAGCGGCTCGAGTCCGGGCCGGGAGGAAAACCAGCTAGAGGGCTTGACGTAGTGCAGTCAGTCATTGTGTGCACATATGGTCGGGGACTACGGGCGTGTGCTGACGAGCACGACCCTGACTAGACTCTGGTTCTGTGGTTACTAGTACGGTGTCTCAGTGTCCGCCTGGGGCGAGTAGGGAGACACCTGAGGCTGTGGACTAAGTCGTCAGTGGACGCATCCGGTCTTGCTTCTAGTGGGCAATACTCTTGTCACACGAGATGGGTTTCCTCGTGATTCTTCGGGTGACTTCCGAGTGTTGTCTCGACTTTTAGGTCGAGGGTTTCTGGTAGAGTTACCGAGGTTTCATCCGTAGACAGTGTAGGGTTCACGACGGCAAGGTCGTGATTACCCTTGGATCGCATGGCCTAGGGTTGGGCCTTCGTCTGTGAGGACGGGCCTCCACGACAGACGTGTTGTGGCGTTTCTTCTGGCAGTGTAGCCAGGGTTCTCGGTTAGTCCAGTGGTCCCCCGACTGTGAGATAGGGGTTTGTTTTCAATGCCGTTAGGAGTAGCTTTTAGAGTCGAGGTTTCATCGGCTACCGTGTTACGGCTGTTCCTTCCGGCATCATTGTTGTCACTGCTACTCCCGCTGTTGTTGCTCTTGTTAGCGCTGCTTTTCTTTACCGCCATTGTTTTGTGGTAGGGTTCCGGGGGACCCCTACTGAGCCAATGAGATGAGGCTCACCCTTATCTTTTCAGGTGTAGCGGTTCCTCCTCGAGGTTCGGAGGTGCAGCGCGGAGGTTCGTAGTTGCTAGCTCGCCGGGCCGAGTGTTCACTCGGCGTTGAGTACGCTTCTTTTCCCTGTAGACTGTACTTTGTTGGACTGGACTCTGTAGTTAATTTATTTAATTGAAAATATAATTTATTTCTGTTATTTAAACTGTTAATTATATAATTGTGCCTGCATTATTTCATATTTCTATGTACCTCCACACACCTTTTAACCCTTCCGAGCCCTCCGGCTCGTTGGTGGCGGGCCAGGATTCGAATGGTATTGGGTTATTTCCGGTATCCGGATCTTGGTTCGTTACATTATAAGCCGTGAAAGGCATTGTATGGGCCGTGGAAATCCTGATTACAAGTTGTACGTAGGTCACAGGATAATTTCGTCATTTATGCCAGTCCTCGGGTCATTGCGTTGTTATGCGAGTATTTCTGCCTTTGAACATAGTGTCCTTTGGAGGACTCGTGACTTGGCAAGATACCGCTCGAAGGACATCATGCTGTATTCCCAATATGGAATGACGGGCCACCCAGTCATGAGAGGGGCTTGCAAGTTCCTTGATGTTTGCCTCTCGAGTGCTATCTTCTGTTGCTGCGTGCCTTACTCATGTGAGGAGCTGACGGGCGCAGCTCGTGCAGAGCAATTGGGCGCGGCTCGAAGTGAGTAGTCGGGCATCACTGTCACTGGTGTGGTTGGGCAACGTGGAGACTGGAGAAGTCGGGTGTCGTGGGCACCGTTGTGGCTGGAGTAGCCGGATGTCGTGAGCATGATTATGATTGGAGTAGTCAGGTGCAGCGGGCACCGCTATGGCTGGGGTAGTCGAGCGCCGTTGAGACTAGGACAATCAGGCGCCGTCATGTTGGATTTCTGTGTTTTGATGATGCTAAATACTATGACTCGTAATGCATGATGTCATATGTGGTTGAACTATGTTTGTGTCTGAATTGTCATATATGTTTCTGAACTAATTTTGCTATAGCTGTGATGTGTTTTGTCATGCATGCTCAGGAAGTATATGCCATTTTGTTATTCATTCATTCCATGCATAGGGTCTGTGCATGTGTCCACATATCTGTTCATACAGGGCAGTGTTTTTCATGGTCAAACTAATTGGTTTGGCTGATCATGGTCTGAAGTCTAAGCTAGCTGAGTCAAGGTCTGTGGTAGTTGTTGTTAGTTTACGCTAGCTTAGTATAACTCATGTACTAAGGTATGTATCGGTCTGTGTTAGTCTGTGCTAATCTAAGTTAGTATGTTTGTATATTAGCTAAGGTCGATGCTAGTACATTCATATAACTAACTAAGGTCGATGTTAGTTTGTTTATATACTAACTGAGGTCGGTGTTAGTATATGGGTTCACTAACTAAGGTCGATGTTAGTTTGTTTATATACTAACTAAGGTCCGTGCATATGTTCATAAGGTCTGTGCATAATGCTTAATAGGTCTGTGCATATAAGCTCAAAGTTTATGCATGTTCTGCATCGCACACAACCCAAGTCTGTGCACATCACTGTAGCATGCATACAGGTCGGTGCTAGTGACCAATATGGTCTGTGCAGGTTTTGCCGTGCTCACATTAAGGTCTGTGCACATGTGCACTTCAAGGTTTGTGCTATCTTGAATATGTCTGCACCCAGGTCGGTGCTAGTTGCATTACTTGTTCACCCAAGGTCGATGCTAGTTGTTCTTTAAGCACACTAGGGTCGATGCTAGCCTTCTAAGGTTGGTGCACGTTGTCCATAGCATATTTGAAAGTCGGTGCATGTTTTCCATAATGCATTCACAAGTCGGTGCATGTTTACCTTAGGCAGATGTAGGTCTGTGCACATGTGTACTAAGGTCGGTGCATATGTGTTTAACACAATTGCCCTTGTGCGGTACAAGGTCTGTGCAGTGTGGTGATTAAAGTCGGTGCACATTTGGTGTCAGCTTGATAGAGTCGGTGCACATTTGTGTTCTCATCATCAGCGTCGGTGCACATTCACTTCAGGCTCATAGGGAAGTCCGAGCACATTTGCTAGCAATAGCAGCCGAGGTCCGTGCACTTTTCACATAGGCACATAACGTCGATGCATACTTACCTTAGGCATGCTACAGGTCTGAGCACATTTGCATTGACACCATTAAGTCTGTGCTAGGCCAGTGTTCCACGTGTTTTAAGTCTGTGCTAGCCCAGTTGTTCACGCATGAAAAGTTTGTGCTAGCATACATATGGCTTATGCATTCAAGTCAATGAAAGTACATGAGCTAAGCATAAATGGCCTGTGACTCCTTGTCTTCATGGTTTCATTTACATTATAATCACCCTTATAAACCATGAATTATATTATCATTATTACAGTTTTTCTTGACTATCAAGTGTTTGATTAAATATCCTTTATCTGATAACATGGACTTATGAATTGAACTAAGATCGAACAATTCAAGCCCAGGAAGCAGTAAAGCTCAGCATCTTGATACAGTCACGTGCACTATGATTAGTGACTGACACGTGATCCGAGGGAAGGCGCATAGCAGAGGATTCTGCCACGTGGAAAGCAAAAGCTCAGTGATGCTAACACGTGAAAAGTATACTTTAAGAGTTATGGACACGTGGACACTAAAGGATCAGATCTGAGCGAAAGGCCTTGGGCGGGAAACGTGATTTCCACGCGCCCATCGCTGGTTGCTTATAAAAGAAGGCAGATCGCTCAACTTAAAGAGAAAGAAGAACAAGTAGAAGCATAGAGAGCAGAAAGAGAAATGAGAAATCAAGAGAGAGTGAGAGAGAGTGAGATCTGAGAGATAGGGTTGCAGAGAAGGAAAAGAGAAAGAGCGAGAAGCAGCAGAGAAGAGTAGAAAAGGGAGATTGAGAGAGCGGCAGAGAGCTAGCGAAAAAGAGAAAGAGAGAGAGAGGGAGATAGAATGAGAAGTACTGGTTCAAAGAGCTCGTGAGCAAGAAGCATTCAGAAGTCCAGATCTGAGGATTTTCCTGTTCTGTGTTCTTTGGATCAAATCCAAGACACAGTGCTCCTGCGTGAGCTTGTTTGTTTTGGTTTTAATGTCAGCTTTCCGTTGCTGAATTTTATCATCTTTATTTTCCATTTTACATACCTTTGCAGAAGCTGTGTATCAGCGGATGAAGCTGTAAGGCCCAGCAGATGTAGACAAGCTGTGATGCCCAGTGGTTTCAAGCTGTGAGTCAGCAGGAATCCACACTCGGGTTGAGTGTGGGGTGGATGTAGGTCTGGAGGACCGAACCACCCAAAAGTCATCTGTGCAGTGGTTTGTTTGGTTGTCTCTTAATTCCTTAGGTGTATGCTTAGGATCGTTACATCTGGTTAGTTTAGATTACGTTGAAATTCACTGTGTGTTTTAGTTGTCTACGTTTTGATCTCTGCTGAGTATTTCAGTGAGGTCATTACATGCCCAGCATTATATGAGAATCACATAAGAACATCTGAACAAGTGTTCGAGTGTAAGTCTCATTAGAATATATGTTTAACTGAGCATATCTGTTTTTAATTCCGCAAGATTTATAAGTACAGTTTTAATTGGGTAATTTTTAGGAGAGATTCATTCACCCCCCTCTGAATCCGGTTTGCACCATCTAATAGACTTAACACGTCAAGATCGGGAAGCGCGTGCCATGGGCATCGTTGTGACTGGAGTAACCTAGTGCCTTTGAGACGGGGGAAGTCGGGCCCCGTGGTCATCATTGTGACTGGAGTAGTCGAGTGCTGTGAGCCCTGTTGTGATTGGAGTAGTCAAGAGTCGGCTCGACCGGAACTGCCAAGCGTCGGCTCATCCGAGTGAGCGTCGACTCGTCGGAGCAGTCGGGCGCCGACTCGGGCGGAGCGGTCAGGCGTTGGTTCACCGGAGCGGTTGGGCGCCAACTCGGGTAGAGCGGTCCGGTGCCGACTCGGGTTGAGTGGTCGGGCGCCGGCTCGGGTGGAGCTGTCGGGCGCTGACCGGGGCGAAGCGGTCGGGCTCCGACTCGGGTGGAGTTGTCGGGCTCCGGCTCGAGCGGAGCGGTCGGGCGAGGGCGGAGCGGTCGGACGCTGGCTCGGGCAGAGCTGTCGGGCACCGACTCAGAGGAGCAGTCGGGCGCGGGCGGAGCGATCAGGCTCCGGCTCGGGTGTAGTTGTCGGGCTCCGGCTCAAGCAGAGCGGCCGGGCGTCGAGTCGGGCGGAGCAGTCGGGCGCTGACTCGGGAGGAGCGGTCGGGCGCCGACTCGGGCGGAGCAATCAGGTGCCGATCAGGCGCCGATCTGGCGGAGCAGTCGGGCTCCGGCTCGGGCGGAGCGGTTAGGCGCCGACTCAGGCAGAGCAGTCGGGCTCCAACTCGGGTGGAGCTGTCGGGCACCGGTTCGGTGGAGCAGTCGGGTGCTGTAGGCAACGTTGTGACTAGAGTGACTGAGGGTCGTTGAGGTTGGGGCAGCTAGGTGTGTTTGGAGTGCCGAGGACATTGTTGTGACTGGAGTAACTGGGTGCCCGGAGGGCACAATTATGGCCGGAATAGTTGAGTGCTATGGACGCCATTGAGAATGGAATAGTCGGGTGTTTAGGCATGTTCTTCGAGACGGAAGTTGATTTTATATAGGGCACATTCTTCGAGAAGATTGAAACTCAAGGGGCCAACATGACAAGTGCCAACATGACAAGGCTCGACGTATCAACATGACATGGCCCAGACATATCAAAGATTAAAACAACCAAATCCAAATCGCCTTCCTCGTAGAGCGCCGTACTAACTTGAGACTCCATCCGGTCTGTGACTCCAGTCACCCCCGTCTCTTGGGCTTCCCCTCATATTTATAGATGAGGAAGTGGAGTTTCACTGAGGGAGAGTGCTGGGATCCTTATGTTGTGTCCCCTGTGGCTCTGTGGTTTTGATGATGACAAATGTTATGGGGTTCTGTGGTTTTGATGATGACAACTGTTATGGCTCATTATGTATTGATGATCTAATCCTAATGAAATATGAGGAACTGTCAGAACAGGTTTAAGGATGACTCACACTCATGAAGTCAACCTATGTCAAAGTCAAATCTCTGACAGGTACAGTCAATGCACAGTTAGATCATGTAATGTTCTATGCATTTCACAGGTTTACACATTGCACACACATACAAGTCTACACACTCAAAGTTTACACATTGTATTGCAGAATGCATGTAGTCTATACATTACTTTGTGTTGTGTTTGTGCATCGTTTAGAACACAAGTCTATACATCTATTGCTTCAGTTCAATATCTGCTATGTGCATACATTGCATCGGTGCATTGCTTCCTCTGTGCATATACTGCATCAGTGCATCCATCAGGCATACAGTCTATACACTAATGCATGTGAGGTCCTGTCTGCACGATAATGTCTATACATGCATGCAGGCAGTCAAGTCTATACATTGCAGCTCACACATCCAGCAAGTCTGTACATTGAGTTCGCTTGTTGGCTTTCAAAGTCTACACATTGTGGATGCAGAGTCTATACATTCGTTTGCCTTGCATTGCATGGAGTCTGCACATTCCACGCCAGCAAGTCTGTACATTCGTTGCAGTTTAGTTTCTCATGCAAGTCTATACAATGCATCTGACTAAGTCTGTACATTGAGCGTCTCATGTTGCGTCTCATGCAAGTCTCTACAACGCATCAGACTAAGGCTGTACATTGTGCACTTTACATCAGACTAAGTCTGTACATTGCATGCACTACTATGCTTGCACGAGCTGAAGTCACACATTGTCCTGTTGTCGAAGTCTGGACATTGTGTGCTGCATGCTTATCATAGTCCATACACTGTATTGTGGCATGCACACTAGCAAGTCTGTACATTAGGCATCTTTACCTACGTAGGACTTGCAAGTCTATACATCGTGCAGTCTGCACGTTGTGGGTAGCAAAGCCTGTACAACGGTGTGTCAGCAAGTCTGTACATTGCTCACCGTCTCACTGAGCGTCTCAAGTGGACACCAAGTGTGTACACTGCCATCTTGCAGCACAGCATAAGTCTATACACTGGACTGTCTCTCTTAGCGTCTTGTGCATGAGTCAAGTCTGTACAGCCTGTGTTCAGCAACATCAAGTCTGTACAACGCATAGCTGCACGCATGACTAAGTCTGTACACTGGCATCTTGCAGCGTTAGCACAAGTCTATACAGCCTGTGTGCTTCATATTGCCAAGTCTATACAACGGCTTGCAGCACGCAAAGTCTGTACACTGGCTGCAGCAGGCTCGCACACACTAAGTCCATACATCGCACAAAGTCTGAACATTGGTATCTTTACCTACGTCTAAGTCTATACATTCTTATAGGCATTGTGCATTGTTCAAGGCGGAGTATGTACATCGTTATGTTGTTCTTGTGCCGTAGCAAGTCTATACATTCCTTACGCTTGGCATTTGACGCCCACCAACAGTGGCGTCACTTGTGAAACAAACGTCTTGGTGTAAGGCATCTTTATGTTAAGCATGACTTCATCAACTCTATACATTGTCTGCTTGCATAACACAGAGTCTGTACATTCTTTCAGCATGACAATGCATTCACTTGCAATGTATATACTTTGCTGTCTGCAGCTGAACATGCATTTCACTCTAACTCTGTACATGCCATACATGAAGTTTATACATGCTGCTGCTTAGCATTCACTGAGTCTATACATGCTCATAGTCTGCATACGTGAAGTCTGTACATGCTTCAGTGTCACATTCACTAAGTCTGTACACGCTTCAGTCTCGCATACACGAAGTCTGTACACGCCTTACAATGCCACAGTCCTGCATGCGTGAAGTATGTACAAGGCCAAAGCACTGCATATATGTAGTATGTACATGGCATTGTTCTACATTCACCAAGTCTATACAATGCCATAGCCACGCATTCATAAAGTCTGAACATTGCATTGCTTCGCATTCATGAAGTCTGTACATCGCTTCTGCAGTGCCTTCATTAAGTCTGTACAAGGTTTTAACCTTATGTTGATAACTCTGTTCGAATGTCTGACAGGGACACTTTGCAGAGACTGATGATTGGCACGTGACCTGAGGCTGGAAGGACTGACAGAATGGTGACACGTGTACTGAAGCATGCTGAGATGCTGCCACGTGTTCAAGTCATTGGGCGGGAACTCAAATGCCACACGCCCAATTCCTGCTGCTCTATATATATGAAGCTTCTTCCACCTGAAGAAGTGAGATCGAGAGACAGAGAGCTCTAGCAGAAGAGAGACAGAGAAATAGCAAGAGTAGAAGAAAAAGAGTAGAAGAGCAGAGCGCCTACACGATCCAGGAGAAGAAGAACGAGAGTGAAGAAGAGAAAGAGAAAGAAAGAGAGATAGAGTGAGAAAGAGAAAGAAAGAGAGACTGAGTGATCTGAAGAAGAAGAAAGGCAGATAGAAGTTTCATTCGGAAAATCTGTCTTCACTGGACCGTGGATCAAATTCAGGCCAGTCAGCTCATTCTGAGCCACATTGTGCTTCATCGTTTACAGCCTTCGATTGCTGTTGTCTATGTTTTTTCTTTCTATTTTACACCATTTCTTCAAGCTGTTAGTCAGCGGATGCAGTGGAGGATTCCACTGGACGGGTAAGCTGTAATCCCCAGCGGTTGCAGAGAAAGTTCTTCTCTGGACAGCAAGCTGTGTTGCTCAGCAGGCGAGATGGATACCTCGGACAGCAAGCTGTGTTGCTCAACGGTTGCAGAGGATCTGTTCCTCTGGTTGGCAAGTTGTTAAGCCCAGCGAAGCTGTGTATCAGCGGTTGTAGGCAAGCTGTGATGCCCAGCTCTTCAAGTTGTGAGTCAGCGGAATCCACACTCGGTTTGAGTGTGGGGTGGATGTTGGTCTGCTGGACCGAACCACCTAAAAATCATTGTGCAGTGGTTTGATTTCATATTTGTTTCCGCTAGATGAATGTTTAGGCTCGATATGCTTTCACATGTTCATTGAGCTATTTGACTGCACATTTACTACTTGATTGAACACCTTATAGTAGTTTAGCTTCGGTAGATCTGAATCTGTTTTTGTCTCAGCTTCTTTGAGTGTTCTAAGTTTTAGTCAGGAGGTAGTTTTAATTGGGCGAATTTTGTAAGGGGAGATTCATTCACCCCCCTCTGAATCCCTAGCACCGAACCAAACACTTGGTATCAGAGCGGGTTGCTGTGCATAGGATCTAACAATCCGCAGCAGATCCTGCATTTCTGGTTGGTGCATTGCAAAGTGGGTTTCCTGTGTTCTGTGTTTTGTTTCACCGAGTTAGTGTCTTGATTTGCTCTTTTGATTTCAGTGCATTTATCATTTCTCGATGGGTCGTCCTCTTGTTTTTGATGGTTCTAACTTAAATAGTTGGCTAGGCGGCCTATGTGTTTACATAGACTCAGTTGATCCAAATCTGTGGAGTCTACTGTCTAAAGGCCCACACAAATTACCTCATGATGAGACCAAGTGGTCTAGAGAGGACAAAATAAAGAACCGTGATAATGTCATAGTTCTTAATATCATGAGAGCTGCTATTAATACTGACATATATCCTTTTGCGCTCAGGTGCACTTCTGGAAAGGAGATATATGACAGAGTGATCTCTGATCAACTGCATGAGGATCAATGCTTAATGGTCAACCGGGGAAATGATGATGAGGAAACTTCATCCAAGGTAAGTTCTGAATCAGAAGAGATTTCAATTGATGAATTATGGGATATAAATGAGGAACTTTCTAATAGATGTGAAAAATTGAAATCTGAAAACAAAAAGTTGAAAAAGAAATGTGCTAAAATAAATTTGAAAGCTTCCTGTGAAAACTGTCCAAATCTGAAACAATCTTATGATGCATGTATGCTAGATGTTCAGAACCTTAAGAAACAAAATGATTCTCTAAAAATTGAAAAATAAACATGGTTAGATAAAATGTCAGAAATTGAGAATCAGCTGAATGATAAGAAAAATGAGCATTTAAAAGACATGCAAGAGTTGACTAAAACAAATTCTGTAATGGACAAACTAAAGCTTGAAAATGTTAAGGGTCAAAAGGAAATTGAAGATCTCAAGGCTAGTTTGAATAAAGTCAACAAGGAAACTATGCATATTTCTGCTCTAAGAGAACGAAATGAAGATCTTTATAATGAAAATGAATGGATGAAGAAACAAATTATCTTGTTTAAAGAAGATCACAGAAATTTGCTTGCTGATAAAATCAAAGTGGAGGAAAGAGAAGATGAACTAATTGAAAAATTGGAGCTTATGTCTGAAAATGGAAAATGTAATGAAGGAGTCATGAAGCTATCTGAAGAGAAAAAAGAACTGAGGGAACAAAACAAAAAACTGATGGTTTTAAATACTGTTTTCTCACAGAGGTTTCTGACTATCGAAAAAGAGAAATCTGTTGTTAAGGAAGCTTAACCTCAAAACTTTGAGAAGGAAAACACTGAACTGAAAGCTAAAATTAAAAAATTAAAGTGTTTAAACACTGGCTTATCTGAAACACTTCTCACATTAAAAAAGGGAAAATTCACTTGTGATGGAGAATCACAAAGGGTGATCAGTCTAGAACAAGAAATTGAGAAGTACAAAACTGCAAACAAAGTTCTAAGCGAATGTGTAAATTGCAGTGAACAGGAGATAGCCAGTTATGAGCTTCACATTGTTAGCTTGGAAAGTAAAATTCATAATCTGGAAAACTCAGTATCCAAGTCTGCTAAAAATGAAGGAAAGATAAAAGCTGTCATGAAAGATAAGAATGACAATTCAAGAAAGGGGATAAGTTGTAGTTCTGATGTTAAAGAAATTACTAAAAACCAGCTATACACTACTTTTGTGCAAAGCTCTGATGTAGCTGGTACCTCAAGTCAATCCCCAAAATAAAATAAAAATAAGAAATCACCTTCAAAATCTGTTTTTCAGTTCAAAGCCCAGAAAATTGAAAAGCAAACAAAACCTGTTGAGAATAATCAGAAATTGAAAAGAAAGAGTCAAACAAAGAAGGCAAAGAATATTTCTGGTTATACCCTGAAATCTGTTAGCTCTGTTAAATCTGATGGGTCAATGCAAAATGCTCATGCCTCTTGTACTCATTCGCATGCATCTAAGAATTCATCTGATAGAAACCATGCCCCTAGGAAATCTGATGCTTTTTGCTATTACTGTGATAAGCATGGTCATTTCATGGATGCATGTTTCATCATGAAACAAGATGATAAACTGCATGCTAAATCTTCTGATCATCATGGGTACAAAAGAAACAAACTTAAGTTCAACCAGCACATCACATGCTTCAATTGCAACAAGCCAGGTCATAAGGCTGTTGAGTGTTGGTCAGGGAATTACAGGAATAATTCTGGATCTAGAAGTAAGCATGTTAGGTGCTTCGAGTGTGGCAAGTATGGGCATGCAGTCAAGGACTGCTGGTATGCTCAGGAAAATCACTCTAATTCTAAATTTGTCAAATTCCCTGCAAACAGAAATGATTTTAGTAGGAATAAATCTGTTTTTAAAGAAAAGATTCCTTCATATTTTGAATGTGGAATGGCCACCGTGCTTCTGAATGATGGTGGGCAGGTAATGGTAAATCAAAGGTTCATGCAAGCAACAGAAACTTTCATGCTAAATCACATAGGTTACATGATTATAACAATGTTCACAAAAAGAATTCAAGGGTTGTTATATCATGTAGATATTGTGGTAAATTTGGCCACTCCATGACCAATTGTCATCTGATGGACTTTGATGACAATATTGTTAAGAAATTGTTTAGAACACCTGTTAGGGATAATACAGGACCCAAGGCTGCTTGGGTTCCTGCAAGATCAAAATGATTGTTTTGCTGCAGGTGTGCCTTGGAATGAATAAAGGGGGATTAATAAGCCAAAGCACTCAAGAATGAAACCCCCAGGATTGCACTATTCAGGTCAGTTCTGAAAAACTGTGTTTAAATTTCATCATCTGAAATTGTTGAAATGCTTGTCTGATTTCTGATGTCTTCTTTTTGTCTAGCTGATCAGTCTGCATTCCAGACTCAGCTACTGAATTTAATTTTGAACATATTTGATGCTCTTCTCACATGTTTGTGCATGTACTTTGCACTGAGCTTATTCATGTGTCACACTGAGATTGAATGATTCAGTTAAATGCATATAGACAATGCATGTGTCTAATGTCTGCATATATCATTTGCATGACCATCAAGGAAGTCATTCAATGCATATAGGACTGCTTTGCACTGCATCTCTTTGCATAACCCTAGTATATTAATGGTAAGTTACTAAAGGGTAGATGTAATCTATCTGGAGGTTCTTACTCTGTGTGAGATGGTCCTTGAGACCAAGTTCTCCGCCAAACACCAAGGGTCATGTCTTCATATAAAGTAGTGTACTGTATATCATAAAATCTGAAAAATCTGAAAATCCGAAATGAACTTGATGCATTTGATAAACTCTCTCTCTGATTGAACAAGCATGAATTCTCCTTGAGCATATTTTAAAATCATGAGCAGTGCTTTAATTGCATTTCATGCACTTAGTCAGGGGGAGTTTGACTGATGTTGCATATGAAGAGTAGTGCAGTTGAAAAACCTAAAAAGAAATTTCATTGCATCTAGACAGGGGGAGCATTTAGAATTGGTGTTTTGATTGTCAAATTTTGAACACCTCTTGTCTTGTAATTGATCAACTCTCATCCGATGTCATATTTCTCTCTCTTGAAAATGGATTCTGCCTTCTATTCGTTGAGTTGTTAAAGAAGAGTTTCCTTCAACTCTCTTCATGATACTACCTGTCAGCTGATCTGTCTGAAATCCAGACTCAGCTACTGTTTGCTGATAAACTCCCTTCTAATGCTCTTCTCTTGCTATTTGTTGCACTACCAGCTGACACTCATCTTTCACATACTTCTTAACTGGTGTGACTGACTTAATTCTATTGTTGACTTGTTGGTCAGTTATTCTTTCGATTTGATCTGAGGAACACAAATTGCATGTCATACAATCTAGTCTGAATCATGTAGAAATTTCTATCATATAGGTTTAAGAATAACCACTGAATCAGACTGATATAAGAATTATGTATTCTCAGATTTGTACTTAAATTTCTTGAAAATATCTGAATGATAAGATTTAATGAACTTTAACCACTTGTGTCATGAAAACCTTAGACTCTCTCATCTGATATCTGAAAATTGGAAATCAAGGCTACTTTGGTAGAGATACATAGAGTGAGTACTGTGGTTAAACATTAACTTGAGAAATGTTGACTAATTGAAAAACTGTGAATTCAGAGCAATGACTTGGTCACTGAGAAACTGAGTTCTTCATCAATGAAATAAAGTAACTTATGTCATGAAGTGCCATAGTTATCTCTGGTAAAAATTTATTGAAAAACCTGACAGAGCAATGGCATATTTGTGTCAAGTAACTGGGGAGTCTGGCCTCTGATCAAGGTGTCTCTTCACGTAAAAAGGTATTTGTATTGCTAACTCTGGTCTCAATGTTGAGAGGCAATGACAGTTATCACACTGAGTAACTGGGTCACTTCACCTAAGACGTGTTGTGCCTCATGTAAAAAGGTGTTGATAAACCCAAATTGCACAGGTAAAGTAAAATATGTTTCAAATAAAAATATTTTACAAAATCTGTCAATTCATGCTCCTGTAAAAAGTGTTTAATCTCAATACTAATCTGTGTAACTCTGAAAGTAGTCATTGAGATCTTGTGTGTAAGATGAAGATGAATAGTCATGGTTATTATCTGGTTATTTGGTTCACCTTTATTAAAACTTGACTTCAGATATGAGTATTGAATTTAATTGACAAATTGGTATACATCATAATTAAATCAGGTTGGTCAAGTTACAAATTCATAACCCTCTATGATAAGAGAGTCCTTTCATGTTAAGACTTATTGTAGTTATGCATGCTCTACAATCTCTCATGATCTGCTTCATACCTTGGTATTAGTCCTTCTTGGTATCAGTTATCTGACCATACAAATGTGAGATGCTACTCCCATTATTACCTTGTTCACTTGCAGTCTTCTGAACTTCAGAATCTTTATGGTGATGGATTTCAGATTGATTCATTGGTTAACCAGAGTTCATTTCTGTTCTTCAAGAGAACTTCTGGGTCATGTGTAGTTAAAGGGAGAGTAGTCATACATTCATGTTGATAAGGGAAGTTTCAGCATTGCATAAAAGCTCCTATATCATCTCCTTCAACAGTCAATGATCATTCCATCCTTTTTGCTGTTGTCAAAGGGGGAGAAACTTTTGTGAGTCATCATCTGCATACATGGTGCATTACATGCTCATTATTTCTGAAAGAGCCATTTCATTGTGTATCTTCATATTCATCATGATGAATCTAAGGCAATGACTCATAATATTGCCATCATCAAAAAGGGGGAGATTGTTGTGTCCCCTGTGGCTCTGTGGTTTTGATGATGACAAATGTTATGGGGTTCTGTGGTTTTGATGATGACAACTGTTATGGCTCATTATGTATTGATGATCTAATCCTGATGAAATATGAGGAACTGTCAGAACAGGTTTAAGGATGACTCACACTCATGAAGTCAACCTATGTCAAAGTCAAATCTCTGACATGTACAGTCAATGCACAGTTAGATCAGGTAATGTTCTATGCATTTCACAGGTTTACACATTGCACACACATACAAGTCTACACACTCAAAGTTTACACATTGCATTGCAGAATGCATGTAGAGTCTATACATTACTTTGTGTTGTGTTTGTGCATCGTTTAGAACACAAGTCTATACATCAATTGCTTCAGTTCAATATCTGCTATGTGCATACATTGCATCGGTGCATTGCTTCCTCTGTTCATATACTGCATCAGTGCATCCATCAGGCATACAGTCTATACACTAATGCATGTGAGGTCCTGTCTGCACGATAATGTCTATACATGCATGCAGGTAGTCAAGTCTATACATTGCAGCTCACACATCCAGCAAGTCTGTACATTGAGTTCGCTTGTTGGCTTTCAAAGTCTACACATTGTGGATGTAGAGTCTATACATTCGTTTGCCTTGCATTGCATGGAGTCTGCACATTCCACGCCAGCAAGTCTGTACATTCGTTGCAGTTTAGTTTCTCATACAAGTCTATACAATGCATCAGACTAAGTCTGTACATTGAGCGTCTCATGTTGCGTCTCATGCAAGTCTCTACAACGCATCAGACTAAGTCTGTACATTGTGCACTTTACATCAGACTAAGTCTGTACATTGCATGCACTACTATGCTTGCACGAGCTGAAGTCACACATTGTCCTGTTGTCGAAGTCTGGACATTGTGTGCTGCATGCTTATCATAGTCCATACACTGCATTGTGGCATGCACACTAGCAAGTCTGTACATTAGGCATCTTTACCTACGTAGGACTTGCAAGTCTATACATCGTGCAGTCTGCACGTTGTGGGTAGCAAAGCCTGTACAACGGTGTGTCAGCAAGTCTGTACATTGCTCACCGTCTCACTGAGCGTCTCAAGTGGACACCAAGTGTGTACACTGCCATCTTGCAGCACAGCATAAGTCTATACACTGGCCTGTCTCTCTTAACGTCTTGTGCATGAGTCAAGTCTGTACAGCCTGTGTTCAGCAACATCAAGTCTGTACAACACATAGCTGCACGCATGACTAAGTCTGTACACTGGCATCTTGCAGCGTTAGCACAAGTCTATACAGCCTGTGTGCTTCATATTGCCAAGTCTATACAACGGCTTGCAGCACTCAAAGTCTGTACACTGGCTGCAGCAGGCTCGCACACACTAAGTCCATACATTGCACAAAGTCTGAACATTGGTATCTTTACCTACGTCTAAGTCTATACATTCTTATAGGCATTGTGCATTGTTCAAGGCGGAGTCTGTACATCGTTATGTTGTTCTTGTGCCGTAGCAAGTCTATACATTCCTTACGCTTGGCATTTGACGCCCACCAACAGTGGCGTCACTTGTGAAACAAACGTCTTGGTGTAAGGCATCTTTCTGTTAAGCATGACTTCATCAACTCTATACATTGTCTGCTTGCATAACACAGAGTCTGTACATTCTTTCAGCATGACAATGCATTCACTTGCAATGTATATACTTTGCTGTCTGCAGCTGAACATGCATTTCACTCTAACTCTGTACATGCCATACATGAAGTTTATACATACTGCTGCTTAGCATTCACTGAGTCTATACATGCTCATAGTCTGCATACGTGAAGTCTGTACATGCTTCAGTGTCACATTCACTAAGTCTGTACACGCTTCAGTCTCGCATACACGAAGTCTGTACACGCCTTACAATGCCACAGTCCTGCATGCGTGAAGTATGTACAAGGCCAAAGCACTGCATATATGTAGTATGTACATGGCATTGTTCTGCATTCACCAAGTCAATACAATGCCATAGTCACGCATTCATAAAGTCTGAACATTGCATTGCTTCGCATTCATGAAGTCTGTACATCGCTTCTGCAGTGCCTTCATTAAGTCTGTACAAGGTTTTAACCTTATACTGATAACTCTGTTCGAATGTCTGACAGGGACACTTTGCAGAGACTGATGATTGGCACGTGATCTGAGGCTGGAAGGACTGACAGAATGGTGACACGTGTACTGAAGCATGCTGAGATGCTGCCACGTGTTCAAGTCATTGGGCGGGAACTCAAATGCCACACGCCCAATTCCTGCTGCTCTATATATATGAAGCTTCTTGCACCTGAAGAAGTGAGATCGAGAGACATTGAGAGCTCTAGCAGAAGAGAGACAGAGAAATAGCAAGAGTAGAAGAAAAAGAGTAGAAGAGCAGAGCGCCTGCACGATCCAGGAGAAGAAGAAAGAGAGTGAAGAAGAGAAAGAGAAAGAAAGAGAGATAGAGTGAGAAAGAGAAAGAAAGAGAGACTGAGTGATCTGAAGAAGAAGAAAGGCAGAGAGAAGCTTCGTTCTGAAGATCTGTCTTCACTGGACCGTGGATCAAATCCAGGCCAGTCAGCTCATTCTGAGCCACATTGTGCTTCATCGTTTACAGCCTTCCGATTGCTGTTGTCTATATTTTTCCTTTCCATTTTACACCATTTCTTCAAGCTGTTAGTCAGCGGATGCAGTGGAGGATTCCACTGGACGGGTAAGCTGTAATCCCCAGCGGTTGCAGAGAAGGTTCTTCTCTGGACAGCAAGCTGTGTTGCTCAGCAGGCGAGGTGGATACCTCGGACAGCAAGCTGTGTTGCTCAGCAGTTGCAGAGGATCTGTTCCTCTGGTCGGCAAGCTGTTAAGCCCAGCGAAGCTGTGTATCAGCGGTTGTAGGCAAGCTGTGATGCCCAGCTGTTCAAGCTGTGAGTCACCAGAATCCACACTCGGTTTGAGTGTGGGGTGGATGTAGGTCTGCTGGACCGAACCACCTAAAAATCATTGTGCAGTGGTTTGATTTCATATTTGCTTCCGCTAGATGAATGTTTAGGCTCGATATGCTTTCACATGTTCATTGAGCTATTTGACTGCACATTTGCTACTTGATTGAACACCTTATAGTAGTTTAGATTCGGTAGATCTGAATCTGTTTTTGCCTCAGCTTCTTTGAGTGTTCTAAGGTTTAGTCAGGAGGTAGTTTTAATTGGGCGAATTTTTTAAGGGGAGATTCATTCACCCCCCTCTGAATCCCTAGCACCGAACCCAACACCTTAATTGGTCCCAACTTGAGTGCTCCCAACTTTGATTGGGCCCAAATAAGGCGCTGAGCGCCCAAACTTGACCGGGATAAGGCGCTGGCCGCTTGCAATGTCTTAGAGCACCAGAAGTTTAAATTTGGCAGAGTATAGGTGTTGGGCGCCTTTATTTGACCGAAATAGGCAGCATAGAGTGTGGCTGAAACATAGTGGAGAGCGCCCATTGTTTGTTAGAATGAGGCGCTGAGCGCCCATTATTTATCAGGACAAGGTGCTAAGCGCCCTCATTTGACAAACCATAAAAGGCGGCCGCGGCGGAGGGCGCTAGGATGGGTTGTGCTGTCAAAACAAGGCGTTGAGCGCTTTAGTCCGACCAACTGAAGACTGCGCATGTCGTCGAGGATGAAGATCTGGAGGAAAGGCCCCCTGGGTCTGCAGACCCGCGGGTGCCTCCTCCACCCCTCTTTTCTCTCTCTCTCTCTCACATTATGCAGCTAAAAGAAAAGAAACAAAAGAAGAAAAGAGGGAGATCAAGGGGCGGTCATACCCGGAGGTCTTACCTCCTGGTTAGCTCCTTCAACCCCTATAAAAGAAGCTCAAGCCAAAGGAGTTTGAACACTTGCAAGGAGACTTCCGAAGGAGAAGACTTGGAGCAGTCTGGTAGCGAGAGCAGTGCAAGGGAGCAGGTGGCGACCTCCTTCTTTGGTGTTTTGTTAAGTTTTAAGTCCTATTTTATACAAAGGACTCACTTAAAAAGGGTACTTCACTAAAATATCATCATTTGAGCATCTTATGTGTATTATGAATCTAAATATATCCAAGTTATAAGAAATGGACTATGTTGATTGACCAAATGTTACAAATATGAAATTGTTATTTCCAAGAATACGGGCAAGGTCTCAATGTGTAAAATTATATTTTTACCCCTGTATCTTGGGAAATTATGTAAATGTCCTTAAAAGATTATGAGAAAGTTGCGAAATATGGTCATTCCTTAAGAATGACATAATATTTTTCGAATGTCTTCAAAGTTGATCGCACATCATGCCCAAGTCAATAAAAATCTAAAGATTTTCAGTTATACCCCCAAAGAACTTAGTGCAAAATTATGAAATTTTACAAAAAGACCCATAAATTGCAAATAAATCTTAATCAAGGGTAAATTACATGTTAACCCTAATCATAGGGTAAATTGCATATAAACCCTAATCCATGAGAAAATTAGATAAAAAATTCTAATTCGAGGGTAAAGTGCAAATAAACCCCTCGAAGGGAGAAATTTTCAAATAAATCCCTTCAAAAGGAAAAATTACAAATAAGTTCTCATGTAAAGAGACAATTGCAATAATGCCCTTGTTACGTAGGGAATTCTTCCCTAGGGTTAAATTTCTCGTCATAGTCAATATCGTAAAGGTGAAAAGGAGATCTTAGGCAACTAATCAAAGGTGTTCGGACTCGTTCTGATAAAAATAAACATTGACTTCCGTCGGTGGGGAAAGATCCCATACATGAACTAAATCGTCTGATAAATCACGCGCGCGGAAATTATAATATGCAAGCTCAAAAGCCTAAATTTATTAGCATATTTTTCTCAATTTATTTTGCGCGCGCAAACACCTATCTTTCCTTTTTGATAATGAAAAAAAATCAGCATAGTATTTAATATATAAGCGTATGATCGAGTAATACATAGGCAACTAATCAAAGGTGTTCTAAGATTAAATTGTGGAATTTAAAAGGTAAAAGTTTAGAAATATTTAAAAATCATTTATTAAAGAAAAATATTTAGAATTTAGAATAAGAAATTAATGTAATGTGGAATAATGTTACAAATTGTATAACGAGGGTAGTAAAACAACTCTTAGGCGAATCAAAGGTAAAAAGAATTTAGAAAAAAAGACTTGGTGGTGGAGTGAGGAAATCTAAAATATCATTAGAGTAAAAAAGAAGTGTTTTAAAGTTTGACAAACTAACAAAAATAATAAAATCCCATAAGCTTATAAAATCGCTAAAAAGAGGACTCAGAAAATAGTTAGCGAAGCTAAATCAAAGGTATTTGAAGATTTATATAATAAATTAGGAACTCGAGAGGGTGAAAAGGACATATTTAAACTTGCTAAATTAAGAGAAAGGAAATCTAGACATTTGGATCATGTTCGTTGTATTAAAGGTGAAGATCAACGGGTTTTAAGTAAGGATCTTGAGATTAAAGAGAGGTGGCATAGTTATTTTCAGAAGTTATTTAATGGAGATTTCGTCAATAATTTCTCTTTAGAAGGTATACAAGAGTCTATAATATTTGATAAATATCAATATTTTAGGCGTATTAAGATGTTAGAAGTGGAAGATGTTTTAAGGAAAATGAAAGTGGGCAAGGCCTTAGGACATGTCATACCTATTGAAGTATGGAAAGGCCTAGGAGACATTGGTATTCAGTGGCTAACTAAATTTTTTAATAAAATTTTAAAGGAACGGAGAATGCCAGAAGTTTGGAGAAAAAGTGTTGTAGTTCCTTTCTATAAAAACAAAGGAGATATTCAAAGTTACAATAATTATCGTGGAATTAATCTTATGAGTCATACTATGAAACTTTGGGAAAGAGTAATTGAAAAACATCTCCGATGTATGACTACTGTATCAAAAAATCAGTTTGATTTTATGCTGAATAGATCTACTACAGAAGCTATTTTCTTACTACGAAAGCTAATGGAGAAGTATAGAGAGATGAGAAAAGATTTGTATATGATTTTTCTTGATTTAGAGAAGGTGTATGATCGAGTACCGAGAGAATTGATTTGGTGGACATTAAGAAAGAAAGGAATCTCTCAAGGATATGTTGATTTGATTAAGGATATATACGGCGGTGTTATTACTAGTGTTCAAACTATTGCTGGGGAGACTAGTGAATTTTCAATTTCTATAGGTTTGCATCAAGGTTCTGCACTAAGTCCGTATCTCTTTGTCTCAGTTATGGATGAAGTAACAAAACAATTGCATGAAGATATCCCTTGGTGTATGCTATTTGCAGATGATATTATTTTAATTGATGAGAGTATTGATGCTTTAAATGCTAAGTTAGAGCGTTGGAGACTTGTCTTAGAGACTAAATGTTTTAAAATTAGTAGGAGCAAGTCAGAGTTTATGTATTGTAATTTTAGTAATGGGAGAGTGGTACAGGAAGATATGGTTCTAATTGATGGACATAACATTCCGAAGAGTAGTAGCTTTCGATACTTAGGGCCTATCATACAAGAGAATGGGGAGATTTATGATGACATTACGCATAGGATTAATGCATGTTGGTTAAGATGGAGAAGCGTATCAGGAGTCCTTTGTGATCGTCGTATGCCTGTGAAACTCATAGGGAGGTTTTATAGAACGGCTGTGAGACCTATTTTGTTATATGGTACCGAGTGTTGGGCAGTACGAAAGGAACACATTCACATAATGTGTAGCAGAGATGAGGATGTTGAGATGGATGTGTGGCAAGACTAAGAAAGATAAGATTAGAAATGAGTGCATCCGTAAGGACTTAGGGATAGCCCCAATTGATAGTAAAATAAGAGAAAATAGACTCAGGTGGTTTGAACATGTGTTTCGTCGTCCTAACTCAGCGCCGGTTAAAAGATGTGATCGAATCTTAGTGGATGTTAGTAAAAGAGCTGGAGGAAGGCCTAAAATGAGATGGTGCGATGTTATTAGGAAGGACATTAGTTTCTTGGGTTGAAATATGAATATAGCATTTGATAGAAATCTTTGGCGAAACAGGATTCATGTAATCGACCCCAAATAATTAGGATAAGATTCTGATGATGATGATGATGATGATGAGTATTTAATATATAGGCAGTAAACACTCAAGGTGTTCATATGTTTGGCCACTCCTCACTGATAATTATATCCATGGTTTTTTTTGCCTGATAAGACCTTCTATTGTAAAACGGGTTATATTATAACTTTCCACAGCAGTCCTCATCTCCTATTTATCTAGAGCATCGTTTTTCTGATCAGACTGCACAAAAATTACAAACCTGTGATGCAAGCAGACATGCCCAAACTATTTTGTCACAGATGGAAGTCTTTTCAGATCAAAGGAATTTACGAAGGTGCTAATTTTGTTTTGTTGACGTGTGTTTGTTCCAATACGTCATCGAACATATCATCTGCCACATCCCATCAAGGTTTGTAGTTTTGGATCGGTATTGGTTGGATCGTCCGATCTGATAGAATTTTGGATGATCCAATCTGATACCACTGACACCCTATACCAAGTTTGCCCTGGTATCGTCCCGATCGGGTGAGTATCGGGTGGTATCGAGTTGGATGGCTCGATACTTCCTGGTACCAAGTGATTTTGCGCAAGCAACCCCATTTAAAATTCAAATGGGGTGGCTTTGGGGGGAAGGCCACGGGGAGGGGCGGTCTTTTGGGCTTGGGGGTTCTTTGACCGGTCAGACTCTTTCACACACACACAACTCTTCCACGGACACTCTTGCTTTCTATCATTTTTGCTCCCCATCACACCTCTCTCTCTCTCTCTCTCTCTCACACACACACACACACACATTCTCTCTCTCCTCTCAATCGTAGTCTCTCTAGTCTTGTTGAAGGAAGATTAAGGGTGAAGTCAACTATTTCACGGACATTTGAGCCCCCAATAGTCTGTCAACTATTTCATGTGAAATTGAGTCTTACCCGTGTTAGAACACGTTTATTTTTTTTTAGATTTCTTGTAATTTTTTAGAATTTTTTTTCAGAAGTCTATAAACTTCTGGCCTGACTCGACCAGGATTGATCCGGTATTAGTCGATCCCACCGATTTGGATTGGTTCTAAACCGGCCTCCGATTTCGATCTCCTAGTATGCCTTCTTTGATTTCCATGTCATGGCAACTGATTTTCATACTTCACAATCGAGTCCAGTTTCCTTGCCTGGTATGAAAATTGAGAAATGTCCAAGGCCTCCATCCTGCCAGTCACCATCAACTATGGAGTGAAATTGTTCAAATTTTAAGACTCTTTTTGATCGAGATGACATTGTTCCCACTCTTTTTCACTGTAGTTCAGTGGCAAGACAGTGGGCATCATCGGGCTGGGCAGGATCGGGATGGCCGTCGCCAAGAGAGCCGAGTCATTCGGCTGCCCCATCAGCTACTACTCCAGAACACAGAAGGCCGGCGTCAACTACAAATTCCACGCCAACGTCGTTGACCTAGCAGCCAACAGCCAGGTCCTGGTCGTCGCCTGCCCGTTGACCGAGGAGACCCGCCACATCATCAACAAGGAGGTCATCGACGCGCTGGGCCCCAAGGGCGTCCTCATAAACATCGGACGCGGCGGCCTCGTGGACGAGTCTGAGCTTGTGCCGGCCCTGCTGGAGGGCCGGCTGGGTGGCGCCGGGCTGGACGTGTTCGAGCGGGAGCCAGAGGTGCCCGAGGAGCTGTTCGGGCTCGACAACGTGGTGCTGCTGCCACACGTGGGAAGCGGCACATGGGAGACTCGCAAGGCGATGGCGGACCTGGTGCTTGGGAACCTGGAGGCCCATGTGCTCAATAAGCCACTCCTAACGCCCGTGGTATGATGATTGCACCCGCAGATGCCATAGCCTTGTGATAAGTCTTGGGGTCAATGCGTTGGGCTTCCTTACGAGCTGTGTTAGAAATTGTTGGACCAACTGTTCTTTATTTGATGATTGACCCGTTAGATTGTTTTGGCATGTTGCCATTCGCCTCCGTGCAGCTTCAGCATGACGAGACTGGCTATTGTTCTCAGAAGTTGAGGACCTCCCCGCTGTGTTGCGGTCTGTGATCGGAGAGTATCCACCTTAAGTGTTGAAGCAAATGATAATCGACCATATATGTAGCCTGCTGTGGTAATCTATCTGTAGGTTCCCACAAATACCGAGTTCTACATCTAGGTCTTTGTGGGACGAATTTATAAACACATATACTTAAATCTGGCGTACGTAAACGTGCTTAAAGTGGGAGCCGGAGGTGCACATGGAGCTCGACAACATGACGATGCTTCCCCACGTGGGAACCGGCACGTGGGAGACCCGCAAGGAGATGGCGGACCAGGTGTTGTGTTCAACAAGCCAATCTTGACAACCATGGTGCGAGGCTTGCACCTGACTGAGATACTTACTGTTGCCTGCTCATTGCTTGTTGGGTGGATGTTTTGCAGGGGCTTATCGTGTTGTGGGGTTATTGGAAGCCGAGGGCATCCGGCTATGTTGTGGTTTGTGATGTGAGATCGACACTTAATTATTGCGGAATAATAGTCTGACTATTGATTAAATGTTGCCGCTCAACTAGGAGCCTCCATATGTTAGTTCCGTACCCTAATCTTCTGAATTTTCTAAAGCCCCATGGCCGTGGGAATAGTACGGTGATTGGAAAAGGTGCTGATCTTTTGGCACGCTTCTTGTTAATGCGGGATCAAGGATGTCCGCTTGGGCCATTTAGCTATCGACTTACGCTTCTTGGGGTGAAATGGCACGACCGACTCCGAACTCCGAAGGATGCTTGACGTGAGCCGGGCACAGCAGCATGACTAAATAAGGGGGTTGCGTCTTGAAGCTTTTATTTGGAAGTCATCTTTGATCTTCTTAGAATTTCAAACATGAGAATTATGGAGTAACAAGAATGGAAACGGATAAAGTATGGATGCCGCACAACACAATCCTAATGCCACAATTTTCCGTTTTACACGGCATGAAACGTTTCAGTTTTTCTGTTTGGGATCCTAAATGGTTTACCAAAGTGACTCGCACGGTCCTGGAGTCCAAAAACACATAACTAAAAGGACTATTACAATGCCCTCCACTTCAAGACAACTCTCTTCATTTTTTTCCCTCAATTCATAGTAAATGCTCAAGTTTTTTTAAGAAGTTAAGAGGACCCCGAGCGAGATCCCGTCTCATCTCGACTGCAGAGGGAGTGGGGGAACTTATTTGATTGACTCACATTTAAATTTTCGAGAGAGATATAGGCATAAAATTTATTAATCCCGATAAAAAAAATATGTTATGTCAGACGTTTCGTGAATTTGAATTTAAATCTCTCACATTTATATAGATCTAGGTGTCACTGCAATAGATTCTTCGTAAAAAAATAAAAAAAAGTCTCAATAAACTTGTCTCTTCCCCACGCCGTCTTATTGACGTAGCCCCTGTCCTCTCGGAGAAGGGCCTGGAGAGGCGTACCCAACCTCCACTGGGATCAGGAACCTGATGCTTATCACCTTTGTTTGCTTTCTCAGGACGGGAGTTATCTCTGGCAACATTGGCCCACGACTTGGGTGTGGCATATGGTTTTTCCCTCCCTATTTGGCGATGCAATCCAGTTGGGCAACAGCGGATTCCCTCCCCAGCTACCCGTTGGTGTTCTTGAACCAACACAGTTCTTCGGTTCCTTCATCTTTGCCCCCCTCGGTCGTTGCATCCAGTTCTTTCACAACACCGAAGCTCTTCTAACAAAGCTCAGATGAGGAAACCCAGATCTTGGCAGTGTCCCACTGCTCCACTTGGAAGACGAGTTGAGCACATTTGTGACCAAAACCCATTTACAAACAGGCACAACACAGTTCTCCGTCGGATGAGAAAAAGGCATGCTTATCTCTTCCGTGCAATCACATCATTAAGCATTATCCATGCATTATTATTCGTCCACATTCATCATCTGTCCTAGAAATCGTTACTCATATCTTTCTTCCCACCAACACCGGCGGGCAAAAGGTTTATGTTTTTGACCAGAAGGCGAAAGGGATGTTAAGCACTGCGCCACGTCGATATCGCAATCGCACCTAGAACAATCGACAGAGATACAGAAGAAAACGTCCCGTTCCCGGACCGAAGGGTGAGAAAAAACAAAAAGTGGGGGGAAGGAAGATGGAGGGAAAGAAAAATGATCAAGCGATCATATTACTCACAAGTCACAAGGGTGTGTGTACACAAGAGTTCCAAGCCAAAATACACAGGGTTTTCTACAATCCTACTAATTCCTATCTGACCAGGGTGGTCTCAACTCTCTAGGGGCCTTCGGATCGGATGATGCATGGGAGGGGTGTGGGAAGAAGGCTGCACACCCCCGTTTCAAGGGGCTGCGCCTTTGAAGATGAGGAAGTTGAGGGTCTCCAGGCAGAAGTAGATGAAGGTGCCCCTGGTGTGGGTGAAGAAGCAGCCGAAGTTGGAACCCACCACGCACTGCCAGCCGGGCCCGTACACGCTGTCGAATTCCTGCGCGCACGAACAGAGAAAAAAACCATTAGATGGGAGATGTGGGCAACGAACATATGTTTGATCCGGCAGATGATCTTTCTCTATTATGGTGGGGTTAGATGATAGCAGAGGAAGAGGGGAAAAAAAGAACCTTTTTGATGTGGGCGGCGATGCTCTTGCAGTCCGAGACGTCGAAGAGGTCGAGGGCGTGAGACGCCGCCGACATGGCCTGGAGCTGCATCTTCACCGGCATGTCTGTGTCCTCCACCATAGCTTTCCCTTCCAACATCTTCTCCCTCTGTGTGTGTGTGTGTGTGTGTGTGTGTGTGTATCTGCACTCCAATAAGAGAGTTCGAGAACGCAACCCCTCACCTTCCCATTCTTTCCTACACAGTCTTTTCAGATCCCCTCCGCCTCATCGGAGAAAATGGCGTAAAAGCAGGTCTCTTTTTATTTCCCCCACCCCACACCCCCCCACTCCGTCTCCGACCCAGGGAGAAAGAGACAAAGAGACCCTCGGCGTTAGGCTCTCTTCTCCTCACTGACTCGCTAGTCACTATTACAAGTGTCAAGGAACCAAACAGGGGCACCGAGCTTCAAAGGAGAACACTTCCGGATGTGGCACAGACTCGTACGCCCCTCTCTATAAATGGGCGACCCAAATGATGCCAAAGACAAAGGGAGAACACTGTACGCGCGCTACTCCCCCCCCCCCCTCCCCTCCCCCCTCCAAGCACTGTCCGCGTGTGCGCCAGCTCCCCCGCCGTAAGAATGCTCACCGGATAACGAAGGCGGTGACGGGATCAGGGCGGAATTAGGCAGCGGTACTTAACCGGGGTCCAGCAGCCCCCCCCCCTCCCCCCCCGCGCCAACACACACACCACCACCACCACCACCACAACCACAACCGACAAGCGTCTCCGTCGGGGCGAGACACAGAAAAATGGAAGCATTAGGAGCAGCAGCCAGGGAGAGGGAGTGTGTGGGAGGCGGGGTGGGTGGTCTCCGTTCTAGCGAAAAGGAGCTGTCTTGCCGTCGCCCGCCATGCAGTGTCGAATCGGCGGAGGCGCCCCCCGTCCCACGATTTTGACAGGTTCTTCGTTTCGGGCGTGGAATCCCGTGGGAAGCGAGGCGGAGTGGTCCTCACGTTGAAGCACGCCGCCAAGGTTCGGCTCCCGACGGGGGGCGGTGGGACGTCTCCATGCTGGTTTTGGCACCTGAGCAACGTGGGTGGGTGCGATGGGTCGGCGTTTCCACATTTTCAACAGAAGTTGAGGTTGTTTCCTGGTACCCTCATCCTCTATCGATCGGTTGTCTAGCCGTAGGCGTGCCTGGTTCACGGACTACACCTAATAACATGTTGTCCCCTGCATTGCCCAGATTGAGAGACTCCTCGCTGTGCGTCGGGAGAAATAAGATCATGCATGATACTCCTGATCATCGCCCTCTGAAGAGTCCTAATCGTTGTTGGAGAGAAGTTAGCGCATGAAATGGATAAGTTCCGACGTTTCAAATCAAAAGATATGAAAATGTTTCAAGAGAGACCAATCGAGGTGTATGATCGTTTTCTCGAAGAGAAATTTCTTCCCATTACACAGCAAAGACATCTGATGAACTATTCTAAGGTATGATTCACATTTTGTAGCTCTCTTACGACAGTGGTGCCAAGAAAGTTGGAACGCATGGTTTTGTGCCAACGTTTCCCAAAAAGGATGTCTCTTGACCATCGTATATGGTCAAAAGTAAGGTTTGTGGAATCAATTTGAGATGGGACGTACCACCACTACAGGTCATAGATCGATACGATCGATCTAGGATAGATAATTAATTTATAATTTATATTTTTTTAAATAATATATATATTATTTTATATCAAATGTGATTTCATAGATAATTTAGTTAAAAAATTTCCTTTGAAAGATTAGAATTTTAATTCAAAACACATAAGTGATATTATTTTTTAATTTTTTCATTATTCTTCCGAACAAATAAATTAAAAAATATATGACATTTGTCAGATTTGAACTCTTTATCTTACGTATAATTAACACATCTATTAACTACTAAATCACACATAATATTTTATTATATTTTATAATAATATATATTTATTAAATAACTTTTTAATCTAGATATCTTACGGTATAAAATGGTACGATATTATATTATACCGTATCGGCATTGGATTGACAAATCTTAGTCAAAAGTAAAGAAATGTTCGGTTTCTCTTGGATATAGCTTAAAGACCATCAAAAAATTTACCGATATTTGAATATCCAGCAAGTTATGGATTCCAATGGGCAATGTAATAGATGGGAAGGAAGAAAGTGTTTGGCATAGCCTAGTGGTGGTCTCACCGAGTCTCATGTTGATCTCTAATTCTTAAAAAAAAGAAAAATTATCTATAAAAAAATGTGCTCCGCAATACATGGGGAAGAAGGTGAGTCTAAGAGAAACTAACTAAAGTTACCTTTTTTGTGACTGGCTGAGGCAGTTTAGTTCATGGTATTCTTTGTCATCTTTATCTTCCAAACTGGGACTTCCCGCAGCCCTCTAGCAATATTTTAAGAATAAGGAAAAAAGACTTTGCTTTGGAAATAAATAGGATTTTCTTTCGGGGTTTTATAAATCGCTCCGATACGAAACGAACCTTTCGTATCATATCGTACCAACTGAAAATCGGTATAAGCAGTCTATGGTTTGTAACGGGTATGCTTTATATATTTAATATTTTAGTTTAAATATAAAAGATTTTATTAGGTAAGTTGGTTGAATGTCTTTGTTGGTTTAAGGGTGGTTTTGAGTTCGAATCCCACGAACGGCTTCATTCTTATATTTTTTCCCTTATTCTTCTTCTAAATTGATGCCAAAAAAGATGAAACACATGCGATTAGAACCACTAACCTCTGCCTCAACTAAGAGACTCCTTCAACTAGGTTGTAGATAAATATTTAATATTTTTTATTATAATAATATTTATGAAGTAGTATATTTTTATTAGCACCTAACGGTACACTACGGTACACTATCGTACCAGCAAAAAATTGGTACGGACGGTACCAGCGACTCTCCAAACCTTATTTTTTTACATAAATATCCTTATAAAGATCGGTTATATCAAATATACCCCTAATTTAGGTGTATTATCAACAATATTCTCCAAATATCTTTAAGGATGGTAGATATACCCTTGCAGTTCCCTCCCGTGAAGGAGCAAATATTTGAAAGTATATGCCACAGAAATCATTAAACTATTTGTAATAACCAAAATGCCCTCCATAGTCACTGATATAGGATTAGGAGACTCGTCTTCCACCTCCCGACATTGTTCAACCCCATCGAGATCCAACACGTAGGTGGCACACCTCGTCGTACCAAATGGCGGCATAGTTCATTCGACCTCACTCGTGGCCAACACACAGGCGACCCTCTGAGTCATTCCGATCGAACCCTTCCTCCCCTTCACTTTGAACGGCACATCGGAGCTGATGGCGGGCAACACCCAGGTACTGATTGGGGATCGACAACTGGAGGGGGCTGAGCTTCCCCTGAGCACTGGAGAGCATCAGCCCCTGAGCATCGGCGAGCATCAGCTTAACCGACGACCACTGTCAAGGAGATTCTAGAGGAGGACAAAGAAAATGAGTGACATGACCATCCAACAATCTAGTATTAGACGTTCACTAAATACACTAGAGTGTTATGAAGTTTCAAAATGTTATTGCAAGAAGAAATGTAGGGTATACGTTTCGTCTCAAGAAACAAGTAGAGAAGAAGATTTTATCGATGTGTAAGGTGGAAGGTAAGAAGTTCACAACATATTCGATGGAATGTCCCAGAGATCCTTCTCCTACAATTTATGATGGAGAGACCATGTTTATGTATATGATTACAGGTGGATGATTATTACGCCCCAAGTGCGGAAGGAACCCGGGAGCGCGTGACGAGTTTATATCGTTCATGTCAATCAGAGCACATGGTGTTCAACACAAAGACAGAGCGCGCTAAAGAGAATAACAAAGTCCTTTATTCATAATAATAACTCCCAATATTTCAATTACATTACTCCAATGTTCAAATTCAAAATTCAAATGCCTAAATCTCACTAGACTCAATAAAAGAAAATTATAATGATGACCAAGAAAATAGAAAGACACGACTCGAAGACAACGTGAGATATCCGGGATTAGCTCTACGCTCATCACTCTTGACCATCCCCATCCTATTGAGTCTCGTCATCGATATTACTTAAAAAATAGGGAAAAACATTAGATGAGCGAATGCTCAGTAGGAATTATATCTCAGGATCCAAGCTTACTTAAAGCAATTAACATTTTATGCAATGTACTATGATCGTGCATGAAGGACTAGCAAGACGATATGGAACAAAAGATCAATAGGAACAATATAGTTGAACTAGCAAGATTTCAAGATGAATGTAAAGTTAACAAAGGATATCACGTATGTAAGTATCATGTCATGTCAATAGAAATTGGCTATTCAATTTAACAAGTAAATACCCGATTTCGGGCCAAACAAGTCACGTCATGTCAAGTAAATACCTAGTACGGAAGTGGAATGCCGTCGATCAATCAAACAAGTCAAGCACTTCGGTGCAATGCCAGACCATGGTCAATATAGCTCCCATGCGCATAAGTACTTTCGGGTGCTCCTCCCAAGATCAGACCGGGCCCCATTAACGTCAGGCATTGAGTCAGTGGATCGAAGATCCCAAGTAATATCTAGACATCCACTATAGTTTATAACCAATAGAGTTCCAAAGGAATTGGCCATTATAGGAATATTAAGGTAGATTCACGGATTTAAGGAATTCAAGAACAGAACCTTGTGTAGAGATGACATAGTGATAAATCTCTAATGAAAAATCAGGACGTTCAAGAATCTGGAAAAATGGCATCAATACAGTCGCCGTGAATTTAAGAACTGACGTCACCTATCTGGACGCTAATTATTATGAACAATAGGTACGAAGGAAAATCACGTCATCTATTTGGACATTATTTCCAATTTGGCATCAACTGTCTGGACGCCAATTCCAGACAATGACTGGACTCTCACAGAACACCCTTTACGGCGCTCTATGGTGGCTAGGGCGTCATATTTCTTCAGAGTGACATGACTAATATAGTTTTGAGAGTTTTTAGGGTACAACTCGCTCGGCTTCCTTGAGGGATTCCAAGGCTAACGGAGTCTTACGGAGGCCTTGATGAAGAAAATTTCAATCGGGCAGAAGGAATATCCGGCGGAGGGTCCTAATCTCACCAAGAGATAGAGGGTAAGCGGTAAATCATAAAACATGGACCACGCCTCGGCCTTGAGACAATGGTGCCAAGAGATCCAACGGTATTGGATCAAAAACCCACGAGAAGCAGTAGCGAAAAAAACTGGCGCATATCAAAATCCGCATCTACTGTGATGAACGTTATTTCAAGAAAAATTTCCAGAATTAACTAATTTACCAGGAATTAACGTCATGGATGCAGACGTTAATTAATCTGCGTCTCTTCGGAGAGGCGCAGAAAGTTTAAAGTCGCGTCAGGGTAACAAACGCTAATTCTTTATTTAAAATTTAATTAAACAAATTCCAAGTAATTTACGTCGCTTCTGAAAGACGCTGATTCATATTTAATTTCTAATTAATTAATTAATTCAAGAAATAGCGCCTCTGTGAACGGACACACAATTTAATTGGCGTCAAGAACTCAGACGCCAATTTTTTTTAAGCTTTCGACAGTGTAAACAAGATTAGACATGCAAGATTATCGTTCATTTTGAGGTGAATAGTACTACTAATCTAGCAAGGCTTTCATGAATCTGAAGACATAGAAATTAAGAGAAAAATACGAGGAATCTATTCATGTGCATATCAAAATTTTATGCTGCATGGTTTCATAGTTATAAAATTTTAAAGATGGGTGTAATTATTAATTAATAGGAAAAGTAGCGTCAGGCTAGCTGACGCAGATTGAATCTGCATCCATGAACAAGACGTAATTTTAAAATAGCGCCCACTGCCTTGGTCACCAATTCTGATCTAACAGAAAATTAATTAAAACGCTAAAACAAACAGACAATATGCTTGGCAGGGAACGTAAACATGAAAGATCACAGGATGAACGATCTATTCATGCATGCATGCTGTCTTAAGGGGATTTGTCTAGGGAGAACACCTACCTTTTACGGGGTTAGAAGGAAGATGAAGAAGAATGGTAGGAAGAGAAAGCAGACAACGAGGAAGACGACCCTTCACGAATGGAAGAAGGTCGACGTAGGGAAGAAGACTCCTCACGCAGACAGGAAGACAACACCCTCTTCGAACGTAGCAATAGCAGCAACGAGCCGTGCTATAGGGTTTTAGGCCTCCAAGAGTCCTAAATCGAACATGCATGTATCCTAGTTTGATTAAAACTCCTAAGATTGGCTTTATCGTTTCTAAAACTACCGCTGCTATCCTTGTTTGATCGAAGAACCCTAAAGCCTCCTTATGCACAGGTCGACCTATGTTTCTAATACTAATGGTCCTTTCTAATGCTAATGGCCCTTATGTTATTGTCAAAGTCCATTATTAGTATTAAGCTCGTTAACTGGTTTTAGGGCTACTGTTGGGTTGATATGGAGATCCATTTTTTCCCTACGGGTTTTCCTTTTATCAAAGCCCACTAATCTGCTAACTAGTTGAGTTTAAGGCCCTTAAGAATTTTAAGTTTTTAAAAGGCTTATTGAGGTTGGGCCTTTTAACTATATAGAATTTATTATTTCAATTTTTGTATGGATGTTATTTCTATGTATTTTATCGGGGTGCTACACCCTCCCCCACTTAAAAGAATTTGGTCCCCAAATTCAATTGCATATAAACATGGAGGGTGCAAATTACTTACAATTAGAATAATTTCGAAAATCTCTTGCGCATTGATTCTTCTGTTTCCCATATGGCTTCTTATTCCAAGTATTTGTTCCATTGAACCTTCACCATGAGAATAGTCTTATTCCGGAGCTGACGTACCTCACGATCCAGTATCCTCAGCGGCTTTTGCTCATACGTCAAGTCCTTTCATATTACCAGATCGTCATGATTTATAATGTGATACAGATCATGGACATATCTCTTTAGCATGGAGACGTGGAACACATTGTGGACTTCAGACAGTTGAGGTGGCAAGGCGATCCGGTAGGCGACCTCACCAACCCTTTCCAGGACCTCAAAGGGACCGATATATCTCGGTGTAAGCTTGCCCTTGACACCGAATCTTCGATTTCTACAACCTGGGGAAACCTTAAGGAATATGTGGACTCCAACTTGGAACTCTAGGTCTTTCCTTCTAGTACCGGCATATGTTTTTTGTCTCGACTGAGCCATATGAAGTCTTTCTCTAATGATTTGCACTTTTTCAGTGGTGTCCCTTACCAGTTCCGGGCCTAGAAGTTACTTGTCCCCAACTTCATCCCAACATATTGGTGAGCGGCAACTCCTTCCGTACAATGCTTCGAATGGTGCCATTTGAATGCTAGCTTGATAGCTGTTGTTGTAGGCAAATTCAACTAGAGACAGATGATCGTGCTAACTCCCACCAAAATCTATGACACAAGTCCTGAGCATGTCTTCCACTACCTGATTTGTCCATTTTGTCCGACCATCCATTTAGGGATGCAATGCAATGCTAAAATTTAACCTTGTCCCCATGGAATGTTGTAGACTCTTCCAAAAGTGTGATGTGAAGCGTGGGTCTCGGTCAGACACTATCGAAATAGGCACTCCATGTAATCTGACGACCTCCTTGATATACAAGGCTGCTAGTACATCCATTGACTATCGACTCTTGATAGGCAGAAAATGTGCAGACTTAGTCAATCGATCAATAATTACCCATATTCCGTCATGTCTGCCCTTTGTTTTTGGCAAACCCATGACGAAGTCCATCCCTATATCTTCTCACTTCCACTTAGGAATCTCCAAGGGATGTAATTTACCGGTAGACTTTTGGCGTTCTGCCTTGACTTGTTGGCAAGTAAGGCAGCGGGAAATGAAATCTGCAACTTCTCTTTTCATGTTGGGCCACCAAAAGTTCCTTTTTAAGTCTTGGTACATTTTGGTAGCTCTAGGGTGAATAGTGTATGTTGATCGATGAGCTTCTTCTAAAATCTTATTCTTTAATTCCGGACAATCCGGTACGCAAGTCCTCTCATGAAATAATAGTCTTCCATCAGTTGCTAACTTGAAGTCGGGTCGTTGATCCAACTTGCTTTTAATTTATACTAGCACCGGGTCATCATCTTGCAACTCTTTGATCTCAGAAAATAAATTAGGATGTAAACTCATGTGGGATAGAATAACACATCCTTTTTCCTTGTCCATGGTTAAATTCAACTTGGAGAATTGTTCTAACAATCGCCATTCTTGAATCATGCGATTGGCTAACAATGTTCTCGGCTTTCGACTAAGGGCATCAGCTACGGGTTACCCTTTCCTGGATGATATTGTATAGAAAAGTCGAAGTCCTTGAGATACTCTAGCCAACGTCTTTGCTGTTCAGCTCCTTTTGAGAGAATAAATACTTCAAACTTTTATGGTCAGACTACACAATAAATTATTCTCCATAAAGGTAGTGTCTCCAGATCTTTAAAGTAAATACTACCGCGGCTAGTTCTAGATCATGCACCGGGTAGTTTTCTTCATGCTTCTTCAATTGCTGAGAAGAATATGCAATTACCTTCCCTTGTTGCATTAATATGCATCTGAGTCCCACACCAGATGCATCAATATATATTTCAAATTTCTCTCCTTCAGTTGGCAAAGCTAACACCGGGACAGTAGTCAAATGGTCTTTCAAAGTTTGGAAGCTATCTTCACAATCCTCGGTCCATGCATATGGATTCTCCTTCCTTGTCAATCTTGTCAAAGGAACAACAATCTTGGAGAAGTCCTTGATAAATCATTTGTAGTAACCAGCCAGACCCAGAAAACTACGGATTTCAGTAGCATTAACGGGCCTTTCCCAATTCTTCACCACTTCGACCTTAGAAGGATCAACAAATATTCCCTTCTTTGAGATTACATGCCCCAAGAATGAGACATCCTCAAGCTAGAAATCACATTTTCTAAATTTTGCATATAGTTTGATTATCCCTCATTAATTGTAATGTAATCCTCAAATGCTCTTCATGATCTTCCTCAGATTTGGAGTATACCAATAAATGAATATCACAATAAATTGATCCAGATGCGGCCTGAAAATGCTGGTCATCAACTGCATAAAGGTTGCATGGGCATTTGTTAGTCCAAAAGGTATAACAGTAAATTCATAATGCCCATACCTGCTCCTGAATGCCGTTTTGAAAATATCCTCTTCTTTAATCCTCAATTGATGATATCCAGACCTGAGATCAATCTTCAAAAAATATTAGGCTCCTAAAATCTGATCAAATAGTTCATCAATCCTTGGCAACGGGTACTTATTCTTGATAGTGAGTTGATTTAGTTGCCGATAGTCTATGCACAGCCTCATAGATCCATCCTTCTTCTTGACAAATAGGACAGGCGCTCCCCACTGGGAAGTACTCGGCCTAATGAATCTTTTCTTCAATAGCTCCATTAATTGTTCCTTCAATTCCTTTAGTTCGGCGGGGGACATTCGGTAAGGTGCCTTTGAAACAAGGCCAGCACTAGGGACAAGATCAATTGTGAAAGCCACTTCTCTCTCCAGGGGTAAACCAGGCAAATCCTTTAGAAACACATCGGGGAAATCCCTAACCACGCGGATATCTTCTAACTTTGATCCCTTAAGCTCCGTTATGGTTACAAAGGCTAGGAAGGCCATACAACCTCTTCTTATGAGTTTACTAGCTTGAAGAGCCAAAATGAGGGGTAACTTATCACGGCTCCGGGGACTAGAGTAGACGAGCTTCGGGTGTTTGCTAAAGGTTACTAGACCCTTCCGGCAATATATGATAGCCTTATGTGTGGATAACCAATCTGCGCCTAGAATGACCTCATACCCTTCCATGTCCATGCATACCAGATTGGCAGGCAAATTATGTCCTCCAACTAATACTTCATTATTTTGGTAATAGTATTTAATCTCGATCCGGTTCCAATAGGAGTGGAAATAACTAGTTCCGATTCTAATAAAATAGGCTCCATAGATAATGAAGTAGCAAAACTCCGAGAAATAAATGAATGAGTTACGTCGATATCAAATAGGACAAGAGCTGTAACGCCCTGAATTTTTGGATTGTGGTTCCGCGGGTCTCGGATCGTGTCCAAGTGGGTTTCAGACTTTTTATAATGATTTTTCGGACCCTTTGTCGGTGTGTTTCTGGATTGTTTTGGGTTTGTGGTGGCGCGTGGAGTGGTCCCGCCTTTTTCCCAGAATTTTTCTGGGTCAGATTCTATTTTCAGGTTTTTTTAGAGTTCCCATGATTTTCTAAAAGGAATAGAAAAAAAGATAAATAAATAAAATAAAATTAAAAATAAAACACTATCCCCTTTCTCCCCCTCCGTTCTCTCGTCTCTCTTGACTCACTCTCCCTCACCCTCACCGTCTCTTCCCCTTCCCCATTTCCCCGCTCCCGGCGGCCGACGGCAGTGGGACGGAGCGGGATGGAGCGACGGCGGTGGCGTGCGGCAAGGGAAGGCTCGAGGGCGTGGTGAACCGGAGGCGGAGGCGGCCGTGTTCATGTTCGTGAGAAGCCGGCCGAGGGATCGATCGCCGTTTCATGTTTTGGGGTGAGGTTAAAGCTCGATTCACGTAGGGGGAGGGATCCATGCTCTACCCGTATCCTTCCCTTCGATTCCATGCCCGGTGAGGTTGAGAGTGGGAGTATTTCGTGTTTTGGGGTTAATGCATGTTGGGTGGGGTTGAGCGACGGTTTTGGCCGATTGGGGCCTTGCTTTGTGATTTTGATTTGGTGTTCCGATGGTAGGAAGGTCCGGGGATGATTCCCCAGGTTTTCACCTTCGTCCGGGGACGAATGGGGCTTCGATCGAGCTTCGGGTGAGCTCGGGTGGTGTTTTCTGCGAAACCAGCAGGAAACGGCCACGGAGGTGGCCGTTGCGTCCAGGACTGGGCGGCCAAGGGTCTGGCCGCCCAGGTCTACTGGGCGGCCAAGGGTTGGGCCGCTCAGGGGTGCAGACGGCCAGTGCTCTGGCCGTTCTACCTTCATATGTCGTTTCTGTAGCCCACTGTCTGGGAGGCCAAGGGAGTAGCCAGGGGAGTGGCCGCCCAGGCCCCCAGTCAGCCTTGGGTGGGCGGCCAGAACTCTGGCTGCCCAGCCCTCTGGGTGGCCATCGGGCTGGGCGGCCATCCCGATGGCCACCCAATCCACTGTTCTTCTAGGCTCTGGGCGGCCAGTGGGATGGCCGCCCATCCCTTGAGTGCCCCTGGGTGGGCGGCCATGGGGTTGGCCGCCCAGCCCTATTGGGTGGCCAGTGCCTTGGCCGCCTAGCTCCCTTCAGCCTGGGTGTCGTCGTGTCCTGAGTTCTGGTACCCAAGGTGTCCGTGGGAGTTGGGGGCTTCGCGTGATGTGTGTCCGCGTGATTCCCGAGGTTCTGTCAAGTCTGGATGGGTGGTGTGGGCCATCTAGGTGTGTGGCTTTGTAGCATGGGCAGTCAATTCTGTGTTGCGCTCTCCGTGACGACTGTCCCTGCGAGAGTTCCGTGATCGCGGAAGGTGTTCCTGCATGAGGGCTACGATCGCGGCTAGAGGTCTTTGTAGGAGTTGTAGACCGTGGTCCTTGTGTTCCCGTCCTACACTTTGGTTAGTCTTCCGTAGACTGGTTGTGTGGTTCCGAGGTCCCCTGTGGTCCAGGCGCGTGTGTACGCGTGTCCTCGGGTGGTTTCCCACTAGATCACGGAGGGTGGTCTCCTGCGAGAACGCGGAGGGTTGAGCCCTGTCATTTCTCTATTTTGAGTTCTTGTTGTGCCTGGACTGGGCGAGACCGCCTATGTGTACGACGCTCCTATGAAGGCTGGACTGCCTGAGCGTGCGTGTACCTTGGTTAGGACAAGAGTACATTGCTGACGGTCATAGTGGCGCGTACCCCGTGTCAGGTAGCTGGACACGGCCGTACTGTTGGGCGGAGAGGTGCAGATCCTAGCTAGTCCGAGGGTGTGGTGTGTGTCTCCTCTGCTCCTCCCAAGACCAGGCGTGAGTAGTGTGCGCGCATATGAGGCCTTGGCACAGTATAAGACGTCAGTGGTTGCATCTGATCATGTTGTGTTGTCTTGAGTGGCGGACCCTATGTCGTGAAGGTGGAGGTATTGACTGGACTGTCGTGGCCCTTCCGACAGACGGGCAGGTGCCGCCCTGTGTGTTTGGCGTGGTTCTTTCGCTGGTTCTAGTTCGGGATCGAGAGATTCTCCCAAGGGTGTTGGTCCAGCGTGTGGTCGTGTGGCCTTGTTTATGGTTCCGTTGGCTAGGACGGACCGTCCGACCGTGGGAGTCGGGGTAGCGTGGAGGGCTTGTGTGTGGTCCTTCTGGTTCCGGTCACCATCGTCGTGTTGTACTAGTGTTATTATCCTGTTGCTATTGCTATAGTTATTTACTTGTTGCTTCTACGCCGTTCATGTTTACTGCTTTCATTGTAGTGGGGACCCGTGGGACCCCTACTGAGCCAATAAGATGAGGCTCACCCCCTTCTTTTCAAGTGCTACGTTCTCCTCGGAGTGGATTGTTCCAGTCGGAGGTTCGTTAGTTGCCAGCTCGCCAGGTTGCCGGGGTATGCCCCGAGGCAATGTACGTTTCCTTTCTTTGACTATACTTGTGGATTGGACTCTATAGAATTATAATTGTTATAAAAATGTAATTTTATTTTATTTATCTATCTTTCTTTCTATTTCTTTTAGAAAATCACGGGAACTCCGGAAAAACCCCGAAAAATAGAATCCGACCCAGAAAAATTCTGGGAAAAAGGTGGGACCGCTCCACGCGCCACCACGGACCCAGAACAATCCAGAAACACATCGACAAAGGGTCCAAAAAACTATTATAAAAAGTCTGAAATCCACTCGGACAAGATCCCCGACCCGCAAAACCACGATCCAAAAATCCAGGGCGGTACAAGACCAGTCTTGGAACAAATATTTAATGGACCTTCCACAATTCCGCCTTCACTTTGCTCTGCCTCTTGTAATGCTTGGAGACGGCCTTATTTCTTCACCGGGTGATTCTCGTTGTTGGCTTGCTCATTCAATAAAGGACACTCGGGGATCCGATGGTCACGGCTCCCGCAACGGAGACAAGCTCCCAATCTCCTCTAGTATTCTTCGGCCTTATGCCCCTGCCTTGTCGCAGTGCTTGCAGACCTCCTTGGATGGTGTGGTGGAAATGCCAAATTGCTTATCGTTCTTCTTAAACTTTTTGTATTTCTTTGTAGACGGGGCCTTGAACGATCCGAAACTTGTGACATGTTCCTTCTTGTCTCTCCCACGGATCCGGTTGGATAACTCCGTGGCGTCCTCCAATAGTTGTGCTCGCATAACCATTTCGGAATAAGCTTGCACGTCCATAGGTGCCAATTGCGTAATATACTGAGGTTTTAACCCATTGAGAAATCTCTGGGCCTTCATTTTCACCGGGTGTGGTGCATAACAAGATAGTCTCGAAAATTATGCCTCCTATTCTGCCACGGATAGGCTCCGTTGCTTAAGCGTGGCAAACTCCGCGGCCTTTTTCTCCTGGACTCAATCGGAGAAGTACTTATTATTGAAGTGTTCAACGAACTCGCCCCATGTTATATGTTCATGTGGTAACGTGACTTCTACCGACTCCCACCAAAAATGAGCATCATGCTCTAGCTGGAAAGTTGCTAAAATGACTTTCTCTTCATCCGTGCATTGCATCACACAGAAAATTCGTTCAATCTCCTTCATCCAATTTTCGGCGTCATCGGGATCGGATGAGTCGGTAAACTTTGGCGGGTTCATGTTGCGAAAGCTCCTATGGAGATCTCCCGCTCCATGATTCATTCCACCTTGCACTACTTGTTGGAGTGCTTGGGTGAGATCTTGAACGGTCCTTTGCATCTCGTGCCATTGAGCTCTCTCAGCGGCCATGATCCTACAAGGAACTTAAAATAATTAATATGTGTGACTAACTATAGGGTTCATCGTCCTATGTTGACTTAACCCATAGCTCTACTCAATCTCATAGGGTGAAAGGTATAGACCTATCCTTAGATTTAGTGACCTAGGTAATTTAGAAAGCCTAGGCTCTGATACCAGAGAAACTGTCATGTCCCGAGCGTGGAAGGAACCAGAGAGCGCGTGACGAGTTTATATCGTTCATATCAATCAGAGCATGAGGTGTTCAACACAAAGATAGAGCGCGCTAAAGAGAATAACCAAGTCCTTTATTCACAATAATGACTCCCAATATTTCAATTACATGACTCCAACGTTCAAATTCAAAATTCAAATGCCGAAATCTCACTTGACTCAATAAAAGAAAATTATAATGATGACCAAGAAAATAGAAAGACACGACTCGAAGACAACGTGCGATATCTGGGATCAGTTCTACGCTCATCACTCTTGACCATCCCCATCCGATTGAGTCTCATCATCGGTATTACCTGAAAAATAGGGGAAAACGCTAGATGAACAAATACACAGTAGGAATTATATCTTAGGATCCAGACTTGCTAAAAGTAATTAACATTTTATGCAATGTACTATGATCGTTCATGAAGGACTAGCAAGATGATATGGAACAAAAGATCAATAGGAACAATATAATTGAACTAGCAAGATTTCAAGATGAATCGTGTAAAGTTAACAAAGGATATCACGTATGTAAGTATCATGTCATGTCAATAGAAATTGGCTATTCAATTTAACAAGTAAATACCCGATTTCGGGATAAGCAAGTCACGTCATGTCATGTCAAGTAAATACCCAGTACGGACGTGGAATGTCGTCGATCAATCAAGCAAGTCAAGCACTTCGGTGCAATGCCACACTGTGGTCAATATAGCTCCCATGGGCATAAGTACTTTCGGGTGCTCCTCCCAAGATCATACCTGGCCCCATTAACATCAGACATTGAGTCAGTGGATCGAAGATCCCAAATAATATCTAGACATCCACTATAGTTTATAACCAATATAGTTCCAAAGGAATTGGCCATTGTAGGAATATTAAGGTAGATTCATGGATTTGAGGAATTCAAGGACAGAACCTTGTGTAGAGATGACATAGTGATAAATCTCTAATGAAAAATCGAGACGTTCATGAATCTGGAAAAATGGCGCCAATATTGTCGCCGTGAATTTAAGAAATGGCGTCACCTGTCTGGACGCTAATTTTTATGAACAATAGGCACGAAGGAAAATCAAGTCACCCGTCTGGACGCTATTTCCAATTTGACGTCAACTGTCTGGACGCCAATTCCAGATAGTGACTAGACTCTCACAGAACACCCTTTACGGCGCTCTATGGTGGCTAGGGCGTCATGTTTCTTTAGAGTGACATGACTAATATGGTTTCTAGGATTTTTAGGGTACAACTAGCTCGGCTTCCTTGAGGGATTCCAAGGCTAGCGGAGTCTTACGGTGGCCTTGATGAAGAAAGTTCCAATCCGGCGGAGGGTCCTAACCTCACCAAGAGATAGAGGGTAAGCGATAAATCACAAAACAGGGACCACGCCTCGGCCTTGAGACAATGGTGCCAAGAGATCCAATGGTACTGGATCAAAAACCCACGAGAAGCAGTAGCGAAAAATTCACATCAGGACAACAGACACATCAAAATCCGCGTCTACTGTGATGGATGTTATTTCAAGAAAATTTTCCAGAATTAACTAATTTACCCGGAATTAACGTCATGGATGTAGACGTTAATTAATCTGCGTCTCTTCGGAGAGGCACAGAAAGTTTAAAGTCCCGTCAGGGTAACATACGCTAATTCTTTATTTAAAATTTTAATTAAACAAATTCCAAGTAGTTCGTGTCGCTTCTGAAAGACGTTGATTCATATTTAATTTCTAATTAATTAATTAATTCAAGAAATAGCATCTCTGTGAACGGATGCACAATTTAATAGGCGTCAAGAACTCAAACGCCAATTTTTTTAAGCATCCTACGTTGTAAACAAGATCAGACAGGCAAGATTACTATTCATTTTGAGGTGAACAATACTACTAATCTAGCAAGGTTTTCATGAATCTGAAGACATAGAAATTAAGAGAAAAATGTGAGGAATCTATTCATGTGTATATCAAAATTTTATGTTGCATGGTTTCCTAGTTATAGATTTGTAAAGATGGCTGTAATTATTAATTAACAGGAAATGTAGCGTCAGGCTCGTTGACACAAATTGAATTTGCGTCCATGAACAAGACACAGTTTTAAAACAGCACCCACTGTCGTGGTCGTCAATTCTTATCTAACACAAAGTGAATTAAAACGCTAAAACAAATAGACAATATGCTTGGCAGGGAACGTAAACATGAAAGATCACATGATGAACGATCTATTCGTGGATGCATGCTGTCTTAAGGGGATTTTGTCTGGGGAGAACATGATGTGGGACGGATGACGACCGGGCTAAGACGTACGACCGACTCGTTGTGCAGCCAGCACTAGCACACTAAGGCAAGCCGGGCGGCTGACCACCGTGGTATTCTTCGGGTGGAGACGTCTCTCAACAGCGACTCTCTTGAGCCCGACGATCATCCCTTGCGAGGGAAACGTGGGGATCACGGCGATTAAGAAACCACCGTCGCCTAGGGTGCTAATTCGCGCTCGGTGCTCGATTGGAGCCACGGAACGGGCGCTCACAACTCACAAACGCGGTGAATTTGAACTAGCTATCGGCCCTATTCTCACAAACGCAGCAATATAGAAAGCATACTAAACAGCAATGTGAGTGGGGAACGAATCGCGTACCTCCACGACAAGGCGTGGGGAAGACACCCCGGCCGATTTCTGAACAACCCCGATACACAATTGAATTAAATTTTACAATTTCAGAAACTTGGCCCACTCCACACAGGGAGGTATCAGGCTACAATCAATAAATTTGGGGTTGCTGGAACCCGGGTTGACGGGCCACACTCGCAGGAGGCGAGGAACGCGCGCTCGGGTACGCCGACGGAAATCCGACCTGGTTCTGCCCGCGCGGGTCACCCTGCGCAGCGAACTTGCGGAGGCTGGTACGACCAGATACGATGCCCAATCGGAGCGCCGTTTGTTGGAGAATGTCGGCGACTGGACGTAGTTTCTTCACTCCGAAGGGCGCGATCAGATGCCTTCAGATCTGGGAGCAGTGACGAATCTTCTCAGGTTCTGGTTTTGTGCTCATAGAACTGCACAGCGATACGGTAAAATGAGGGAATAATGGTTTCCGATGTCGGATTAGGGCGTTCTTTGTGGGAGATGGTAGGCGACGTCAATAGGAAGAAGCTCTCCAAAGATCTCGCACAGATCTCAACCGGATGAGGCAGGGCAGGCTCGGGAAGTTGGTGCTGTTTCTGAACCAGATCTGCTCAGATTTCTTGCGCGATCTCACGAGAATCGCCTCCACGGACGGCACGGTGATCAGATCGAGGCGAGATCAGTGGAAACGCGAAGACGACTTGAAATACTACGATCTCTCTTCAGGAACTAACTTCAGATGGCGTCAGGGTTGGGCTCCAGGAATTAAAACACAGTCATCTTCAGATCTGGGCAGCAATCAGGAACCGATCTGCGTGCCTCCACGAGAAAAATCGCCACCGTTGCTCACAAACTCCTATCGATGCGAAACTAGCGCTGAAAGTTTGCTAACTTGCAGAGGTATCACCGAGAATTTTTGTGGAAGGAGAAGATAAGAGGAAGGGAGGGTTACGTGGTCGAGTCACACGACCTAGTTCTGTCCAGTCACAGGACAGCACAATGGGAGTCACACCCAAGAACACACTAAGAGAATCACTCTCTAATGAACTTTTCTTTCAACAAAACTTCATTCACTTCTACATAAACACTATACATGCCCTTATATAGGGAAATGCAAGGGGTAGGGGGGGAGGGGACTTACGCAAGATGCAAGAAGGGGGAGGGGGAATGTGCATGGAATATGACATGGGTGAAAGGGAAATGGAGAAGGTGACAAGGGGACATGGTGGCTCACCTACCTTTTAAAATTCAAAGGTAAGAAGGTAGGTGGCAGCCATTGGAACTTGACCAGCAGCCATCTAATACTCCATGTGGTAAATGGAGGTGGAAGAAATATAAATAAACACAATTCCTAGCCTAATAAGCCAAAAGAGGGGGCGCCCCCCTTCTTGGGCCTTGAATGGGCCAAATTTGGCCATGGCTTAACCAAGCCCACCCAACCAATATGGCTTAAGGCCATTCCACCCTTGAAAGCCCATGAATGAAGAGAGCCCACTCTAGATAACCCAATCTAGATAGCCCATGTACACTACAAGAAAAACCGCGAGTAGCGACCGACCTCTCGGTCGCTATTCGGTCGCAGATCGGTCGCAAAGATCATGTAGCGACCGAACAGACACCTATTAGCGACCGAACATGTCGGTCGCTATATAATAGTCGCTAAATGGCGACCGATATAAATCGGTCGCAGAATAGGTCGCCGTTAGCGACCGATAATTATCGGTCCCAGAATCGGTCGCAGATAGCGACCGATAATTGTCGGTCGCAATATCAGTCGCGGATAGCGACCGATATAAATCGGTCGCATTATCCGTCGCTAATATATACAGTCGCTATTCTGTCGCTATTCGGTCGCTAATTTTGCAGTATTTTTTTTTTATAAATTTATATAATCGACTATAAATCACCTGATAAATAACAATTTAATAAAATAAATAACCTGATAAATAACAATTTCATAAAAATATATAAATCAACTACACAAATCACAATCTCCACGAACTTCAAATTCATCACATACAAACACACAAATTAATCATACATCCATAATAAAATGACAACATGCAAATAACTAAAATGAAATCACAAATCCTCCGCATATGTGTCATCCTGGTCGTCGTCTCGTCTAACATCTCGCGACGGATGATCCTGTATATCATTTAAAAAAATTAAAATCAAATCCTTAATAAAGAAATCAATTTTTCTTGAAAATTAAAAGCAAGATGTTTTTCATTTAAGTGAAATTGACGAATGACAATTTTAAAAGTTTTGCTCAAATCGGTAGTCCAATTTGGACTCCGTCAATTTCTACAAGTCACTCTCACCTTCCCGGTCGTGTTGGAGTCATTGACAAATTAATTGGACATATATTTCTTTATTTTTGACCCTCTTACACTCGATTAACTTGGTTCTATTTAGGAAATGTAAATTTGAGCATCGAGCTCAAATTTGGAGTCCAATTTGAACTCCGTCAGTTTCTACAGGTTACTTTCACCCCCCATGTCGTGTTGGAACAATCGATGGATTGATTGGACCTCTCTTTTCAATTTTGGACCCTCAAACCCAAGTTCATAGAGTTAAGAAAATGATATTTTCCCCTCCTCAATCTAAATTCTTATATTTTGTAAGATGATATTTAGAGTTAACAAATAGAAAATCAATCAAATAAAATACTTACCGGAGGCTGCTGTGCACGAGGTGCAGGAGGTGCTCTATTACTAGCAAGTCCCAATTCTGTGAGCATCTGGGAGACGGTCTGAGAGACGATGGTTGAGATATTCTGAGAGACGGTCTCGTTGACGATCGCCCTAAACATATCTGGAGTCATGGTCGGGGCGGCACTGGAAGAACCATCTGGGGCTGCTGGTGTGGTATCTGGGGCTGCTGGTGTGGTAAATGGAGAGGTCGCATGTGAGACCGAACTCGAGCATGATGATAACACCCTAGTCGTGCCCAAGCTATGTCCAAAACCATAAACATGGCCTTTCTTGGGTGCCCCAGATGCTGCAACCCAAATGTCAGGATCCAACTCTGGACGCTGACTGTCATCCCCGTACCTCTCATCCATTCCTCTACTATATGAGTCCTGCAAAAAACAAAAAAACAAAACAAAATTATTCTACAGTTTAATCTTAAATGAAAACTATTAATGTATACACTTACCGCTACCTCCCGAGCTTTCTCACTAATGTAAGCATTTGTCCCTTTCTTCTTATGAGTATGATCAAAAAGTTCTTGAAATTGAGGTGGCCGCTTTAACTGTACTTCCTGTTATTCAAATAAATCACAGTTTATTATTAGATTAAAAAAAAATACAAATGTAGAAGTGTACTTACCAATCTCGCTTTATGCGTTGCAAAGGAGACAGAGCCACCCGTGTGTACATTCGCTTCAGGATGCGCTGCTCTGTTTTGCTTTGCTTGAATTGTCATTCCATTTCTCCGTTCCCCAAATGTTGCACAGCTCCGTCCAATACTCCTTTCTCATCCACACAGGCCCATGCTCCTTCCATTGGTTCTTATCTGTACTTGTACATGCTCTTTCTGCATTTTTTCGGATATTGTGCATAAGATGTTTGAAATTTGCTCTTGCAGTAGTTGTCCATGCAGATCTAGCACGTAACTCATCTGAATGCTCTGTGAATCGATGATTCCTCTACATATTAACAAAAAATAAATTATATGTTACATAACAATAAGTGTGTTAAAATATAGCAGGAAAATGACTTAATATGATAAAATAAGATAAATACCAAGAACATAGTGAACAATAAATCCCGAACATCCATCGGAAAATCAGAAAAGCGACGGATGGGGCCTGGAAAATGTGCTTCAATTGACTTTGTAATAAATTGTGATGCTTGGGCTGGCTCTATTTTATTCCTGAAATTGAAAATATTAATACCACAATGATGAATAGATAACAAAAATAATGCATTACATACCCTTCATTTATCCACACTGCCCGCATCGTCTCATTATAACTGCCCTCCCCCTCGTGATGACTCGTCTCGTCATCAGCACGTACTATACGAAATGGACAAAAATAAATAAAACAAACTATCAAAAAAATATAGAAATGTAAATGAACATACCTGACTCAGCTGGAGGAGGTGTAGATCCACTCGCTATGTGTGATGGCGGTGCAGAGGCCGTCAATCTACCTGTTGTCAGTGGTAACGGTGCAGAGGTCGTGGGTCCTGTAAGGATAAGAATCAGATAGCACAAAAACATAAAGAATTATTTTAAACAAATACTACAATGCATTATACATGAAAGTATACATACCTACTACCGGTGGTAGCGGTGCAGAGGTCGGTGGTAACGGTGCAGAGGTCGTGGGTCCTGTAAGGATAAGAATCAGATAGCACAAAAACATAAAGAATTATTTTAAACAAATACTACAATGCATTATACATGAAAGTATACATACCTACTACCGGTGGTAGCGGTGCAGAGGTCGGTGGTAACGGTGCAGAGGTCGTGGGTCCTGTGAAAATAAGAATAAGATACCACAAAATATAAAGAATTATTTTAAACAAATACTACAATGCATTATACATGAAAGTATACATACCTACTACCGGTGGTAGCGGTGCAGAGGTCGGTGGTAACGGTGCAGAGGTCGTGGGTCCTGTGAAAATAAGAATAAGATACCACAAAAACATAAAGAATTATTTTAAACAAATACTACAATGCATTATACATGAAAGTATACATACCTACTACCGGTGGTAGCGGTGCAGAGGTCGGTGGTAACGGTGCAGAAGTCGTGGGTCCTGTAAGGATAAGAATCAGATACCACAAAAACATAAAGAATTATTTTAAACAAATACTACAATGCATTATACATGAAAGTATACATACCTACTACCGGTGTAGAAATGGAAGTAAATCTCCTCCCGCTACCCTCTCCCCTCCCACCTGAAGAAGTCCCACGCCGTCCTCGAACCATATCTTCAACTGGTAATAAAATACATGCATATTCATCAAATAGTGAAAGAAAGAAAGTTACAGAGTATTAAAATTTTAGGTAAAATTGTATACCATTAATCAAACATTCTCCATTTCATCTTCAGATGTTGGAGATATATCAAATTCAACATTCACATCTTCATTATCAGATTCATTTTGATCACTAATATATTCCTCCTCTTCGGAGTCCCCCAACTGTATTTCAGGTTGTTCTGGATCGACTTCTTCCACTTCATTCTCTTTAGATAAAGACAGTGCCTCCACAGATTCATCACTAGAAGCAGGCAACTCTACATCATCACCCAAGTCTGATTGAAAGAATTCGGCATTCACATCCAACTCTACTGTTTCAGTCAAATCCAACTCATAATCCGGGAAAAGCCTTGTCTTAACCTTGCAAACTGCCCACCAATCATTTCTTTCTTTATTTCTAGACGATGGATACTTTGTATAATAGACCTGCTGGGCTTGTGCGGCCAAAATGAATGGATCATAAGTATTCAATTTAGACTTATGTCTGATATCGACAATCCCATATGTTGTGTCATTTCGAACAGAATTGGGATCAAACCAATGACACTTGAACAGAAATATATGGTTGTCATCTCCGAGATATTGCAATTCTAAGATCTCCTCAATAATACCATAATAATCACGTTCGTTTTCATTATATGTACTTCCTTTCACACATACCCCGCTGTTCATTGTTGACTTATTCTGCCCATATTGTCTAGTGTGAAATCTATACCCATTCACAATAAATGCTGGATATGTACGTGCAACTTTCGATGGGCCATAACTACTCTCTCGAATTCTTTGATCAGTAATAAAACCATTTTCAACCTACATATGGAGAGCACACTAGTCAGAATTTGTCATTGGCCTAACAAGGAGAAAGAGTAGTAATAATACTTACACGATATTTCAGCCAAGAAGCAAATGATTTTTCTCGTTCTTTTTCAACCTCCATGTCAGTGAGATATGGACATCTTTGGATTAATTCTGAGTCAAATTGTCTGTATTACGACCATTGGAGCATTATAGATGGAATGAAAAATAATAAGTTATAGACACAATGTAATGTGAGTAGAGAACTTACGCAACATAAGGTTCAACCTCCATACAATTTAAAAGGATGTACATTTCTGCACAGTGCAATTCTCTATCATTTAGCATCCGACTCGAAGAACGTCCATACGCACGTCCAGGATACTTAAATATAGACAGCCGCTCAGAGTGAACGGAGTCTCCCCCATCATCATTACGTGGTGGCCGAGTACGACGAGTTTGTACCTCAGGTTCAAAGTACATTGAACAGAAATTTGATATTTCTTCCATAATGTACGCCTCCGCAATGGAACCCTCTACTTTTGCCTTGTTGCGAACTTTCATTTTCAATTCATGCATGCACCTACCAGAATGTTCATAAGATAATGAAAAACACATCAACATCTAATTGAATTATGAGGAGAAAATATATATATATTACCTCTCAAATGGATACATCCATCTAAATTGTACTGGCCCTCCTACTTTAGCCTCATATGGTAAGTGTATAAGCAGGTGCTCCATTGAATCAAAGAATGAGGGTGGAAATATCTTTTCCAATCTACAAACTGTCGTGATCACATTCTGTTCAATAGTTTCCACATCTTCATACCTGAGCTCTGATGCACATAAAATTTTGAAAAACTGACTTAACTCAGTCACTGCTCCCCATATCGGCTTCGGCATCATATCACGAAATACAATAGGTAACAACCTCTGCATGAACACATGACAGTCATGACTTTTCATTCCATATATTTTCCCCTCATTTGTATTCACGCAACGAGCAATGTTAGACACATAACCATCTGGAAATCTCAATTGTTTTAGCCAAAAGCATACTTCTTTAATCTGTGCAGCTCCAAGGGCGTAAATTGCTTTCGGTTTAACTGTTTTACCATTTCTATCAATAAGTTCCAGTTCTGGACGTTTACAATGTATTTTCACGTCTAAACGAGCATTCACATTATCCTTTGTTTTGCCTTTTATGTCCATAATAGTGTTGAACACATTATCAAAGACATTCTTCTCAACATGCATGACGTCGAGGTTATGTCGTATAAGAAGAGTTGACCAATAAGGCAATTCCCAGAAGATACTTTTTTTGACCCAGTTGTGATCCTTCCCAAATCCAGGGAGCTGTCTTGTGCTGCTCGACAATTGTGCTATATCTGGTAAGTTCTGTACACTTGCTGCTAAATGTGGACCAGACAACCGTTCAAAATCAGCTTCTTCCAATTCAATTCTGTTCTTTAAGAATGCATCTTTTTGCCTTCTAAACGGATGGTCCCTTGGTAGAAATCGTCGATGACAATCAAACCAGCATGACTTGCCACCATGCTTAAGTACAAATGATTTGGAACTGTCCATACAGTAAGGACATGCTAGTTTTCCATGAGTGCTCCAGCTAGATAACATTCCATATGCAGGAAAGTCGCTTATTGTCCACATCAATGCAGCCTTCATAGTGAAATTTTGTTTTCTGGATGCATCATAGGTAGTAACCCCATCAGTACATAACAATTTCAACTCATCAATCAACGGCCTGAGATATATGTCTAGTTTTTTCCCAGGATTTTTTGGACCAGGGATCAATAATGATAGAAATAAATGCTCTCGTTTCATGCACATATTTGGCGGAAGATTATATGGTGTCACGAAAACTGGCCAGCAAGAGTAGGAAGTCACTGAACCTCCAAATGGATTGAATCCATCAGTACATAAACCCAGCCTTACATTACGCGACTCTTTTGAGAAAGTAGGGTGAGCACGGTTAAAGTGACTCCAAGCTTCGGCATCTGCAGGATGACTGATTACATTATGTTGTCGACGTACTCTTTCCGCATGCCATCTCATATGTTGAGCTATCTTTGGTGACATATACATTCTCTGCAATCTCGGTGCAATAGGAAAATACCGCAATGACATATATGGTATATCTTTTTGCTTTGAATTGTCCCCTTTCTTAGGCTTGAATCTATCATGACCACATATGGAACATGATACCTTACTTTTATCCTCATTATAATATAGCATGCAATGATTAGGACATGCATCTATTTTCTCATATCCAAGCCCTAAGTCAGTGACCATCTTCTTTGCACGATAAAAATTTTCAGGTAATTTCTCATCTTGTGGCAACATACTTTTGATAATCAGTAACAAACGATCAAAACAAATCTCACTGATGTGAAATTCAGATTTCAAGTTCAATAATTGTGACACCGCAGACAGTCGAGAGTGATTTTGACATCCATTCCACAATGGCTCATCAGCATCTTTAAGTAGCTGATAAAATCTTTCAGCTGTCTTGTTTGGCGGTTCTTCATTGTGTACATGCTCCTCATGAACATTGAATTCTGGACCAGCAGCATCTATGACCATATCAACATATGAACTTCCACTTCCTCTATTGGCAGGCTCGTAGGACCACAATGTTTCACCATGACATATCCAGTTTGTATAATCTTTAACAAACCCCTTTCTGTATAAATGACGTTGTACATCCCATGTTGTCAGCCACTTCAAATTCTTACAGACTACACAAGGACATCGGATACGACCCTCACAATCTACAGCTTCAATAGGATTTCTCAAAGCAAACTGAATGAATCTCTCAACTCCATTTTTAAATTCCATAGACACCACCTGATCAACTAGTCTACGGTACATCCATGAACGATCTTCAGACATTTTCCCTATGCGAATGAAATGTAAACACACAAAACTTTAACATGTTTAACAAAATAAAAAGTCCAACCCTTTCCTCACATCCTCCATCTCTGCCATTTTAAATAGGACGGAAATATCATTTAGATTTTCACTTTTTAACCCATCTGTGAAGGTTTGATCGCACGATTAATTACTATATGTGTTGTGTTATTTGCTAAAAATTTCGGCAGCATCTCCCCACACCTCTCCGATATACCACAAAATATTTATTGATTAAGAAATTTTCTTAAACACTTACTAATAAATGGTTAAGAAATTAATCAAAATCAATAAAGGTATATCAGAGAGGAGTGAGATGACGCATCCAGCCAAAATTTTTAACAAACAACACAAACACATATAGTAATTAACCACCTAAGTGCGATCAAACATTCACAGACTGTCCAAACGGGACAATTCAAGACTTTGAGTTAGATATACACATTCTCATCATTCAAAATGAGAACGTGCACATCAATCCCAAAGTCTTGAACGGGTAGATTGATTGACACGGGTTTAACACGCTCTCCTAAGATGCGTGCAATGTTAGGTTGCACCCACGCATCTCAGCTCACATACAACACCCAACTAATTAAATATTGACAAGATAATAACACATTCTAAAAACATAGCAGTAACATGTTAAAATAAAATTCATGCTCTTATGAATGTGCTGGAAATGCTGCAAGTAACACCCAACTATCTCTAGCTTCATATATAATTACTATTTTAGAAATGCTACAAGTCTAAATAACAAAAAAGAAAAAATAAACAACGGAACAGTGGTCTTCAGACACAGTATTCTGATTAGACAGAGCATGGATATATTGCAAGATACGTGATCAAACCGCCCAGCATCTAAATAAGGTTACGTGATCAAACCGCCCAGCATCAAACCGCCCAGTATCAACATAATGTAGCCAATTAAGGCTCAGAAGAAGGCTCAAAAATGGTTAAAATTGGGAGCATGTACACAAATGGAAATTAAGGAACCCCAATGTGACTAGCTTGTCTAATTGTGAAAGCAAGTACATGATCAGCATCCCCTGAGCCCCAAACCACATGCACATGCAATCCCTACTCTCATGACCCACCACCATGTGTGCTTGGAACTCAAAAGGTGCAAAAGAAAACAAACAAGAAGAAGGGAAAGAAAAAGTCATCAACAGCACCTAATCCTCATTCCTTCTTTCCCACTCTACCAAACTCAAAAGGTGCATTTCTCGTATACGAAGGCTAGGGCTTGTTAACTATATCGTCTTACTTAGGCTTATCTACTTTCTCTCATTTGGAGTTCCGACTAGAATATTCTAGAGAACCAAATGCAGATATTGTGCACATGGATTAATCTCATCATCATAATTTTGTTTTTTTACCATTCTTATTTTGTTTAATAGAGATGCATGTAGCTAGTGCGCGTTCAAAATCATATAGTCCCAATTGAAACATCTTTCTCCGCCGCATTTCTATATGTTAATTAAGAGTGCGTCTTTCTACTTGTTTCCCTGTCTAAGTGAGGATCGATCACTTAACATATAGCTAGAACTTGGGTAGCATCCATAGGACAGTCTCCTCTTACCTCCAGACTGACGTTTGATCTTTAGGACCACTTTGATGATGAATTAGGATACAAGAAGATCCGAGGTGAGTTATTCTTAAATTTTTATATTTTATTTTAATTTGATATATATTCTAGTCGGAGTCAGATACGATATTTTTGTGATAGAATTAGAATGAGTTAATCTCAAGTTAAGAGTCTTAACCCTATCTAATCTCAAATGATATATTTCGACTCTCAACATTGAATAATTCATTTACTCGCGAATAACTTATCTTAACTCATTTTATTCCATATCAAGGAGACCCTTAAGATTTTAAGGTTATTAATGAGATATTAGCATTTGATTTAGAGGCTGGGAAACCTTTCTCCATTTCTGAGGTTTTCCTGTCCCTTGTGGGTCTACAGAATTAGGTTTTTCAAGTGCGGGCGGGGGGGGGGGGGGGGGAGATCCTGCACCCCCCCCTTCCACACACACACTGTGCGAGATGGGAACACCCCGGCCGGTGCCCCTCCAACCCCCCGCGCCGACTGTAATTGGCTCTTATTAGGATCGATATGACTCGTGTTTTACGTAGAAAAATCCCTCTGTCACGGACGTCGTACACCAAGTCAAGATTCGGAAAAGGTCGGCACCTAGATCAAAAAGTTCTCAAACGGTCAAATTAAGTTTAAAGATTTTGTGAAAATTACAAAATGAACATCATTTTATATATTTACATAACTTTTTTTACATACAACATGATTTAATTTAGATATCTATAATATTGATCAAAATGTCTCAATTTCTCACAAATTAAGGTAGGATTTGCTTGGAAAGTACTCGACAGAATCATGATTCTTAATTTAAACTTCTTAAAATCTCAATTAGATCGGTTTCTTTCATTAAAAGCTATAAGAAAAGTCTAACTAAATAATATTTTTTAAAAAAATATATACAACTACATTAATTATGTTGCTCAGGATCATATATATATATATTTATATATATATATATAGAGAGAGAGAGTGTGTGTGTGTGTGTGTGTGTCTGTCATAAAGAAAGTTAGGATTTGAAGTCTGTCCCATGAACAGGAGCTAGCCGTGATGTCCAACTTGCAGGTGGGGGGACCGGAGCCGGTGGGGGGACCGGAGCCGGAGGGGGGCCCTGCGGCGGGGGGACTGGAGCCGGAGGGGGGCCCGGAGCCGGAGGGGGGGCCCTGCGGAGGGGGAACCGGAGCCGGAGGGGTGGCCCTGCGGAGGGGGGGGCGGAGCCGGAGGGGGGGCCCTGCGGAGGGGGGATCGGAGCCGGAGGGGGGACCGGATGGGGAGGGGAGAGCCGCGCCGGAGGGGGAAACCAGATGGGGAGGGGAGAGCAGCGCCGGAGGGGGAGGGGGGGCTCGGGCGGGAGGGGGCCGCAGGGGGAGGGGGGGCTAGGGCGGAGAGGGGCTCGGGCGGGAGAGGGGCCGCAAGGGGAGGGGGGGCTCGGGCGGAGGGGGGCTCCGGCGGGAGGGGGCCGCAGGGGGAGGGGGGGCTCGGGCGGGAGGGGGCCGCAGGGGGAGGGGGGGCTCGGGCGGAGGGGGGCTCCGGCGGGGGTCCGCCTCACTTACCTCCGATGGCCGGTCCCCGCCGCCGCTCGCAGTCGTCCGTCCACCGCCGCTCGCCACGCCGATCGTCCGTCCACCGCCGCTCGCCACGCCGGTCGTCCGTCCACCGCCGCTCGCCACGCCGCTCGCAGTCGTCCGTCCACCGCCGATGGGAGCTGGTCGCGGGGGGGCCGCAGAGGGAGGGGGGGCTCGGGCGGAGGGGGGCTCGGGCGGGAGGGGGCAGCAGGGGGAGGGGGGGCTAGGGCGGAGAGGGGCTCGGACGGGAGGGCGCCGCAGGGGGAGGGGGGGGCTCGGGCGGAGAGGGGCCGCAAGGGGAGGGGGGGCTCGGGCGGAGGGGGGCTCCGGCGGGAGGGGGCCGCAGGGGGAGGGGGGGCTCGGGCGGAGAGGGGCTCGGGCGGGAGGGGGCAGCAGGGGGAGGGGGGGCTAGGGCGGAGAGGGGCTCGGACGGGAGGGGAGGGGGGGCTAGGGCGGAGAGGGGCTCGGGCGGGAGGGGGCCGCAGGGGGAGGGGGGGCTCGGGCGGAGGGGGGCTCGGGCAGGAGGGGGCCGCAGGGGGAGGGGGGGCTCGGGCAGGAGGGGGGCGCAGGGGGGAGGGGGGGGAGGCGGGGGGGAGGGGGGGGAGCTGGTGGCGGGGGGGGGGGGGGGGAGATGAGTGATCAGCGACCGCTTCGCGACCTAAATAAATTCGGTCGCAAGATCAGCGACCGATTAGAGACCGAAGTAATTTCGGTCGCAGAATGGGTCTCAGACGTGCGACCGATTATATCGGTCGCTATATGGTCGCTATTTGGGACCGACTAGCGACCGATTTATTCGGTCTCTAATTCGGTCGCTATTGCCACTTTTTCTTGTAGTGGTAGGAAGGAAGCCCATATGGCTTATGGATCCATTACAAATGGACCAAGGCCATTCCTTCTTAAGGAATGCTTAAGGGGCTTTAACCATTTGGCCCTTTAGGAGCCTTACAACCAGCCCATTAGCAAATTACAAATACAATAACCATTATAAGCCCAATTTCAATGTAAAAAGGTCCAAATTCAAGCCAAATTGTCCCCATTTTGAAGAGAAGCCGATGTAGTCCACTTGGTGCTCCGCGTATGGCACCGTCGGTTCGCCGACGTGTCACTTGATCGCCCTGGTGTCCGCACCAATTCTCCCCGGGTGGGAGGAACTCGACCCCGTCGAGTAAGGGTCTCGAAGCTTGCGCTCTCCGCATGTGATCAAGGCATTGGTCATCCTGGGGCATCCTCGCCAACACACTAGGACGTGTGAGTATGCGCCGTTCCTTGTGGTGATCACCTGCTCATTCAGTATACAATCTATATGCATGCGTTGAGGCTGGAAGAGGTGGACTCTCGGGTGAGGGGTCACTCCCAATAGAAAGATAAAGCTCGAAACTCACTAGGGATCACCGCGGGTTCCAATATGCTACCAGAGGAAACATGGAATGTCGAATTGACACCACCGTCGTTCGGTAGTTCAATATCGTACGCTTTCGGACCCACTTGTTTCTTAACCCGGAAAGGGTGGGTATCATGGACTTAGAGTTGCTTTACGGTCCCAAGAGGAACCGTTTAGGTATGACCCTGATCATGACGTACTCTCCCTTTTGAACTCACGGACATGTAGCATGCATCAGCTAATTCCTTATGCGCGCATGGCTGGCCTTTGATTGGGACACGACTTATGCAAACCATATGCATGAAAGAAAACAAACCGTAGAAACAAACACACACATGACCTTAGACAAACCTATGGTTATGCAGACCATGCATATGTAATGGTGGACCAGGACACCCGAACATGTGCCCTGTATACACTAGTGGCAACCGGTGGTTGGCGGAAAGTGGGACTTCTAGACATCCTACTTTGTCCCTAGCATGCGGCTGCCCATTGGATTTGGGAGACTTGGGAGGGCTAGGAGGGCCGGATGTAGGTGTATCGGGTTTGGTGGGCGTAGGTGACCCGGCCCGTGGGAAAGGGGTGTGAAAGTGGACTTCCTCGACAAGGTATAAAGGAAGTGATGGGTCACGAGGCCCACTAGAGAAGGGTCGAATGGGTCAAAGAGTGTGTGACCCCCTGGTTCCTCCATTACATAGTCTCATGTTTGAAATTCATGAAGGTAATGGTCACCTCCATCCATCGTGGTAGATGGGACAGTGTATAGAAGATATGGCTCCTCCCTCGGGATAAAAGGGGTGAAGTCGGGCTCAACCGGTAGCGGGAGGAGTAGAAGAACCTCCGTGGTAACATGACCCACGGTGTACACGGAGGTAATGGACCCTAAGGTGGGATGGGTGAAGCTACGACCGGTGGGTCGGTCAAAGCCTGGGGCCAACAAGTGCGTAAATACCAACTGCCGGTCTAACCCTTTAAGAAGGTCGTCCAATGTATCCACATAGTGACTAGACCGGAAGGTGGTGTGAAACGAGTTGCTTGGCACTAGAGGTAGTGTGGGGTCTATGGATGGGAAGGGAGGTGGGACCAAGCCATCTTTGAGCCAGCTAAGGAGTGGCTCGGCGATGAAAAGCATTCCCATAAGAAACACGGGTGGCTCGGGCGGAGGTGGCTCCAAACAAGACGGCTCCGGATGAAGTTCGGAAGGAGAGGATGGCAACAGAGCACTCACGGGTGTTGAAGGAGGGATCTCCATAATGGGGAGAGGGCTTGGGGACCACTTAGATGGGGCCGGGTTGGGGCTACGGGTTATGGCCTCCCTAGGTGCGGGTATGGCTACCTCCTGCCTCGAAGGTGGGCAAGGGAAGACTAATGACTCAAAATAAGCGCACCTCCTATCCACCCGATCCGAAATCATTTGCACAAGTTCGGCAACGGTCCAGGTTGGAGTAGGGGTATCAGAGTGGACTCGCCCGTAATCATCCGACCTAGGCTTGGGTCTAGGCTCATCTACGTGTAGGGCTCGTTGCCTCCGTCTAGGACCCACTTGGTTGGAGGTGATTGGGTGGGGTCGGTTGGAGGTGATCAGTTGGGGAACGTAGACCTTCCTAAGCTCTCTCTTCATGTCCCACCATGACTCGATGGGCCATTACCTCCTAACCTCTCTCAAACGTTCAATGTAGTCCCACTTTTCGGCGGCCTCATGAAGAAGCCGCTCTTTGGCGAAAGAGAATTGCATCGCCTCGGACATAGTATAACACTCAAAATATGCGTCCATGGCGGCTTCCCACTTGAGGTAGTCGCTCGGGACCTTGGTTCCATAGAAATCCGAGACTTTGGGCCTACGGATGTGGTGGGGTTGGATTCCCCATCTTGGTGGTGTCGCCACCATTCATATGAACTAGGCGTTTGGGAACCCATGGGACTCTGGGAGCTAAGGGATGAACATGCCGACACTAGGACACGACACTAGACCGACTATGCAAGGTTGGAATGCATGCACACTAAGGATAAGACACTAAGACTCGGTACGTGGCGGAGTTAATCGATCCGAAGATCACTCGCGCAAGTGTGCGGCCTTCCCGATAGGCGTAGCCTAACGTTTGGACAACACCTTTTTATATACCGGATTATAGGAATGCAAATGCGACCTTGGACTTAAATGACCCTAGACTTAAACGACGCTCTGATACCAATTTGATGCGGGATGGATGACGACCGGGCTAAGACGTACGACCGACTCGTTGTGCAGCCAGCACTAGCACACTAAGGCAAGCCGGGCGGCAGACCACCGTGGTATTCTCCGGGTGGAGACGTCTCTCAATAGCGACTCTCTTGAGCCCGACGATCGTCCCTTTCGAGGGAAACGTGGGGATCGCGGCGATTAAGAAACCACCGTCGCCTAGGGTGCTAATTCGCGCTCGGTGCTCGATTGGAGCCACGGAACGGGCGCTCACAACTCACAAACGCGGTGAATTTGAACTAGCTATCGGCCCTATTCTCACAAACGCAGCAATATAGAAAGCATACTAAACAGCAATGTGAGTGGGGAACGAATCGCGTACCTCCACGACAAGGCGTGGGGAAGACACCCCGGCCGATTTCCGAACAACCCCGATACACAATTGAATTAAATTTTACAATTTCAGAAGCTTGGCCCACTCCACACAGGGAGGTATCGGGCTACAATCAATAACTTTGGGGTTGCTAGAACCCGGATTGACGGGCCACACTCGCAGGAGGCGAGGAACGCGTGCCGGAGCGGCTCGGGTACGCCGACGGAAATCCGACCTTGTTCTGCCCGCGCGGGTCACCCTGCGCAGAAAACTTGCGGAGGCTAGTACGACCAGATCCGATGCCCGATCGGAGCGCCGTTTGTTGGAGAATGTCGGCTACTGGACGTAGTTTCTTCACTCCGAAGGGCGCGATCAGATGCCTTCAGATCTGAGAGCAGTGACGAATCTTCTCAGGTTCTGGTTTTGTGCTCACAGAACTGCACAACGACATGGTAAAATGAGGGAATAATGGTTGCCGATGTCGGATTGGGACGTTCTTTGTGGGAGATGGTAGGCGACGTCAAGAGGAAGAAGCTCTCCAAAGATCTCGCACAGATCTGAACTGGATGAGGCGGGGCAGGCTCGGGAAGTTGGTGCTGGTTCGGAACCAGATCTGCACAGATTTCTTCCGCGATCTCACAAGAATCGCCGCCACGGACAGCACGGTGATCAGATCGAGGCGAGATCAGCGGCAACGCGAAGATGACTTGAAATACTACGATCTCTCTTCAGGAACCAACTTCAGATGGCGTCAGGGTTAGGCTCCAGGAATTAAAACACAGTCATCTTCAGATCTGGGCAGCAATCAGGAACCGATCTCCGTGCCTCCACGAGAAAAATTGCCACCGTTGCTCACGAACTCCGATCGATGCGAAACCAGCGCTAAAAGTTTGTTAACTTGCAGAGGTATCACAGAGAAATTTTGTGGAAGGAAAAGATAAGAGGAAGGGAGGGATACGTGGTCGAGTCACACGACCTAGTTCTGTCCAGTCACAGGATAGCACAATGGGAGTCACACCCAAGAACACACTAAGAGAATCACTCTCTAATGAACTTTTCTTTCAACAAAAATTCATTAACTTCTACATAAACACTATACATGCCCTTATATAGGGAAATGCAAGGGGTAGGGGGACTTGCGCAAGATGCAAGAAGGGGGAGGGGGAATGCGCATGGAATATGACATGGGTGAAAGGGAAATGTGTTAGGGTGCTAGACCCGGATACAGAGGGGGGGTGAATGTATCCCTCTAGAAAATATAGCCCAAATTAAAAACTCAGATGCTAGGCAAATTCTGGAATTAAACTAATTCGATTAAGCAAAATAACAAGCAGGTGGAGCGAGCCTATCCAAGCATCTAGCGGAAGCAAATCAAGCAATCAAACCACTGCTCAATAGATTTTTTAGGTGGTTCGGTCCTCCAGACCTACATCCATTCCTCACTCCCAACCGGAGTGAGGCTTCACTAGCCAATGCTAGAACCAAGCAGACTCAGTTTGCAACAAGTGGTGACACACAGCTTGACCAGGGGAACACACTCCCCTCTTCCTCCCAACCGGAGGGACACCTCAAGTGACTCCCAGTCACTTGGAAACCAGAGGTTGAAGACCTCTCTTCCTCCAGACCAGGAGGGACCCAACCAGTGACTTTCAGTCACCAGCAAACCAGAGGTCGAAAACCTCTCTTCCTCCAACCGGAGGGACCCCTGGACTTGCAAGCCACAAGCCCAGAACCGGAGACAAGTCTCCCTTCTCCTGAATCCACAGGAGGAACCCGATCCCCAGCAGGGCAATCGGAAGAACAAGACTAACAAAAGAAACAAAAGAAAAAATACAGAACCATAAAAAGCACAGCAACAAAAGCTGGAAATGAAACACAATAGTCGTTCTAGATTTGATCCACGAATAGACTGAACTGATCTGCAATAGACTCTCTCCTCCTCTTCTTTTCTTTCTTTTCTTTCTGCTTCTCTTTCTTCTCTCTTTCTTCTCACTTCTCACGAACACTATCTCTCTCTCTATCTCTCTTTCTTTCTCTTCTGCTCTCCTTTTCTCTCACGCTGTTCTCTCCTTCTTCTCTTCAACTCTTTTTCTTCTTCTTTTCTTTTTCTGGATCGAAGGCTTTCTGCTCTCCAGGCTTCTTCTTCGATCAGTCTTCTACAGAGGATGAAGACTCGTATATATAGCAGCAACAGGCACACTGGGCGCGTGTGGCTTCCACATTTCCTGCCCTAGAAGTTCGGACCACGTGGCAGCATCATGGTATCTCGTCCATCCTTGGATCACGAGCCAGGCACCTCGGATCACGTGCTCTGTGAAACTCAAGTCTGCTGCGTTGACTCCATCAGTTTGCTGCGTTGATGCATTGATACGTTCCAGCGAGCAAACAGCCTAGCCTTTTTAACTGCTGCGTCGACGCTTCCAACCCGTGGCGTTGACGCATTGATGCGTTCCAGTGAGCAACCAGCTTAGCCTTTTTAACTGTTGCGTCGACGCTGCTCCACTGCTGCGTTGACGCGTAGGTGATCAGTGATCAGGTCTTCAGCAGATAGATGTGCTGCGTTGGCGCTCTCAGCATGCTGCGTTGGCCCAATCATCAGTCTGAATCGTCTGCAAACAGAGATAAAAGGAATGTGTATACTTAGTTAGTTCAGGCTCTTATATCAGCGAGTGTATATACATTTGAACAATTAACACATGGACTGTGTATACACTTTACCGTAAAGGACAATGCATGAGTGCAGTGTATAGACTTGGTGTAAAGACGCCAATGTACAGACTTGCAAGATGTGAGGCGATGTGTAGACTTTGCGTTCAACTGAATGTATAGACTTGGAGGGTTCACTGATGGCTGTACAGACTTGGCCGTTGTATAGACTTGGAACGGCTTCAAGGTAACAATGTACAGACTTAAGGGATGTTAACAAGGCATGCTATACAGACTTACTCAATGAAGCTGATGTATAGACTTGAAAGACGATGCACTGTAGCTAGCGCTGTACAGACTTTGGAAGAAGACCAATGTATGGACTTCAGGTGAAGATCAGTATAGAGTTGGTGAAGTGACTCCAATGTACAGACTTGCACAAGCGAGCTACAGTGCTAATGTGTAGACTTCACGCTGTACAGACTTTCCAAAGAGAATGTAACGCTGTACAGACTTGAGGCTTTGAGCGTTGAAGGCACAAGACGATGTACAGACTCAGATTCTAGACTAGTGGCTGTACAGACTTTGAAAGATGCAGACTCTGTATAGACTTCAACTCAAACATGCATAATGTATAGACTTTGTGAAACGTGAATGCGATGTACACACTCACAGCGTTGACGCTGCAGACTTGAGAATGCTCACAGCATTGACGCTGCATGAGACGTAGGCTGTACAGACTTAGCCTAAGATAATGTATAGACTCAATCAAATGAAGAGCTTATAGTGTATGGACTTGAGTTAAGTGCATTGGCTGTACAGACTTTAATAATCAAACAGGCTGCACAGTCCACTGTATAGACTTTGCCACAGTCTAATGTAGAGACTTGAAGAACCTGAACTGAAGAGTCGACGCATCAGCTCAAGGCGTTGACGCACTACTGTGTGGACAGAGACAAATATGACTGAAGGGTCGACGCATCAGCACAATGAGTTGACACACTGCTGTGGAGACTGTGCAGACAGAGTGTAGACAGAATTAAGTAGAGCATGTTATCTGACAGCCATATGAACTCCATTTACTTACATGATAAGACATGAATTAATCGAGCATATAAAAAACACAGCAAGATGACTCACAGTGAATAACTCATTCAAAGGCCAATCATCAAAACCACTATTAAAACCATCATCAAAACCACAGGGGCACAACAATCTCCCCCTTTTTGATGATGGCAACACTACACAGTGAGTCAATCTGATGACTCAAACTATTCTCCCCCTTTGACTTCATCAAAAAGAAAATAGTTTGAGAAATTAAAGCATGTATAAGAAATCAGTCAATTTCTCCCCCTTGCAAGAACATGATTCTCCCCCTTTAAGAGTTTCAACAAAAGCATGAGTTAGAGATGATCAAAAGGAGCTTGCATGCAAAGATTGAATGAAATTTTCCCTTTGGCAAACAATCAACATAAACAGATACCAGAATGCAAGATCTCCCCCTAGAAATATGAATGCATGAGCACAATTCTCCCCTTTTTAAGAGTTTCTATGCAGCATGATATGATATGGAAGCTCCCCCTCAATAAGTGGAATCTTATGAGATAAATGAGAAGGAGACCACAGGGGCAAACAAGGAGAAGTTCAGGTCGTTGAACCAAGGACATGAGCATAAGAGTTTCAATTAACAGATTTTTCAAGGATGCTCCAAACCCAAGAAGTTCAGCCAGATTTTCAAAGAGATATCAATCTCATAAATCCAAAACAAGTTTTCAAAGTCTTCCATTATAAGGGCTTATGAATGAGCTTTATTGAACAGCATGGTTTAAACATGATGTATGTAGAGTTTATCAATAAAATTCTGTATTGATATCTAAAATCATGGTTTAATAAAAATGAACCGAGCCCTCATATTTATCTTGATAAAACTCTCTTTCTCTTACACAATCAAATTTATTGACTTCTTTCGGAATTACATGCATCAGTATTGAAATCAAGCAATTATGAAGTCATATGATTTTGTCTAGGGTTGTAGCAATTTGATTTTAGCATCAATATTCAGATATTTCAATTCGTTCAATAATTTTTCATGCTACAAATTTTACGAGCACTCTAGTTCAGTGCACACCTTGTAACTAGAGGATATACCTTGATCAGAGGCCAATATCCCTAAGCACTTAGTGTGACTAACTGTCATGCTTTATATGAACAGAGATAGCATTTACACATCATGATACACTGCAAATCATTTCTTGATGAGTGAGTTGTATTTCTCAGTGTGCATGCCATTGCTCTGCCTGAATTTCAATTATTCTTAATCAGAGTTAATTATGGTACCTCATGACACAGTCCTTTGGACATGTGTTTCTCAGTGACCAAGGTCATTGCTCTGACAGAAAATACCCTTTAGACATTTCAGGAAAATTCATTTGCTTCAAATCAATAACAATTTCATGTACTTAACCAAATAAGGTCATGTATTCAATAATGCAGATTTCAGAAGATTTTACAAGACACATCATGAAACAGATGGTTAAGGTTTATTAAACATGCTTCAGATATTTTTAAGAGATTTTAAAGCCAAACTCATTGAATACATTAAACTTAAACCACCTGAGTTACTTCAGATATTCATAAAACCGTATAATAGAAGATTTCTAGTTCAAAAGTTTTCAGATTTATGATCGAGATAGACCCATTGAAATCTTCATGAAAGACTGATAGAAATCTGAAGCCAAATGATACCAATTGATAGGAGAGATTTTGAAGCTCAATGTTCTCAAAAAGACGTTCAAGGTCTGTCAACAAAATCAATAAGAAAGGATATGCAATGAATTCTGACAAATGTATGCATTTGACAACCTATATGCAATGCATTGACTCCCCCTCACAATATGCATTCAACTTTCTTTTTGGCATTTTCAATATAAGGAAATGCAATGCACTATATGTATGCAAGGATATGCAACTAACTCCCCCTGAAAACATGCAATGATTGCCATGAGAAACTGAACATATGATTTTGATTCATGCACATTCAGACTGTCCTATCCAACAAGGTGACCCATGGTACTAGGCGGAGCACTTGGTCTAAAAAGACCACCTCACACATAGTAAGAACCTCCAGACAGACTTCCCTGCCTTTTGGTACCTTACCATTTATATACCATTGAGGTCATGCATGATAGTTCAACATGGGCAACATGCATGGATCAAATTTCAGCTAATCAGATTTTTCAGAATGCAATGGACAGATTTCAAACAGCATTCAAATGCAGTTCAGATTTTTTAATGTACTATATATGCAAATCACATATATGCACTTCAGATGAGGAGAGTTCAGAGGCATCAACTCAGACAATGCAGATGAAGAATGATTATGCAAATACAGATTTAGTATGTCATGCAGTAGAACTAAAAATAAGAAGTGCAAGAAATTTACCCGAAAGATTCAGGAAGGGGTTTTGATTCTTGAGTGCCTTGGTTTATTACCCCTTTTATTTCAGTCCTAAGGCACACCTGCATAGCAATGTTATTTTGCACAAACAGGTACTCAAGAAGTCTTGGGTTCTGACATGACAGTATTACTCCTAGCAGCAGTTTTCAGATCTGATTTATGCACATTCTTGTTAGCATGAATTCTATGTGCATACACATGAGATTTTCTGTTAACAGAATAAAAATTCTGTTTACCAAAACCAGTTTGGTTTTGATATCCTGCCAGCCAACAGGTTGCAACCCTGTGACCTGGCTTCCCACAATGATGGTATGAGAAAACAGAATTTAGGTTCTTTTTATGCACATCATCATGAACATGAATTGTATGTGCATTAACATGGAAATTTCTGTTATTTGCATGACCAAACTATTTTCCATAATCAACACATTCAAAGTTTTTCTTTTTGAAAACAACTTTGTTCTTTCTGAGAGCATTTGTACTAGCAGGGAATTTAAACTTTCCAGAAATGAAAATTTTCCCTTGAGCATGCCAACAGTCTTTGACTATGTGGCCATGCTTTCCACAGTGAGAGCAATAAGAGGCATTCTTTTTAAAATTGAGTTCATTATTGCCATAGCCTCCTTGGGCATGCTAACAGTCCTTGACTGTGTGGCCATACTTCCCATAGTGATAGCATGCAGGAGACTTTCTGTTAATGGCAGGGAATTTAACAGTTTTAGAATTGAGTTTTCTACCCTGAGCATGCCAACAATCAATGGCCCTGTGGCCTGTCTTTCCACATTCAAAGTATGAAATAGAATTTCTTCTACAAGAACCTGACCAGCATTCAGAGTCCCTGTGACCCCTTTTGTTGTAATTAAAACAGATGATGTGCTGGTTCATAAAAATAGATTTATTTTTACTAAAGACATGCTGATTTGCAAAGTGTTTTGTATGATATGAACATGATTTTTCCTTAATACTTGCAAACCAGCAATGAGCAATTGAGTGTCCTAATTTTTCACAATTAGAACATGTGACACTCCTTTTCTGAGATGAAGGATTTTTATCATGAGATCTCCTAGCATTCTTATCATCCTTCTCCATCAACTTACACTCATGCATCAGATGTCCAACTTTATGACAGTAATGACAGATAGTCTTCTTTTTGGATGCATGTGAGTGTGTGTGAGGACTGTGATCAGCAAACACTGATGGACCCTTTTTATTTATTTTCTGTTTTCCAATCATTTTCTGAGCAATGGGCTGTTTGTCTTTAGAGATGGTGGCTACATCTGAACCATTTACAAAAGATGTCATAACTTTGTTCTGAAGTTCTTTCTTGTTTATCTTATTATAGCCCAACCCTTCCTTCCTAGGGTTGATTTTTATACCTAGTAGCTTGTCTAGGTTTTTCTGCCCATCAACAAACTTTGACAAGGAAACTTTCAAATCCTGAATTTCATTTTCTAAAGAGGAAATATGTAGCTCATAACTGGCAATCTCTTGCTCACAGCAATTCATAGCTTCATTCAAAACTTTGTTAGTAGTTTTATATTTTTCAACTTCCTGTTCCAGATTGCTCAGATTATCAGAATCTTCAACACACACAGTTTTTCCTCTTTCTAAGGCTAGCAGTCTCTCAGACATAGTGGAGTTCAGCATTTTTAATTTCTCATTTTCTTCCTTAAGCTTGTCATTCTGAATTAACTCATTTATCAAAATCTGATCTTCTGAGTTAGTTTCAAGTTTTCTTCCAGCCTTGAATTCCTTCAAATCTTTTTCCTTCTTTTCAATGTTTTTTTGTAATTCCACATTCACAGATTTGATGGCTTCAAGTTTTTCAGCAAGCAAGTTTTTCTCCTGCTCAAGTTTCTCAAAATTTTTATCATTTTTATTAGCAGATGTTCTCAGAGAATCATTTTCAGATTTCAGCTTGTTTAAATCTGAGTTCACACTTTCAAAGTTTTTCAGCAATTTTTCATACTGGTCATGATAGTTAACAAGAGTCTGATTATCATTATCTGAGTTGAATTTTTCTTTGAGTTCAGATATCACATTTATATGATCTTGATTTTCAGTTTTCAATAATGAAACTTGTTTCTTCAATATTTGAAAATCAGACATACAGGCATCATGAATATTTTTCAATTCAACACAATTTCTACAAGGAGAACTTGAACTATCTAAATCAGTACCCTTCTTCAATTTTTTATACTGTTTTCTTAACAGTTCATGAGATTCAAATAATTCAGCATATGCATTCTCCCAATCTTCTAGAGAAAAATTCTCGAAGAGATTTACCTCATCATCATCATCTTCTTCAGTTTGATTGCTGCCTTGATCGCTGCCACTTTGATTTCTTCTGTTGGCCATCATGCAGCTGTCCTCGTTTACCCTGTGAAATTGCTTCAGCCTATCCAGGATGTCCTTTGCTGAGCTGCAATTATGAAGACAAGACCATAAGGCTCTGTCAGTAGCTGCTTTCATCAGGTTAAAAGCTTTCTGATTTTCTCCATCCTTTGATCTGTGTCTGTCGGTCCATTTGGACACTTTCGTTGGTAAGGTGTGAGGACCTTGTGAAATTAATTTCCACAGATCAGGATTAGCAGAATTAACATAAGCATGTAAAGCAGTGTACCACTGACTGAAATCAGAACCACTAAAGACGGGTGGAAGAGCCATTAAAAAAATAGCGAGTAAATTCAAAGCAACAGGAATATTTATGCACTAAAAACAAATTAGCACCTAAAACTGCAAGATCGGATCTGCAGGTCGCTGGACCTTGTATGCAGACACCCGCTCTGATACCAACTGTTAGGGTGCTAGGCCCGGATACAGAGGGTGAATGTATCCCTCTAGAAAATATAGCCCAAATTAAAAACTCAGATGCTAGGCAAATTCCGGAATTAAACTAATTCGATTAAGCAACATAACAAGCAGGTGGAGCGAGCCTATCCAAGCATCTAGCGGAAGCAAATCAAGCAATCAAACCACTGCTCAATAGATTTTTTAGGTGGTTCGGTCCTCCAAACCTACATCCACCCCTCACTCCCAACCGGAGTGAGGCTTCACTAGCCAATGCTAGAACCAAGCAGACTCAGTCTGCAACAGGTGCTGACACACAGCTTGACCAGGGGAACACACTCCCCTCTTCCTCCCAACCGGAGGGACACCCCAAGTGACTCCCAGTCACTTGGAAACCAGAGGTTGAAGACCTCTCTTCCTCCAGACCAGGAGGGACCCAACCAGTGACTTTCAGTCACCAGCAAACTAGAGGTCGAAGACCTCTCTTCCTCCAACCGGAGGGACCCCTGGATTTGCAAGCCACAAGCCCAGAACCGGAGACAAGTCTCCCTTCTCCTGAATCCACAGGAGGAACCCGATCCCCAGCAGGGCAATCGGAAGAACAAGACTAACAAAAGAAACAAAAGAAAAAATACAGAACCATAAAAAGCACAGCAACAAAAGCTGGAAATGAAACACAATAGTCGTTCTGGATTTGATCCACGAACAGACTGAACTGATCTGCAATAGACTCTCTCCTCCTCTTCTTTTCTTTCTCTTCTTTCTGCTTCTCTTTCTTCTCTCTTTCTTCTCACTTCTCACGAACACTATCTCTCTCTCTATCTCTCTTTCTTTCTCTTCTGCTCTCCTTTTCTCTCACGCTGTTCTCTCCTTCTTCTCTTCAACTCTTTTTCTTTTTCTTTTCTTTTTCTGGATCGAAGGCTTTCTGCTCTCCAGGCTTCTTCTTCGATCAGTCTTCTACAGAGGATGAAGACTCGTATATATAGCAGCAGCAGGCACACTGGGCGCGTGTGGCTTCAACATTTCCTGCCCTAGAAGTTCGGACCACGTGGCAGCATCATGGTATCTCGTCCATCCTTGGATCACGAGCCAGGCACCTCGGATCACGTGCCCTGTGAAACTCAAGTCTGCTGCGTTGACTCCATCAGTTTGCTACGTTGACGCATTGATACGTTCCAGCGAGCAAACAACCTAGCCTTTTTAACTGCTGCGTCGACGCTTCCAACCCGTGGTGTTGACGCATTGATGCGTTCCAGTGAGCAACCAGCTTAGCCTTTTTAACAGTTTCGTCGACGCTGCTCCACTGCTGCGTTGACGCGTAGGTGATCAGTGATCAAGTCTTCAGCAGATAGATGTGCTGCGTTGGCGCTCTCAGCATGCTGCGTTGGCCCAATCATCAGTCTGAATCGTCTGCAAACAGAGATAAAAGGAATGTATATACTTAGTTAGTTCAGGCTCTTATATCAGCGAGTGTATATACATTTGAACAATTAACACATGGACAGTGTATACACTTTACCGTAAAGGACAATGCATGAGTGCAGTGTATAGACTTGGTGTAAAGACACCAATGTACAGACTTGCAAGATGTGAGGCGATGTGTAGACTTTGCGTTCAACTGGATGTATAGACTTGGAGGGTTCACTGATGGCTGTACAGACTTGGCCGTTGTATAGACTTGGAACGGCTTCAAGGTAACAATGTACAGACTTAAGGGATGTTAACAAGGCATGCTATACAGACTTACTCAATGAAGCTGATGTATAGACTTGAAAGACGATGCACTATAGCTAGCGCTGTATAGACTTTGGAAGAAGACCAATGTATGGACTTCAGGTGAAGATCAATATAGAGTTGGTGAAGTGACTCCAATGTACAGACTTGCACAAGCGAGCTACAGTGCCAATGTGTAGACTTCACGCTGTACAAACTTTCCAAAGAGAACGTAACGCTGTACAGACTTGAGGCTTTGAGCGTTGAAGGCACAAGACGATGTACAGACTCAGATTCTAGACTAGTGGCTGTACAGACTTTGAAAGATGCAGACTCTGTATAGACTTCAACTCAAACATGCATAATGTATAGACTTTGTGAAACGTGAATGCGATGTACACACTCACAGCGTTGACGCTGCAGACTTGAGAATGCTCACAGCGTTGACGCTGCATGAGACGTAGGCTGTACAGACTTAGCCTAAGACAATGTATAGACTCAATCAAATGAAGAGCTTCCAGTGTATGGACTTGAGTTAAGTGCATTGGCTGTATAGACTTCAATAATCAAATAGGCTGCACAGTCCACTGTATAGACTTTGCCACAGTCTAATGTAGAGACTTGAAGAACCTGAACTGAAGAGTCGACGCATCAGCTCAAGGCGTTGACGCACTACTGTGTGGACAGAGACAAATATGACTGAAGGGTCGACGCATCAGCACAATGAGTTGACGCACTGCTGTGGAGACTGTGCAGACAGAGTGTAGATAAAATTAAGTAGAGCATGTTATCTGATAGCCATATGAACTCCATTCACTTACATGATAAGACATGAATTAATCGAGCATATAAAAAACACAGCAAGATGACTCACAGTGAATAACTCATTCAAAGGCCAATCATCAAAACCACTATTAAAACCATCATCAAAACCACAGGGGCACAACAAAATGGAGAAGGTGACAAGAGGACATGGTGGCTCACCTACCCTTTGAAATTCAAAGGTAAGAAGGTAGGTGGCAGCCATTGGAACTTGACCAGCAGCCATCTAATACTCCATGTGGTAAATGGAGGTGGAAGAAACATAAATAAACACAATTCCTAGCCTAATAAGTCAAAAGAGGGGGCGCCCCCCTTCTTGGGCCTTGAATGGGCCAAATTTGGCCATGGCTTAACCAAGCCCACCCAACCAATATGGCTTAAGGCCATTCCACCCTTGAAAGCCCATGAATGAAGAGAGCCCACTCTAGATAACCAAATCTAGATAGCCCATGTAGGAAGGAAGCCCATATGGCTTATGGATCCATTACAAATGGACCAAGGCCATTCCTTCTTAAGGAATGCTTAAGGGGCTTTAACCATTTGGCCCTTTAGGAGCCTTACAACCAGCCCATTAGCAAATTACAAATACAATAACCATTACAAGCCCAATTTAAATGCAAAAAAGGTCCAAATTCAAGCCAAATTATCCCCATTTTGAAGAGAAGCCGATGTAGTCCACTTGGTGCTCCGCGTATGGCACCGTCGGTTCGCCGACGTGTCACTTGATCACCCTGGTGTCCGCACCAGAACACCTACCTTTTACGGGGTTAGAAGGAAGATGAAGAATAATGGTAGGAAGAGAAAGCAGACGATGAGGAAGACGACCCTTCACGAGCGAAAGAAGGTCGACGCAGGGAAGAAGACTTCTCACGCAGGCAGGAAGACGGCACCCTCTTCGATCACAGCAACAGCAGTAACGAGCTGTGCATGGGGGGGGGGGGGTTATTCGCAGGTGTATATAAAAAAAAAGGCCTCCAAGAGTCCTAAATCGAACATGTATCCTAGTTTGATTAAAACTCCTAAGATTGGCTTTATCGTTTCTAAAACTATTGCCGCTATCCCTGTTTGATTGAAGAACCCTAAAGCCTCCTTATGCACAGGTCGACCTATGTTTCTAATACTAATGGTCCTTTCTAATGCTAATGGCCCTAACGTTATTGCCAAAGCCCATTATTGTATTAATCCCGTTAATTGGTTTTAGGGCTACTGTTGGGTTGATATGGAGATCCATTTTTTTCCCTACGGATTTTCCTTGTATCAAAGCCCACTAATCTGCTAACTAGTTGAGTTTAAGGCCCTTTAAGATTTTAAGTTTTTAAAAGGCTTATTTGGGTTGGGCTTTTTAACTATATAGAATTTATTATTTCGATTTTTGTATGGATTTTATTTCTATGTGTTTTATCAGGGTGCTACACAACGATTGTTGTGATTTTTTTGTTTAGGTTGACGATGCACATCATAATCTTGTGGACTTAAAGCATCAAATAATTTCTATGCAATCATTGATCGAGAACAAGTTGACTCTGCTAGAGAGAGAAATTGACATAATATAAGTCAAGATGGACATGACAATTGCTACTACTGGCAGAGGGAATGACTTACAACTGAAATTGGGATTCAACAAGATAGTATCATACTTAATAGGGCTGGGCATACTGTTCTATGTCTTTCACTATGTATGGTGAATAGAGCTATAACAAGTGAATTAAAGGTGTCCATTTGTAATGGGTAAGGGGTTAAGAGGGGATTATGTGTCACTATTTGTTGTTTACATTAGTGGCTTCTACTTATTGGTCGGCATGTGGTTGCATGTAAATGTCTTGTTGTCAAAACAGTTGGTTGGACAAGACATTTAGTGTACTCCCATTACATGAAGAATGTTTATTGATTGTGATTGGATGCCTTTTACTACCTATGATTATGCCATTGAAAGGATTGCTAAATTTGTTTTAATTTGTTGATGTCTTAATTTGTTACCTAAATTCATAATTGAGGAAGAGAATGGGTCTAATTTTGCTCCATGGATACTTACAGGTCAAGTAACATTTGACATTGGATTTCCTATGTAACCGTTCGCTTTCCTTGTTCTTACCCAAGCTTCTTGCATTTCCGTTGTAGTGAGAAGAATATTGGAGAGAAATTCTGCTTTGTTCTGAGATAAGTAGCTAAACATGATGAAACACCCACGCCAATCACTGTGGATGGACTGAAGCTGGCCTAGCTAGTGGTAAGTTCTTATTCGGTGTGTAGATAAATAGCAACGAAATCAGAAGGGTTTGGTGCTCTAATTCTTTCACATCACATGTTTAGTTACTGCAAGTTCAGACAGACAAAGATGGTTATCGATGAAGTGTTGGCAGAGGATTTCTGGAAAGGTGGGTAAGTAGGCCATGTTGTCTTCGAGAAAAGAATCTACCATGGACGTCCTCGTGCTTTTTCATCCTCTTGATAGTCAGAAATTTGTGTACAACTAAACACTTGTATGGCTGACAACAAATAAGTCCTGCCATGCACGCAGTCCTAGCAATTAATTTTCTCCTATAGAGTAGTAAACAAATAATAGCATGGGATCCAACAAAAGACAGTAATATAGGGAGCAAAATTACAAGCTTTAGGCATTCAAACCTAACGTTAAAAAATCACAAGCTTCATGCGTGGTTGAACATGGGACATATGTGAACACAATGTTTTAGGCATTTCATAGCAAATAGTCACATTTCACGATAAAGCCACACTTAAATAAAACAAAAAAGATGCCAATTTCAACATTAAAGTCATAAAAGGACACACGTTTTAAAGTTACAAAAGTACACAAGTTTTCTAAAGACAGTTACATTTCTAATTAATATAGTCACAAAAGGACACACGTTTTTAAAGTGACTGCCACCATTGGCCACTATTTTGAAGACAAAGTTCTGATCACACAACCCTACATATTTCTGAACTAAAATTCACCATTTGGCCGTGACCCCTAACTAGAGCTTTAGGAGCCCTACTTTGCCTGGAATTGAACTTGAGGAAGATGTTTAGGAGGGAATTGCACTGGAACCACCTACAGCATTGAAAGACATTTGAATGGTTGACTGGAAGCCTTCTACTACAACACTAGTCCTTGCATAGGACTGATCAACCTACACTGTATTCCACTGCTGCAACAATGGTCCTCCCTTTGGGACTAGCTGACCCTATCATGCTCCCCTATGAACACAATGCACAAACATAAAGATTACAATTTACAATAATGAGGAATTTAATTGGATCATTTACATTGATGAAATGGTCATGTAAATACATTACCAAACTCTGTGCTTGCAATTGTGCATATTCATTTCTCTTAACTGACATACATATTTTGTTAGTTGCACATACTCAGTCATATAGTTCATACACACGTTGTGTCATTTGAAATAGCTTCTATTCTATCATTTAAAATTCACGCACACATCGTTTTGTCATCATCAAAAAGGGGGAGATTGTTGGAGCCCCTAGTTGATTTTGGTGGTTGGATTTTAATGATAACAAATCGAGTGTGCTTATGTGCATATGACATTGAGTAACTTTGTTTCACGAATGGAAGTATTGCTTCAAGGTGAGTTTCTATGAAGAAAGCTTGTTTGGATATATGGAATGAGTTCTTATTGAGCATGTTGATTGAATAATTCTTAACACTCATTCAACCACTTGGGCCACTATGCTTTGCAGGATCAAAATACATGGTGGACATCATTTGGAAGATAAAAGAATGCTTGGATGAGTACCTGGTTGCCTAATATCAAAACAGGTGTTAAATGGCATTTTTGCTCTTCAAGAATCAATGGTAAGACCTTGTATGTTAATGCATTTTCTACAGTGGAGTCGACCCACCCTTTAGAGTGAGTCAACCCACCCTTTGTGATGTGTGTTTCATGCATTTTCTGCATGGGTTTTTGAGGGTCATACATGTTGTTTAAATGCATGGGCATATGAAGTTGATTTTTGGTTGAGACACTTTTGGTTTTCATGCATATTCTTCATGGGTTGTTAAAGCCTTGAATGTGTTTTAATACATTTTCTACATGGGGCCTTTGAGCTAGTAAAGTGTTTAAGTGTTTCATATAGATCATGTTGAAAAATGGTTGAATGATGCTCATTCATTGCATGGATGCATGGTTATTTATTTTCAAGTTTTAGTTGTGGAATATGGTGTTGAAAAGGGGCTCAATATTCATTTTTCAAACCCTGTAGGAGAGGGGTCGACCCACTAGGTGCTATTCTTTGTCCTTGGCAAAACTCAAGAGAAAAAGTGTCGACACTCCTTCACATGTTTCCGGAATGGCAGAACTCAAGAAAATAAGTGTCGACACTGAGTGTCGACACCCCTTTTGGAGATTCCGGAACGAGGTTTACGAACCTCACTCGAAACCCATTAAACTCAATCCGAATGAACCCTATTTTGACACCTTTGCCCCTAGGTTTAATATACTTGTCTTAGAGGGGTTCCTAAAGGGTTTTAGTATGGGTTTTCTTGTCATTTGGTCCCTCTAAGCATTATATATACTCTTGTTGCGAATTTTGGAGAAGAGAACCCTAATGAGCTAATATTTTTCTATCTTGCAGGATAAGAAAGGGAAGAAGGAGAGGAGGAGAAAAAGAGGAAGGGTTTTCATCTTCTTCAAGGCGTTTCTGGAGATCGTGGAATAAGAGAAAGAAGAGCAGAATGAAGAAAGGAGCAAGATGATGGTGAATTCGTGATCATCCGTCTACAAACCAAGGAGAACCAAATCTTCTAGAGAAGGGAGAGCTTTACACTTGAGAGATTATATTTGTTTCAATTTTTAGAGTTCATCTTAAGTTCAGTGTATCTATTTGTGCACATCTTGATAATTTCTGAACGATTATACTGTGTGGGTGATCGGAGAGTGGATTCTCCGAGTGTCTGTGTTGACGCTTGTGCATTGTTTTGCGTGGAGGATATCCGCGTATGGTTTGGGGATTGTTCCCCGTGTGTGTTTGGGAAGTTATTCCCAATGTGTGCAGGAGTTAGCCTGCGTCTTTGGTTGGGGTTGTACCCCGTGTGTGCAAGTGTTCCCTGCATTTGTGTTTTAGGGTTTGTCCCTATTGTTGCTGTGTTAACAGCGTGGGAGAGTTCTCCTCGTGGGGAGGTTGTTCCCGATGTGTGTGCAGGCGTCGACCTGCGTGTGTGTTGGAGCGTCATCTCCATGTGTGTACTATCTTGTAAGGGTCTTTGCAAGATAGTGGAAGCCTCACCGGGTTCGGTGGGGGGTGGACGTAGGGAGCCCGTCGTGGTCCCGAATCACCTAAAAAATCCTCTGTCTCTTGTGGTATACTTTATTGTGGTTTGAATGCTATTTCAATGCATGTGTGATCGGTGAGCATGAGTGAACTTTAGGATTTGATTTTTATTCTCGATCTAGTCATAGATTTATAATTCAATCCAAGTGTTCACATTAATTAGAATATTTTAATTAGTCAATCAATTCACCCCCTCTTGATTGCCGTTGTCACCGGGCCAACAATAATGTGCATTTCAGTCATTTACACTTGATACTTCATAGTTTTCATCTGTGCATATATCATAGTTTTCAGTCACATTGCAACTGTGCATATTCATTGCTCTCAACTAACAATATATATATGTCAGTTAAAAGTAATGAATATGCACAGTTGCAATGTGATTGAAAACTATGATATATGCACAGATGAAAACTATGAAGTACAAGTGTATATGACTGAAACGCACATTATTCTCCCCATTTTTGTCATCAACAAAAATCTACTGATAATGGGGTTATTAAGAGAGTGATATGTATAGTTTATGCAGAAATAAAAACCATTTTAGGGATAGATCAATTTGGAGAATGATATCACTTGTTGCACTGAAGAACACCTAGATGCATATGAAGGCAATCGAATGATTTTATGATGAGATATGCCTCAATGCCTAATGCCAATCATGCAGAATGATGGATCATGAATTATGCAAGCATTTTGTTAGAATCACACAGTATATATATGTATATATGTGATCCCATCAAAAGGTTGGGATAGGTGTATGTGGAGTGCAGGTAAGTCAGTGAGACCAGAATGTTCATGTGTAACACCGAGGAGACTGTGCAGTTATATAGAAGTAGACATGCAACAACCCATGCACTCATTCAAATTTTTTGAATACATATTAAATCAAATTACCAAACGTGTAAGTGAGTAACATGAAAATGAATTTTAGCCATATGGATAAATAGATTTTCAGTCCAACACAATGAGAGATTACACAGACTACACTTCAATTTAGGAGAACAACGTATTGGAGGCTACGCTCTGCCTCATTAAATTTTCACACCATAATTTTTCATCTTAAAGAATTTCACCATTTTCACAAAGATAATCTGAATTTTTCTAAGAGTGATCATGTTCAAATTATCCCTTTTTACGTGAGGAAACACATGAATCACATGCCAGACTCCCCGGTTACTCAGAATATTGACCATTTCACCTCATTTTGAGCAGAGGTACTTCAGTACAATATTTTTCAGAAATGAACCACATCACGTCTCGGTGACATGCATCCAATTTACTTAGTGAGACTGAGCATTATTCTGCCATTAGTTTTATCAATTCTTTTCAATATGAGATAGGTAACTTTTTCCACAACTGCCTCTTCAAGATTCATGCAGCATGTTTAATTTCTCTAGAGTGTTGAAAAGAAATTCCTATAGCCTTATGTTTAACACTCATTTTCACATTTAAGTGTATGATGGTGTGCGAATTTGATTTAGCATGTATACCGAAACCTTAACTTAAAACATGACAGTGCAGCTCCCCCTAAATAAATACACTTTATTAAAATATTCCTCCCCCTGAGTGTGTGGCATGAGACACACCAGTGATGACACAAATGCAACATTATTTATCAAGGGAGTATATGGTCATAGAAAATTCCAAACGAGGGGGTTGAGTAGCATATACTAACATGCAAGCACACAATGGAGAAATACAATATGCAGATGCCAATATGTGCAACAATGTGAATGATATGCAAAACTATCTATGAGGAAACAGTGATGTGAAATGCAAAGCCTAACCTACAAAACCCAAGCGGTCTTGTTATATCTGAAATGCATTGAGTGAGATATGAGTTTTAGTTTGAACATGACATGCCCTATATGCATGAATGTGCAAAATGCATTTTAGTGAGTATGATCAAATGGCCAACTTTTTATTTCAGCCTCCCCTTAAGAGAATGCATTCAAAGGACTGATAAGACATTTGAACTATTAAGGGAGCTGCAAATAAAGACAAGTAACAGTGATCAGGTTGAGAGACAAATTGAGTGTGCTGACCGAGAGTGAAGCAAGCTGACATAGATGAAAAATAGAATTTGTTGATTGATGAATTTCAGATTTTAAGATGGACAACATCAAACATATGAAAAACATTCATTGTGCTAATACCAGCTTATGACCTTTGCAAATCATCGACACTAAATTCATTGAGCTAAAACTCAGCCATGAAGTTTTTATTTCAACCTTTTCATGAAGAACCATATTCTTCAAAACCCAAAATTTTTAACCATAAACATTCAAAGCAGTGTTTAGAAAATTTTGACTTTTCTTTTGAACAGAAAAATTTTTAGTTTCAATTTATGATTATTGCAAATCAAGGCAGATAGATTTCATCATAATAAGTACTTCCTCATAAACCAAACATATTGAATTTCTAAATTTTGATACTAGGCGGAGAACTTTGATCTAAAGATCACCTCATGCATAGTGATAACTTCCTAACAGACTTAATCTGTTATTTCACATATCACCATTTGATATATCAAACATTCATTCAATGAAAGCTTGTATGGCTCGTGAAGAGATACAATTAAAACATAATAGAGTGATAGAGGGAAAAACATCAAAATCACCAAGATTGACAATAATGAGAAGCAAGGTCGGGATTTTACCAAATGAGTGTGCCTTGTTCCTTTTTATTGAAACCCCTTTATTCTCTATTTACCTCAAGGCACACATGCATCAACATCAACTTATTTGACAGATTTAGGCACCCAAGTCTTCTTGGGTCCCTGGAGGTTAGTAGCATTACTACCAAAGACTCTCTTCCACATTTTCATCGCTTTCTTGTCATCATTTTTCATGATATTACAATCTTCAAGAACATGTCCATGGTTTCCACAATAGAAGTATTGAGGAGGAATAACTTTACCATAAGGCTTCCTTACATATGCATGAGAATTCACAAAGTAGTTTCTGTTATCTACAAAAGATATGAATTTATCGGAACTGAACTTTCCATCTATCTTAGAAGCATGAAAATCATCATTTTTCATTGACTAACAGTTTTTCATAACATGGCCATATTTACCATAGTGAAAACAACGAGAAGAAGTGGATCTTTCGAATGATTTCTCATTGTTTGCATGAGTTTTCCTAAACAAGTTTCTCTTATAGGATGAAAACCTTTGTCCATGAAAAACAAGTTTATCACTGAATTTCCTTTGAAAATTAGATTTAGCATTCATAGCATGGAGATATTTGTATTACTTCACAAAGTAATTTTCCATCGTATGGCCTAGCTTACCACAATAAAAACATGAAGTTTTTACTTCCTTTCTGAATGCATGTGTGTGTTTAGCAGGATTGTGTTTAAGATGCATAAAGGTATCAACAACAATGAATTTTGGTTTTTGCCTTTTCTGATTGACAAATTGTTTTGGGGGTGATTCTGAGGTGGTGGCTTCATCGGAGCTATGAACAAATGAAGTAAACATTTTATTTTCAAATGATTTCTTGTTGATAGGAATGTAGCCAAGCCCATACTTTTGAAAATTAACCTTCGTCCCCAAGATTTTATCTAAATTCTCTTTACCTTTGACAAATTTTAAGAGAGAGTTTTTCAGATCTTGGACTTCATTTTCTAAAGATGAAATGTGCAGTTCATAGCTAGTTGCTTCTTCTTCACAAGAAATAACCTTTTCATTCAATATGGCATTCAAGGTTTCACAGTTTTCTACTTCCTGTTTCAACACATTCACTTTTTCAGATTCATTAGCATCCATACTTTTTCCTTTTTCAAGAACTAACAATCTCTCAGACATGGCAGAGTTTAACATAATCAATTTCTCATTTTCTTCCATGAGTTTCTTATTTTCAGCATTTGTAGCGTGTAATTTTTCTGTCAGATTTTCAAGGACCTTTTCTGTTTCAACAAACTTTGAGGGGTTTGCCAGGAGCTATTCATTTTCAAACTTCAATAGTGTGTTTTCCATTTTTAATTCACCAAGGCTTTTCAAACTGCTTTCAAGTAAAGAGATTTGAATTAATATGGCACTGTTTTTCTTTTTGAGCTCTTCGTTTTCAGCAATGATGCTCTTGCTCTCAAGTTCAGTATCAAGCAGTTTTTCAAACATCTTTTCATCATCTGTTAGAGAATCTAGTTTATTTCTCAAGCATTTTTTAGTTTTCTCAAGTAAGGAAATCTTGGACAACATGGATTTGTTTTGCTCTCGCAATTCATGACATTCCTTTTCTGATGTAAGAGAGTTATCAGATTTTTCAATCAAAGCGTATTCTTTACGCATGTCAGAAATATCTTATTCAAGCAATTCTATTTTAGATTCTAGAAATTCATTTTGGCTTTCTAAACATTCAATTTGTGACTCCAGATCTTCAATTTTTGATTCTAACAATTTACATTTTTCACAAGAGGAATTAGCATGCAAATTTTCATATGGAGCATAAGTATGCATAATATCTTCAATTTTCTTTTTTAGTTTCTTATTTTTAGATTTGAATTTCTTACATCTGTCATGTAATTCTGCATATGCTAATTGCCATTCTTCAATTGAGAGTTCTTCAGAGTCAAAATTTTCCTCATGATTGCGTTCTCTATGAGCCATCAAGCATGAAGCCCTTGCATCTCCTTCATACTTGTATGTCAACCCATTCCAAACTTCCCTTGTTGACCTGCACGTTGAAATTCATGGAAATACATCATATTCTATGCTAGTCTTTAGAAAATCTAATACATTAACATTTATAGCATTTTTCTTGATGTATTTTTCATTCCATTTGGTTTCTTTTGGAGGGAGTTTATATGGACCTTCACAGATAACTTTCCAGATTTCAAGTTCACTAATTCCAAGATAAGCACTCATTTTATTTCTCCAAGAAATGCAATTGTGACCATTAAAGCGAGGAGGAAGGGACATCAAATAGCTATCTACCATGATGCTCAAGTTTGCCGTTGACAGGGATCACTCTATAGGTCGTGAGACCTCAAAGCAGATAGAGCCAAGGCTCTGATACCAATAACAACAATCAAGAGGGAGGTGAATTGATTGACTAATTAAAATCTTCTAATTAACGTGAACACTTAGATCGAATTATAGATCTATGACTAGATCAAGAATAAAAATCAAATCCTAAAGTTCACTCATGCTCACCGATCACACATGCATTGAAATAGCATTCAAACGACAATAAAGCATACCACAAGAGACAAAGGATTTTTTAGGTGGTTCGGGACCACGACGGGCTCCCTACGTCCACCCCCCACCGAACCCGGTGAGGCTTCCGCTATCTTGCAAAGATCCTTACAAGACAATACACATATGGAGACGACGCTCCAACACACATGCAGGTCGACACCTGCACACACACGGGGAACAACCTCCCCACGAGGAGAACTCTCCTCATGCTGTTAACACAGCAACAACGGGGACGAACCCCAAAACACAAACGCAGGGATCACTTGCACACACGGGGTACAACCCCAACCAAAGACGTAGGCTAACTTCTGCACACATTGGGAATAACTTCCCAACCACACACGGGGAACAATCCCCAAACTACACGCGGATATCCTCCGCGTAAAACAACGCACAAGCGTCAACACAGACACTCGGAGAATCTACTCTCCGAACACCCACACAGTATAATCGTTCAGAAATTATCAAGATGTGCATAAATAGATACACTAAGCTTAAGATGAACTCTAAAAACTGAAACAAATATAATCTCTCAAGTGTAAAGCTCCCCCTTCTCTAGAAGATTTGGTTCTCCTTGGTTCGTAGACAGATGATCACGAAGTCACCATCATCTTGCTCCTTTCTTCATTCCGCTCTTCTTTCTCTTCTTCCACGATCTCCAGAAATGCCTTGAAGAAGATGAAAACAGTTTCTCTTTTTCTCCTCCTCTCCTTCTTCCCTTTCTTCTCCTGCAAGATAAAAAAATATTAGCTCATTATGGTTCTCTTCTCAAAAATTCGCAACAAGAGTATATATAATCCTTAGAGGGACCAAATGACTAGAAAACCCATACTAAAACCCTTTAACAACCCCTATAAGACAAGTATATTAAACCTAGGGGCAATAGGGTCAAAATAGGGTTCATTCAGATTGAGTTTAATGGGTTTCGAGTGAGGTTCGTAAACCTCGTTCCGGAATCTCCAAAAGGGGTGTCGACACTTATTTTCTTGAGTTATGCCATTCCGGAAACATGTGAAGGAGTGTCGACACTTTTTCTCCTGAGTTTTGACAAGGACAACCCAAAGTGTCTCAACCAAAAATCAACTTCATATGCCCATGCATTTAAACAACATGTATGACCCTCAGAAACCCATGCAGAAAATGCATAAAACACACATCAGAAAGGGTGGGTCGACTAACTCTAAAGGGTGGGTCGACTCCACTATAGAAAATGTCTTAACACACAAGGTCTTACCACTGATTCTTGAAGAGCAAAAATGACATTTTACACCTGTTTTGAGATTTAGGCAACAAGGTACTTATCCAAGCATTCTTTTATCTTTCAAATGATGTCCACCATGTATTTTGATCCTGCAAAGCAAGGTGGCCCAAGTGGTTGAATGAGTGTTAAGAATACTTCAATCAACATGCTCAATAAGAACTCATTCACAGATATCCAAACAAGCTTTCTTCATAGAAACTCACCTTGAAGCAATACTTTCATTCGTGAAACAAAGTTACTCAATGTCATATGCACATAAGCACACTCGATTTGTTATCATTAAAATCCAACCACCAAAATCAACTAGGGGCTCCATCAAATATGTTCGAGTGCCAAATAAGTTTCAGTCATTTACATAGGTATGGCATATATTGTTATCTTGCTTGTGGAGTAGTACTTTGACCCAATGTTGAGATTAGATTCTACATGTCTTCGCATGATGTCGAAATTGACCATAACTTTTGCACTTATGGGACTTTGTAATATTTTTGGCTGCATCTAGGTCTCGAATTCTCTTCTTTTTAGGTCTACCTGGTGGCCTTCTCATATAATGGGGGGAAGAACTTTTCTTTTAATCTTAATCCATTGTGTCTTGTCAGGCACAGGAATGATGCTCAAACCATAGGTGGCTTTGTAAGCTGCCACTGTGTAACAATTGTCAGTGTAATCCTCCCATTTAATACCCCTTCTGCTTGCCAAGACTGCACATGCATGTGAGCATGAGAGGCCTATTTTCTACCAAGCCACAACTTCCCTCTCTTCTGAGCCTATCACCTAAGTAGTATCATTAAACCCCTTCTCCACTAAATATCCCCCAATTTTCTTGTCATGACAGATATATACTTCCTGGCTCTTGGCACCAAGGCATTAGTCTATTTTTCAGCCCTTGACCTCGTAATGTGCATGGTTTTCATTATTTTGGAATGGATTACATTTATACAGTCCAATATGGGTCTCCAACGTACATTTGAGATGTAGGCATTGAATGATTCACTTAAATCATTTGTTATATGATGACATTTAGTAGGTGGACGGGATTGTGACCTCTCCTTACAACCCCCTCATGGATGGTGATGTCAAATAGGGATGTGCTTCTAGAGAATTCTCTTTGATTTCCATCATCTTGTCTAAGAAATCAACTTCAATATATGATCTTCTTGCATTCCATAAGAGTCTCTTCATGAATTCACCTAGAAATGACTTCTTGAAGTTCTTATACAAATGTCTAAGTCATACATGTTGACGTTCAAAATTTGAACACCATAATACACCACAATATCACAGAAATTGTAGGAATCTAAAGTGTTCCTAAAGTACACTGCCGTGGGCTCGACTGTAAGAACCAGATAGCGAAGAGACACAAGAAGAGGTCGAAACGGCCAAACTTCAACAAGGATACCTCATACGTGATGCCATGTCATCAACTTGCGTCCCGACGGACGAATTAAAAATTGCAGGAAGCCGAGACATTCCTGAACAACACATTGTTGCGGACTCGACCGTGAGGGCTCAGCAGCGAAAAGCACAAGGACGGGCTTGAGACAGTCGAGCTTCGGAGAAGATCGACTACAGTACTATAACATTCAGGTTGTTGATACAGCGGAATAGATAATCTAGAGGGGGGTGAATAGATTATCACCCACTTTTCGATTAAGCTACCTAAGCAACTGGATAAACAGAATATGGAGATGAAGGATGAAATTCTAGATATAAGATATGATTCAAATGAGCCTAAGCATTAATTCATCTAGCGATGCAGATCACATAAAGAAGAATAAGCAAATCACACAGAGAGATAGTATTTTTAGGTGGTTCGGTCTCTATCCAGAGACCTACGTCCAGCCCCCACTAAATCAGTGAGGATCCCTGCTGTCACACAGCTTGAAATGAGGAACAAATCCTTAACAAACGCTGAGCCTCATAGCTTGCTCTCCAGAGGAACTGATCCTCCATAATAGTTGAGCGTCACAGCTTACTCACAAGAGGAACGGATCCTCTCACCCGCTGCCAAACAACTTGAGGGCACACAGGGCCCAACACCACAGACTTGGGACAAACTCAGTATGTCTTCCTACTCACAGGGTTGGGATGATGCAAAGGTTCTTAGTCACAAAAACAAAAGAAAGACAAAATACTGAAAGAACAGACAAGGTTTATCAACTAAGATCGGATGAAATAGTCCTTGTCTGAAGACTGGAAGAAGTCCTTGACGTCTTCCAGATTGCGGCCTCCTCTCCAGGTAGCACTCCTAATGCTGGATGAAGTTTCTTCTTCTTCGTTGAAAGCTGGAGATGGGTCTTTGCTCTTCTCACCAACGGGCTACGATCAGATGGAGGGACTTCTTCTTCTTGGAGCTGCATGAACTCTTCTCTTCTCCTTCTCTCTGTTCTTCTTTTTTCCTCTCCACTCTGTCTCCGAATGGCTCTGGTTAGGCTCTTTCTTTTTCTGCAAGCACGCCCTTTACGTACACCCTTTTTTTTCGTGCGTTTCATATGCACTCCACACGCCCGGATCAGAAAAGCGATCAAATATTCTTGTGGGGTCCACTGCAGATCATGCTAGAGGCAGGGAATAATTCCCTCTAAAAAGGTGCTTCGAGAAGCTGCTACCTCATACGGACAGGACCTCCAATGATTGCACATGGATTCATGTCCCAATAAGGTATCCAGTAAGTGTTCGAATGGCTCCGAGACTGATAGTGGCTACTTGGGTGTTTGTCACTGGACTCAGCTATTTGTCACCATAACATAACTATTTTTCACCCTTAAACTGCTATTTGTTTCTCTTACAATGCCATTTGTCACCCTTACCATTCGAAAGCTGATGCCTTCCTTCTTCTTACATAGGGTGTTGGCTCTGTGAATTGGAGTCAGCCCCACATGAACAGTAAAGGCTTGGATACTTAGAAACTAGCTATTTGTCTGCCTTAAGAAGTTGTTGTTCACCCTTATCATTCATTTGTCACCCTTATTAGCCTTTTGTCTCTCTTGATCTTCAGTTTGTCTACCTTAACCCAACTTCACTGCATTGACTCACAAGGATGTTGCGCCAACGTAATTGCATTGGAGTTTTTAACTTCAACCTCTTTCGCCATTTATCAACTTCCTTGAAGTTGGCCATTTGCTACGTTAACGCCATTAGAGCACTGCGTCAACGCTACTTCTGCACTCTTCTTGTTGCAGCCTTTGCTTAACCTCATCACTATTGAAGGCCCTTTGAACTAAAGATGAAATTCCTCCTCTGATATCAAAAAAGAAGTTATTCAGAGTCATTAATGCTTAATGATGCTCCAAAATCGAGATAATAGGGTTAGAAACCCATACACCATTGATTCCTTCGAACAGACTTGATAGCTCTCCATGTTTCACTGCTAAGAGCTATTTATCACCTCAAAGGAGCTATTTTTCACTACTATCACCCATTTGTCAGCTCTAACGAGCTATTTGTCATCCTTTTTCTGTCACTAAAGCCCTACTTTGAACAGTTCACATTTATTCACTTTGGCACCTCGCTGCGTCGACTCCATGGTCAGATGGCGTTGACGTAGCTTCATCAACTTCTGATGCTTTTGCACTATCATCCATTTTCAGACTTAGAGGCCATTTTGCACCCATATGGACCTATTTGTCACCACTAGGAACCTATTTGTCACCACTAATCCGTCACCATAGATTGTTCCATTTTTGTCTTGTGAGCGGCTCTGGAGTTGACGCTGTGAGCTTCTGGTGTCGACTCTGTCAACATGATTTCTTCTTCTTCTGGACATACTTCGACATGCAAAGCTATTTATCACCCGTGCGGACCTATTTGTCACCACTATCTGATATTTTTCACCTTTGACTGGCCATATGTCAGCGGTATCCTTGTGGTGTTGACTGCATGATGTAGTCGACTCCTGCTCAATACGGAGTCGACTTTGCTTCTTGAATTTCACACTTCTGGCCAATTTCTTTGTCCAAATGCAAATATGTCTCCACAGATCTCATGATACTTTCATGTATTAACATTATCAAGCAAATATTGACACATCAAAGACATCTGAAACTCAAGATCAAAAGCGTATGAACCTCAAGGATCAAAGCGTATGAAACTCAATGGTGCGTCATAGTGTTGACATCATCAAAGCATAGGGACACAACAATCTCCCCCTTTTTGATGATGGTAACACTGTGAGTCATTATGATCAATTTGACGCAGATAAGTCAATGTATGCACGTCAATATATGCACAAGTATGCCTAATGACTCAATGTATGCACAAGTATGCCTAATGACTCTCAAACTTGTTCTCCCACTTTGACATCAGCAAAAAAATGTAGTTTGTCATATGATACGATTTGGCAAAATTGAATCAAGAAAGCTCTGAAGAGTGAGTTAAAATGCCAAAGTTGAACTAGCTCCACAAATTGCCAGATTTTCCGGAAGAATGTCCTTGGTGCCAAAGAGTCAAAGAAGCACATAGTCATATTGTAGCAAGACTCAAAGAAAAGCATGTAGAGAAGGGTGTTCTTGATACAAAAGGAAAGTTTTAGCAGAATGCAAGGATGAAGCTTGTCAAAGTTTGCAAAAAAAATTCTCAATTTGATACAAATTCTCATAAATCAGAAATGACTTAAGTTAAGATTCTTCCATTATAGCCAACTTATGATATGTGCCTTATTGATTTGCATGGTTTAAATCTAATGAGTTCAGAGTTTATCAATGAAATTTCTTTTAAAAAAAATTTCTGCATTCAAGTTTAATAGAAATGAACCAAGTTTTCATATTAAAATCATGTTTAACCTTCTTTTATCTTACTTACTCAAAAGTAATGACTCCCTTAGGAGTTACTCAGATTTGTATTGAAGTTAAACAGTCAAGATTTTCTGATCTCATTTCTGGGTTTCAACAATTCTCTTTTAATCTTTTGCTACCATTTTTGAATTTTTCTTCTGTTCATCAAAATTTTAAGAGCAATCAAGTTGAGTACATACTTTGTATCTAGAGGATACACATTGTTTAGATCTCAGTACCCCTAAGTAAGGTGTGACTAACTATCATGCCTCATTTTGAACAGAGGTAGCTTTGTCACCTCATGACATATCTTAGCTTACTTCATTGATAAGTGAGATATATTTCTCAATGATCCTGCCATTGCTCTGCCTAGATTTTTCAATAAATTTTTGCAGAGATAACAGTGGCACTTCATGACACAGTCCACAAAGACATCAAAGGTCAAGGGATATGGTTTCTCAGTGAACCATTGTCATTGCTCTATCAATGTTTACCCTTTAGTAGTTTTCAAATTTTTTGATGTTTAAAAATAATACTTAATCAAAGTACCTCAACCAAAGTTGCCATTCTATTTGAATTTTCAGATTTCAGAAAATTTGCCAGGACATAACATGCAAAAGATGGTTAAGGCCTATTAAAGCTGAACGTGGAATTTTTCAAGACATTTATCTTTAAACTCAAAGAAGTCATTAAACTTAAACCAACTGATTATTCTGGACAATCATAAACTGTATAATAGAAGATTTCTTATATGAGTTGTTTTCAGATTTATGGTCATGGTACGTAGATTGGAACCTTCCTACATTTCAGATAGTTCAAGAAAGTTGAAGTAGTAGCCAAAAATTTCAGCCAGCAGACAAAAAATTCAGTGGCTTTTATGAGTGTTGAGCAGCCATCAAGAATGCTAACTTATAGCATGACAAGAATGTTGAATCATGTAGTAGGTAGAAGGTTCTTATGAAAAGGCACAATAAGTGGGCAGGCATCAAAAGAACTAGAGCACATAAAGTTCCAAGAGTGTGTGGATATTGTGCAGACAAGATGATCAAATCTCATGGAAATATGAGACAAGAGAGAACCAAACTCTGTCCCTTTGACAATTTAGATCAGAGAAAAAAATCTCAGATGAAACTCCCCCTCAAAGTGTAAATGTAGTTAAAAGGGAAACTTTATTGAAAAAAAATCTATTCAAATGATATGCAGCTAGTTCTAAGACTTTTGTGTGCATGAGCAGACCAAAAAAACATGCTTTTACTCCCCCTATCTAAATGCATTTTTATGCTTTATGCAAGTTGACTAATGGTACTTGGTGGAGAAATTAGATCCGTAGAACACCTTCACGCATAGTACTAGTTTCCAGACAGGCTAACATGCCTTTCCACATGTAACCATTTGATATACCATTTAGTCATTTTCATGATATGCAATACAATACAAGTGTACAGTATACAACCTCTTCCTCAATAGGATATATAAAATTCCATGTGTTTTATTTTAGACAAGACCAATCATACTTCAGGCAGAAATCCCACATCAAATGAGCATAGTATCAAAAACAAATCAGTTTTTAATTCAAAACAGAATCATGAGGTCTACACAGACCAAGCTCTTTTCTCAAGGTGGTGAATCTATCATTGCTTAGAGGCTTGGTAAAGATATCTACAATTTTATTTTCTGATTCAACAAATATTAATTCAAACCTATTTTTATAGACCTCATCACACAAGAAGTGGTGTCTGATATCTATGTGTTTGGTCCTATAGTGCTGAATAGGATTTTTAGCTAAATTTATGGCACTAGTGTTATCACACAAAATTGGGACACTCCCAAGATCAACAAGGTAATCCTAGAGTTGGTGTTTTATCCAAAGTATTTGTGTACCACAACTCCCAGCAATGACATACTCTGCCTCTACTATAGAGAGAGCCACCGAGTGTTGCTTTTTGGATGCCCAAGAAACTAAACACCCTCCCAAAAATTGGCAATAGCCACTAGTACTCTTCCTATCCAATTTACAGCCGGCATAATCAGCATTTGAATAAGAAACAAGTGTAAAAGCACAAGATGCTGGGTACCACATTCCCAAATCTTGAGTTCCAGAAAGGTATCTAAAGATACGCTTGACAGCACTTAGATGGGACTCCCTAGGATCAGACTGAAATCTTGCACACAGACACACACTAAACTAGATATCAGGTCTAGATGCAGTAAGATAGAGGAGTGAGCCAATCATACCTCGATAATTCTTTGCATCCACATATTTACCTATTTGATTAGCATCCAGAGTTACACCTGTGCTCATTGGTGTGGTTATTATCCTACAATTCTCCATACTATATCTTTTCAGTAGTTCTGTAAGATATTTGACCTGACTTATGAAGCATCCCTCCTTGCCTTGGGTGATTTGAAGACCTAAAAAGAATTGCAACTCACCCATTAGGCTCATTTCAAATTCAGTAGCCATTAAAACTACAAATTCCTCACACATCACAGATTTGGTAGAACCGAACACTATATCATCAACATAAATTTGAACCATAAGAATATCATCTTTGTGTACCTTTGTAAAGAGTGTCTGGTCCACCTTACCTCGTGAGTAGCCTTTGTCCTTGAGGAATGAACTCAGTCTCTCATACCAGGCTCGAGGGGCCTATTTCAAACCATACAGAGCCTTGTCTAATCTAAACACATGATTTGGAAATTCAGCATGCTCAAAACCAAGGGGTTGTTTCACATACACTTCTTCTTTTATTATCCCATTCAGGAATGCACTTTTTACATCCATTTGGTATAGTTTTATGCCATGACTACATGCAAATGCAAGCAATAAACGAATGGCATCTAATCTGGCTATAAGAGCAAAAGATTCTTTGAAATCAATACCTAACTCCTGATTGTAACCCTGAGTCACAAGTCTGGCTTTATTTCTAACTATCTTACCTTCTTCATTTAACTTATTTCTGAAGACCCATTTTGTACCAATAATATGATGTGATTCGGGTCTAGGAACTAAATGCCATACTTTATTTCTTTCAAATTGATTTAATTCCTCATGCATGGCATTGATCCAAAATTCATCTTTTAAGGCATTTTTAATGTTTTTAGGTTCTAATTGGGAGACAAGAGCCAATTGATTAGTTTCTTCAATTTCTCTAAAATGAGATCTAGTCCTTGTAGGGTCATGCAAACTACCAATGATATTTTCTATAGGATGATCTCTAAGCAATCTTATATTAGTAAAGAGTGTTACCTTCATTGGCATTGCTGTTCCCTTCTTCACTGGACTCACCTAGATCTTCATTTGGCCTTGCTTCCCTTTCTCATGGAATTTGCTTGTCCTTTGATTCCATAAACTCCCCATCATCCTCTTTCCTGCAAGAAGTATCATTTTCAGATTTAGTGCTGAATTCATCAAATGTAATATGAGGGGTTTCTTCAACTACTTGACTTTTGGTATTAAAGACCTTATAGGCCCTAGAATGATCAGAGTAACCAAGGAAGATACCTGGGTCACACTTCGGTTCAAATTTATCCAGCTCTTTTTTGTCATTATTATGAATAAAATATTTAGTTCCATAAATTCTGAAATGAGTAAGTGATGGTTTTTTACCTTTGAGCAACTCATAATGAGTCTTTTTATATGAAGGTCTTACCATGGCTCGGTTTATAATATAACATGCTGTATTCACAGCCTCAACCCAAAATCTCCTTGGTAGTTGACCTTCTATGAGCATAGTCCTAGCCATCTCCACAAGAGTCTTGTTTCGTCTCTCCACTACTCCATTCTGCTCGGGAGTTCTTGGTGAGGAGTACTTATGTGATATTCCTTGCTCCCTACAGAAATCATCAAAGACTGCATTGTCAAATTCACCTCCATGGTTTGAAAGAATAGAAGAGATTTAAAATTTCCTTCTTGCTTTATTCTCTTGAAGAAAGCCTGAAATTCATCAAACGCATCACTTTTGTGAGACAAAAAGAAGACCCAAGTGAACCTTGAAAAATCATTTACAAGGACACCATATCTACTTCCACTTAGGCTTGTGGTTCGAGTTGGACCAAACAAATCCATATGCACAAGTTCAAGTGGTCTTGTAGATTGATTCTCAACTTTGCTGTTGAAGGATTTTCTGGTTTGTTTCCCTTGGGTGCAGGCATTACAAACTTTATTAGTGTGCTTAAAGGAAATTTCAGGTAGACCCCTAACCATATTGAATTTCATTAACTTATGCATGACAGTGTAGCTAGCATGCCCTAGTCTATGATGCCCAAGCCATGCTAAATCATTTTTATTGGCGGCTAGACACATGTTGTTATGTGAAGGATCATCAAGATCAATCATGTAAATGTTGTTGACTTTTTTACCAACAAATTTAACAGATTCAGAATTTTGCTCATAAATGGTGCAAGCATGAGAGTCAAACATTACCTTATGGCCTTTATCACACAGTTGGCTGATACTTAACAAGTTGTATGCCAAACCTTCAACCAAAAGAACATCATCCACAGAATTTGAAAGATTCTTACCAACTTTACCTTTTCCAATAATTTTTCCTTTGTTGTTATCTCCAAATGTAACATGTCCACTTTGCTTCTCAATCAGAAAACATAATTTAGTTTATCGCTCGTCATGTGCCTTGAACAGCCGCTGTCGAGATACTATCTATTATGTTCGGCTGCAAGGCATTCCTGCAAATCAAATCAAGCACAAAATTTTGGAACCCAAAAACATTTGGGCCCCATAAGACCAGTTAAGTTATTCAAGCATGATAAAATTTCTTTTGGAACCCACATTTGCCTTGTGGGTTGAGAATTAACAGATTTGTTTTGATCTTCAGTTTTCATATAGGCATGTTGTTTTTGAATTTTTGTTTTTCTTGATTCCCTTTTATTGGTTGGCACATTTGATTTTTTGCTGCATGCATTTTTCCAAGTGGCATTTAAAAAAGTGGACCTATTGGGTGTTGGGTCCCACGTAGTGCAATCAGATCTAGAAGGCGGGGGGGTTGAATAGATCCTTTCAAGGACAATGGCCTATTTAAAACTACAACTCTTAGCTACCAGAAACATAAACCACTCCTATGAAATGAATGAAACACTTAGGCAGAATGCGCAATGGAATTAAACGGAATGGCTTAAGAGGAAATGGCGGTCCAAAGACTACACAGGTCAAAGCACTGAACATGTGAGGTAGATACTCTCACACAGATAGTGAAGCATAGGTCTAGGATTAGAACGAATTAGATCTGTATGCAAGATGATTCTCCTTTGCTTGAGTATGTTCCTTAGTGCCTGTGTGCAAGGGTGCAGCAGGCAGCTAAGGCAATGTGAATGCAATGCAGAGGATAAGCAATACATAGACAAGATAACTGAAACTACAATGCTTTAGTGTGCGGTGGAGATAACCCACATTGCATATGATGAAGCAAGCATATCAACCTATGAATGGGGATAGGAAAATGGAGCAATCGCACAAGATGCACAACCCACGGCACATGAGATTTTTAAGGTGGTTTGGTTGCAGATCCGCTATGACGACCAAGAGTCCAGATACCAGATATACCCGATAGGACTACCGAGCAGACCCGATACCACTTGGAACCCGTGAAGCCTCCCAAGAGCTATAAAGTTCCGAAGGGATAAAAGGATTGTCGTGTAGTACATTGAAGTCCCAGATATAACAGTAAGTAATTAAATTTCATTAGATCAGTTTGCTAAAGTAGCAGAAATAAAATTACTTTTTAATTAACAGTTTCAATTTACAATTATACCAGAGTCCAGTCTAAAGGAAAGACAAGTACAGTCAGAGAGAAAGAAAGACGTACACTGAGGTCGGGGGAAACCCGACGTAGGTACCGCTGGCAACAACGAACTCGGCACACTAGGAACCGTCAAGGAAGCCGAGACGACCACACCTGAAAAGTAGGGGTGAGCCTCGTGTCACTGGCCCAGTAGGGGTCAAGCGGATCCCCACTGAAAAATAACGCAGTAACACGGAACAACTAAAATAGCAGCAGTAGTAGTAAAGCAGGAAAAAGTAGGAAACTACTACTAGAAAGCTGTAAAAGAAAGCCAGAAGAATAGGAGTAGAACGGCTAAAAGAAAAGGGAAAAGCCGTACCGAGCAAAACACGGCTACCAAATTATTCTCGGCTCCCTAAGCTAGTCCAAACAGCAACAGAAAGGTGAACCCTGATCTCAAAAAAGTTAGGAGTTATCGATCTGCTGACACAGCACAAGGCCCAAGACAAAGGCCTACGAGACCAGACACACAAGCCTAGGAAAAGACCTAGATTGACGAGACAGACTCTACAGCTCACACGATTGAATTTCCGTGCAAGCTCCCCCTAAACACAACTGCATACACGACTGGAGCATCATGCACGCCACAACAAGCTAGTCCTGGACAAGCTAAACACAGACCAACTCAGCAGGGGAAGCTGATCTTGGACGGAACCAAGAACGTGCTAACTCGGAAGGGGAACACATACTCCGAGAAACATGAGAGTCACGCGTCACGGGACGGAAGCACCTCCTCACTTGAAGAACAGCCAACTGCGTCCACTGACGTCTTATGCTGCGCCTCAAGTGTCTCACCTAACGCTGCCTAGCACACGGCAGAGACTAAGGCACTGTAACCAAAATAGGAACCACAGTAACGAGTGACCAGTCAGGGTCACGCCCGTCGACGTAAGTCCTACGCCCCTGACCACGTGTGCACATACCGACTCTTGCCTAAAGCCAGGTCTCTAGCTAGTTTTCTCCCCCCGTAAGACGCTACGGTCGAGGGCAACACTGTCGAGCCGGGAGCCCACGGAAACTAGCTTACAAATCGTATCTCAGGAACTGCCACGCCACTACTCCCAGGTGAACCGACATGCCGTAACGTGCCGTCAGGCTACGACTAGTGGAGGCTCACTAGACACAAAGACTCAAAACACGAGTGCGGAAGTATTGACAGGCAAGGAAGCACTATCGCACGTACTACGAAACACCGAGGCAGCAAGACAACTGCTGACAGACTCAGGACAAGACAACTAGACCTACTACTATAACGATCCTTGAGTCTCACGACTCAGAGTCAAGATCATGTGCAAAGTGGAACAAGCCGCCAATCAGTCTAATCCTAAGCTAGAGGAAACGACACATCCGCGTAAAATGACACACGAAGACCTGAGGGATCAACAAGACCCTCAGCACACCTGGACATGCAAATCGAGGTAAGACGATACCTCGAGACATCCAGAACTATGTCTCGGACTGGACGAAACAGCCGAGACACATACAAGGTTACCTGTCAACCACTGGGTCACCCCGGGTTGACCGGAACCAGATAATGACGATTTAATAGTAGGGAAGAGAATCCTACTTCAAGAAAGAGAAACTCCTGGCTACCTTATAACGTGGTCATAGCCCTCATAGGACATCAAAAGATATCCACGGGAATGGCAAACCGCAAGGTTAAGCCTGATGTGTCAAATGAATCCTAGATCTGATACCAATTGATGTGGTGCAAAGCTCGGATTCAGAGGGGGGTGAATGAATCCCCTTATAAAACTTTAAAACTTCACCCAATTAAAAGCTTAACTGTAACAATCAGAGATGCGGAATTAAAATAACCTAGGTTCTACCAAGTCTGAAGGACAGCGAGCCGCTCAATCAAACATAAAACATGCAGCCAACATGCTCACTTGACAAAGAGAGACAGATCGTGCCTAAGCATTCATCTAATAGAATAAGACAATCAAACCACAGTAGATAAGGGAATTTTTAGGTGGTTCGATCCGCAGACCTACGTCCACGCCACACTCAAACCAGAGTGTGGCTTCCGCTGATACACAGCTTGCACCGCTGGGCCTCACAGCTTGTCTACAACAGCTGAGCGTCACATCTTGCTTCCGCTGGGCAATATAGCTTAGCCATCCGCTGCCTAACAGCTTGACCCGCTGGGCAATACAGCTTAGCCAACCAGAGGAATCCTCTTCTGAAACCGCTGAGCAACACAGCTTGCTCTACTGACTTACAACTTGAAACAAAGGTATAAAAGAAAACAAAAGATGATAAAACACAGCGACTGAAAGCTGTAAACGATAGCAACACAGATGTGGCTCCCACGGAGCTGACTGGATTGGATTTGATCTAGATTCCAATAGGGACAAATCTTCTAATGAAGCTTCTCTTCTTCTCCTCGAACTCTATATCTCTCTCTCTATCTTTCTTTCTCTTCTTCTGCCTCTCTTTCCTCTCTTGAACTCACGAACTCTCTTCTTCCTCTTCTGCTCTCTCTCGGGCTGGATCTTCCTAGCTCTTTTTCTCTTTCTGCTTCAGTTCTTCTTCTACTACCAAAAGCTTCAGCGATATTCCAGCAGCTTCCTCTGAATGAGGAATCTTCTATTTATATCCTGGCAGCAGAGAGTTGAGCGCGTGCTCTCCATGTTTCCCGCCCAAATGCCTGATCCATATCTGACATTCTTAGGCCACGTGGCAACATCCTAGTTCAACTGCTTTCCACGTGTCACGATCCTGACACCTCCTCCATTCTGGGATCACGTGCCATTCTTAGACTCCACGAAAGGCACCTGTCAAAACATCAGACTTAAAATTAGCTTCAGACAGTTAGATACAAAGTAGAGAATTTCACGGAGTTGATATGTTGTCAGAACAAAATTGCACAGACTCAACTCAGCATTAGATTACATATGCATGGACTAAATGTTCACGCAGTACACAAGTGCACAGAGTATGTGTGTGCGAGATGCAGACAATGCACAGACATGGTGTGTGTACAAGCATGGAATGCACTGACTATGTATATGCAGAGTACAAACATTACACGGACCATAGATGCATGAATCTCTTATGTACAGAGTTGGCTATGAGGTGTGCACAGACATGATTTAGCATGAGATTATGTATGCACAGACTCAGGTTTACAGAGCAGACAAAAACACAGACTTTGTTGAGATACGAGCAGACTATGTTGAGGCGCATAACGAGGATGCACTGACTTATATGCTCGCAGCAACTAGAGTTGCACAGACTTATATCCTTGTAGCAACAAGAGTTGCACAAACTTTCATATGCAAGATGTAGAACGTGCACCGACTATGGATGCAATGCACCGATCCTAGATGTGCAAAAGACTAAGACATATACCTACGTTATCTGCCAAATACCGTGGTATGCACAGACCAAAATAAAAGATGCATGGACTTTCTATATATATGAGAGACTAAAAACATGCACCGACTTTCAATGCATGTTGTCCATATGCTCAAGGTAATACTGCATTGACTTGGTCACGTGCAAAAACAAGGCTTGCATTGGCTTTGTGTATGCATGAACAGACTTAGTGTGTGCGTGAGCTACCTTGCTTAGACTTAGTTCGTGTAGAAGATAAATGTTGCACAGACTTGATCGCGTACAACGACAAGTGTTGCACCGACATGTTGCACCTTGACTAAAGCATGCACGAACTACATCTATGCAATGACTTGGCCTCATGCAACAACGAATGTTGCACAGACTTACCAATTTTCAGCCAAAAGTTGGTTAGCACAGGGTAGACTTGCACCGACCGTGAGGATGAGCAGCCAAAGGCATGCACCGACTTGGTGCGTGCAAAACATAGCCTGCACTGACCATCTAAATACCAAATGCAGATATGCACGGACCTTGTATGCAAAACATGCACCGACTTGGTGCGTGTAAAACATATAGGTGCCTAGACAAAAGATGCTCAGACCAAAACTTGCACTAAAGTAGAAGATGCACTGACACTAAGCTCCACAGCTCAATCTTGCACCGACCTAGCTAGCTTACAATACAAAGGTTGCATCGACATGATGCCAGCCCAATGCACAGACTGTACCGACCTTACATGGATGGAAACCGCTGACTACCATAAAAAACACATGAACTAACATACAAACCATCATCAAATTCAATGTATCACACTCAGTGTGACTTATAGTGTTGCTAACATCAAAACCATCATCAAATCAAAACCATCATCATAACCACAGGGGCACAACAATCTCCCCCTTTTTGATGATGGTAACACCATGAGTCACACTGACTCAAACTATTCTCCCCCTTTGACTTCATCAAAAAGAAGATAGTTTGATAGGGTGAATAAGCAGGAATGAATGAAATGCAATAAAATCTGCCCTGTTGACAGCAGGAAAGCACATGAGAGCTATTCTCCCCCCAAGTGCAATAAGACTCAACATACTCTCCCTGAATGAGAAGAAGAAGCAGACACACCATGAGTCACACTGACTCAAACTATTCTCCCCCCTTGAATGAATGAATGAAAGTAGCAAGCACATGGGCAGTTAGATAATCAAGTATCAAGCCTTCCCTTGAAAACATGGGTGGAATTAGAGATCACAAGGACAGTGAGAAGCAAGAAATGTAGTCAAAATTTCTTGAAACCTTTTATTGCTTGTGATATCAGGACACATGGTGTACCTACATGGATGAACTCTGGTTAACCAATGAATCAATCTGGAATCCACCACCATAAGAATTCTGAAGTTCAGAAGGCTGCAAGTGAACACGGTAATATTGGGAGTGGCACCTCACATTTGTATGGTCAGAAAAATGCAGGTGAAAGGCCCACAGAACCAAAACCATTTACAAGAGTATTTCATCCGGGATACAGAAACAAGATGGAAGATTCAAACAGTGTGGAGAATGGAACTGGTGATGTAAATGAAGTGTAGCCAAAGGTAGAGTGATGTTTTTAAAAATCATTCAGCAGAGATTAAGCAAGATCTGACAAGCACAATGCAGGTAGTGACCAACATGTAAATGTGCAAGATGATTAAGTTGTCAGAGGTGAAACTGATCAGAGGAAATTGTATAGCAGATACCACTATTATAAATCCATGTAAGGATAGACTCTCCTATCATAAGGGGTTATGAATTAACCTACATTACCCACCCGGTTTAAGCATTATGTATACTGAATCTGTCAATTAAATTCATTACTCATATCTGAAACTAAGTTTTAATAAAGATTAACCAACTAATCAAGTAATGCTCCAGATTAATCATCTTCCAACTTACTCAAATAATCTCAATGACACCTTTGAGAGTTGCAAAGTGTAGTATTGAGATTAAACACCCTTACCATAATGTGAAGTTGACTGAATTTGCAAGATATTTACTTTTGATCAGCACATTATTTTCTTGAGCAATTTTAGTTCATCAACACATTTTTACATGAGGCACAACACGTCTTAAGTGAAGTGACCCAGTTACTCAGTGTGATAACTGACATTGCCTCTCAGATGTGGGAACATAGTTAGCAAATGAAGTGTCTTTTTACATGAGGAGACACCTTGACTAGAGGTCAGAATCCACAGTTACTCAACACAATCATGCCATTGCTCTATCAGATTTTCAATCATTTTTCCACTAAAGATAACTATGGCACTTCATGACTTAGGTTTACTCTATTTCTTTGATAGAGGACCTAGTTTCTCAGTGACCAAGGTCATTTCTCTGATAACTATTTTTCTTCTTAGACAACTTTTTTCAAATAAGTGTTTAAACACAATACTAACTCCATGTATCTCTACCAAAGATGCCTTGATCTCATATTTTCAGACTTCAGATGAATGATTCTAGATATTTTATGACATGGGTGGTTAAGAGTTATTAAAGCTTATGATTCAGATACTTTCAAACATTCAAAGTCAAATCCGAGAATACATTAGACTTATACTAGTTTAAATCAGTGGACATTCTTAACCCTGTATGATAGAAATTTCTGCAAAGGTTTCAGACATATAAACATGGTACACAACTTAGATTTCTCAAATCAGTTCAATCAATGCAACTGAGCAACTTATCTATACCAGAGCACAAAGTTCTGATATGAAATAATTTGAACAGATTTTCAAAGGATTTCAGCAGATGATTAATCAAAAGAAAAGAATTCTACGAGATTCACAGCATGGAACCAAACCAGTCAGACCAGCTTGAAGGAATGTGAGTGATTAGGATAAGCTGGCATAGGAAGTTACAACAATCATGAGAAGAGCATCAAGGCTATGTAGCTCAAAACATGGTAGCTGAGTCTGGAATACAGACAGATCAGCTTGTCATGTAGTGAAAATAAGGAATTCGAGTGGAACACACAGGAGCAAGAGAGTAATTCAAATATTTGGACAGGAAGAGTCCGGATGAAAAAGGATTAATGAGTCATTAATGCTCCCCCTATCTAGATGCAATGGATCATCTTATGAAATGAATTTTCTGAAAATCATCCATCTACTCCCCCTGACTAAATGCATTGAATGCACTGAACACCTAATACATGGTTTATAATTTGTGCTCATGGATCAGACATGTAATGCAATTAGAGAGAGAGACTACTTGAGACACCAAGTTCATTTCAGATTTTCAGTTGATTCTAATTAAGCAAGGATAGATTCACATAATATGTAAACATCTCAAACACACAATTCAGATGACAGAATTTAAACAAAGTGTTCAGAACTGACCTGAAGAGTAGGATCCTGGGGTTTTCATTTTTGAGTGCCTTGGTTTATTGACCCCTGTTTATTCCTTTTCAAGGCACATCTGCAACAATTTGATCAGTTTGATCCAGTTGGAACCCAAGCAGCCTTGGGTCCTGTATTAACCCTAACAAGCGTTCTGAATAGTTCCTTAGCAACATTGTCATCAAATTCCATCAAATAACAGTTGGCCATGGAGTGTCCAAATTTACCACAGTATTTACAATAAGCAACAGATTTTCTAATATTATGATGCACATTAACTGAAACATGAGGTCTATGTGCATGAGCATGAAATTGTCTGTTGTTTACATGAACATTTTGTCTCTTATTTTCAGTTGGCCAATAATTTGTAGATTTATGACCTGGCTTACCACACTTAAAACATGAAGAATTCATTCTGCTAGGGCTCTTATCGAGAGCATGTCTTTTAATAGGGATTTTAGCAGATTTTGAGATAAATGTATTTCCCTGAGCATGCCAGTAGTCCTTGACTGTATGACCATGCTTTCCACATTCGAAACACCTAATGTGCTTACCTCTAGACCCAGTATTATTCCTATGAGATCCTGACCAGCATTCAATAGCCTTGTGACCAGGCTTGTCACAATTGAAGCATATGATGTGCTTGTTTGAAACAGGTTTGTTTCTATGAGGGCCATAATGATTTGCAGAGAATTTAGCATACATCCTATCATCTTGTTTCATGACAAAGCATTCATTCATGAAATGACCATATCTACCACAGTAATGACAAGAGTCATCAGATTTCCTAGTAGCATGGTTTCTACCGAATGAGTTCTTAGAATGCATTGTTCCACAAATATGCTCATCATCCATCATTAATTCACAGTCATGCATTACGTGGCCTAGCTTACCACAGTAAAGACATGAATCATTCTTTTCATGTGCATGCGAATGAGTAACAGACTTATGAACAACATGCATTAACCCATCAGATTCTACAGAGCTAGCAGAGTTAACAACGCAGGTAGGGACAACCTTGACTTTATTCATATAAGCATTCTTTTTCAGTTGTTTACCCTTTTTCAAAGCTTTTGTTTGTTTTTCATTTTTCTGAGCCTTAAATTGAAATACTGATGATGAAGGTGTTTTCAAATTTTTATTTTGTTTTGGGGATTGACTTGAGGTACCAGCTACATCAGAGCTTTGCACAAAAGTGGTGTATAGCTGGTTTCTAATAATTTTCTTAACACCAGAACTGCAACTAATCCCCTTTCTTGAATTATCATCCTCACCTTCCATGACACCTTTCATTTTCCTTTATTTTCAGCATACTTGGATGATGAGTTTTCCAGATCATGAATTTTATTTTCTAGGGAAACAATGTGTAATTCAGAACTGGCAATCTCCTGTTCACTACAGTTAAGACACTCACTTAGCACCTTGTTTGCAATTTTATATTTCTCAACTTCTTATTCCAGATTGCATAGCCTTTCAGATTCCTCAACGCAGGCAGATTTTCCTTTTTCTAATGTGAGAAGCTTTTCGGACATACCAGTGTTTAACCGTTATAATTTTTCAGTTTCAGCTTTCAATTCAATGTTTTCCTCCTCAAGTTTTTTAGATTGAATTTTCTTATTAGCAGATCTTTCTCTCTCGATAGACAGAAGCCTCTCTGAAATAACAACATTTAGGACCATGAGTTTCTTGTTTTATTCTTTCAGTTCTTTGTTTTCTTTGGTCAGCTTCTCAATTTCTTCACCACTGGATACAGAATCCAGTCTTTCAATTAGTTCCTCCTCTCTTTGTGTGACTTTAATTTTCTCATTCAATAAATCTTTGTTTTCTTCTTTAAGAGAGGCAATCACTTTCATCAGCCATTCATTTTCACTGTAGAGTTCTTCATTGCATTTTCTTAGAAAAGAGCATTTGTTGCAAACTGACTCTACAGACGCAATATGTGAAATTTCCCTATTGATTTTATTTATTCTAGCTTCAAGATTTTCATTATTTTTCTGTAATTCTACGTTTTCAAGTTTCGGTTTGTCTATTTCACAGTTTATCTTATTCAACTCCTACAATTTTATTTGATGTTCATCGTTCTTAGTCTTCAGCTGATCTTCCAATTCAGAGATTTTATTTAAGCATTCTTGATTCGTATATTTCAAGGACGAAATCTGTTTCTTACTGTTATGAACATCTACCAGGCACATATCATAAGACTTCTTCAAAGTAGAACAAACTTCACAGGAGAACTCAGATTTACTTTGTTCGATCTTTTTCTTCAATCTTTTATTTTCTGATTTCATTTTCTTAGACACTTCTAACAACTCTTCATACATCACTATCAATTCATCAAATGAAGGTTCTTCTGATCTAGAGCTTACCTGAGACGCAGTATCATCATCATTCTATCTCCGATTGGCCATCAAGCACATCCATTCTTGCTCCCGATGAATGGTAGTAATCTTATCCATGATCTCCTTTCCAGATGCGCACATGAGAGCAAAATGAAATTTATCAGTATTAACTGCAGCTCTCAAAATATTAAGAGCTGTGACATTATCACGGTTCTTTGATCTGTCCTCGCTAGACCACTTAGTCTGATTTTAAGGTAACTTATGTGGGCCTTTTGATACAAGATTCCATAGATTTGGATCAATGGAATTCAGGTGAACACATAGGCCGCCTAGCCAGTTACTGAAGTTAGACCCATCGTAAACAGAAGGATGATCCATGGGTGCAGATCAATAAGAAATTTCGAAACAGAATGCAAAGGATAGTGATGCACTGAGCGTAAGATAGTAACACCAATAAAGCACCGAATATAGCAGGATCCTCTACAGATCGTTGGATCTGGATGCACAAAGACCTGCTCTGATACCAATTGAATGTGTCAAATGAATCCTAGATGGTATGCTCTGATACCAATTGATGTGGTGCAAAGCCCGGATTCAGAGGGGGGGTGAATGAATGCCCTTATAAAACTTAAAAACTTCGCCCAATTAAAAACTTAACTGTAACAATCAGAGATGCGGAATTAAAACAACCCAGGTTCTACCAAGTATGAAGGATAGTGAGCCGCTCAATCAAACATAAAACGTGCAGCCAACATGCTCACTTGACATAGAGAGACAGATCGTGCCTAAGCATTCATCTAACGGAATACGACAACCAAACCACAGTAGACAAGGGAATTTTTAGGTGGCTCGGTCCTCAGACCTACGTCCACCCCACACTCAAACCAGAGTGTGGCTTCCGCTGATACACAGCTTGCATCGTTGGGCCTCACAGTTTGCCTACAACAGCTGAGCGTCACAGCTTGCTTCCGCTGGGTAATACAGATTAGCCATCCGCTGCCTAACAGCTTGACCCGCGGGGTAATACAGCTTAGCCAACCAGAGGAATCCTCCTCTGAAATCGCTGAGCAACACAGCTTGCTCTGCTGACTTACAACTTGAAACAAAGGTATAAAAGAAAACAAAAGATGTTAAAACACATCGACTGAAAGCTGTAAATGATAGCAACACAGATGTGGCTCCCACGGAGCTGACTAGATTGGATTTGCTCCAGATTCCAGTAGGGACAGATCTTCTGATGAAGCTTCTCTTCTTCTCCTTGAACTCTCTCTCTCTCTCTCTCTCTCTCTCTCTCTCTCTCTATCTTTCTTTCTCTTCTTCTACCTCTCTTTCCTCTCTTGAACTCACGAACTCTCTTCTTCCTCTTCTGCTCTCTCTCAGGCTGGATCTTCCTAGCTCTTTTTCTCTTTCTGCTTCAGTTCTTCTTCTGCTACCAAAAGCTTCAGCGATATTCCAGCAGCTTCCTCTGAACGAGGAATCTTCTATTTATATCCTGGCAGCAGAGAGTTGAGCGCGTCCTCTCCACGTTTCCCGCCCAAATGCCTGATCCATATCTGACATTCTTAGGCCACGTGGCAGCATCCCAGTTCAACTGCTTTCCACGTGTCACGATCCTGGCACCTCCTCCATTCTGGGATCACGTGCCATTCTTAGACTCCACGAAAGGCACCTGTCAAAACGTCAGACTTAAAATCAGCTTCAGACAGTTAGATACGAAGTAGAGAATTGCACGGAGTTGATATATTGTCAGAACAAAATTGCACAGACTCAACTCAGCATTAGATTACATATGGATGGACTAAATGTTCACGCAGTACACATGTGCACAAAGTATGTGTGTTCGAGATGCAAGCAATGCACAGACATGGTGTGTGCACAAGCATGGAATGCACCGACTATGTATATGCAGAGTACAAACATTGCACGGACCATAGATGCATGAATCTCTTATGCATAGAGTTGGCTATGAGGTGTGCACAGACTTGGTTTAGCATGAGATTATGTATGCACAGACTCAGGTTTACAGAGCAGACAAAAACATAGACTTTGTTGAGATACGAGCAGACTATGTTGAGGCGCATAACGAGGATGCACTGACTTATATGCTCGCAGCAACTAGAGTTGCACAGACTTATATCCTTGTAGCAACAAGAGTTGCACAAACTTTCATATGCAAGATGTAGAACGTGCACCGACTATGGATGCAATGCACCGATCCTAGATGTGCAAAAGACTAAGACATATACCTACGTTATCTGCCAAATACCGTGGTATGCACAGACCAAAATAAAAGATGCATGGACTTTCTATATATATGAGAGACTAAAAACATGCACCGACTTTCAATGCATGTTGTCCATATGCTCAAGGTAATACTGCATTGACTTGGTCACGTGCAAAAACAAGGCTTGCATTGGCTTTGTGTATGCATGAACAGACTTAGTGTGTGCGTGAGCTACCTTGCTTAGACTTAGTTCGTGTAGAAGATAAATGTTGCACAGACTTGATCGCGTACAACGACAAGTGTTGCACCGACATGTTGCACCTTGACTAAAGCATGCACGAACTACATCTATGCAATGACAAGTGTTGCACCGACTTGGTGCCTGCAAAACATATAAGTGCGTAGACAAAAGATGCTCAGACCGAAACTTGCACTAAGGCAGAAGATGCACTAACACTAAGCTCCACAGCTCAATCTTGCACCGACCTAGCTAGCATGCAATACAAAGGTTGCATCGACATGATGCCAGCCCAATGCACAGACTGTACCGACCTTACATGGATGGAAACCGCTGACTACCATAAAAAACACATGAACTAACATACAAACCATCATCAAATTCAATGTATCACACTCAGTGTGACTTATAGTGTTGCTAACATCAAAACCATCATCAAATCAAAACCATCATCATAACCATAGGGGCACAATAAAGCCAAGATATACGGAAATCAAAACGACGGGAAACGACACTCTGGGCATACGCGATCCATCACTCGGCTGCTAGGTAAACCAAGCAGTAAAGGAGGAAGTCGCTACGCACACAGAGACGAGGATAATGGCAGTCGTAGGCTGGTCCGCTAGAGGACAGTAGCGGTCAAAGGTTGGGCCGCAAGAGGACTGTAGTGGTCATAGGTGAGGCCGCCTACACCTGTCAACTCTCACACCGACCTACCTAGTCAAACCACCCAGCGGTCTAAGATAGACGCGCTACACAGACTAGGCGGTCCAAGAGACAACCGCCACGCTAACTGCCTTAAGACAAAGACCTAAGTCAAACGACATATAGCGGCCTAAGAAAGGCGCGCTACAGCGAAGAAATGCATGAAGGTTGGGCCGCCAAGGCCAATCGACTTAAATCTTGACTAGGTTTAAACCACGGTAACATGAATACCGAGGTAGACTACAAACTACCGAAACCATCCCTTCAAGACGGGAACTCGAGGGAGGCCACTCACATGTGTGAGAACCCCACCGCACTCACACCGATACACGGTGACTCAATCGAGCGTAACATAAAGCCCGAGACACAAATATCTATGAGCATGCTAATCGAGGTAACACGGCACCTCCCGACACCCCAGAAACACGGACACAGAAACCAAGGGGTGTCCGGACACTCGCGAGGCCATAGGTCAGTCATTGGGTCTCAACGGGACCGACGAGACCCAAAACGAGCTTAAACACAACATTCCGGTTGACCTGAACCTTGGGTTCGGTCGATCGGACCTGGTCGGTCGACCGGACCTGGGCGGTCGGTCGATCGGATCAACAGTCGGACCCGACACGGTCCGCGGGTGACTTCCGGTCGACTGGCCCATCTGGTCCGGTCGACCGATCACGGCGGAAAAATGGCAAAACCCTAACCTCCGGGCCCGATTCCACACCCCGTTCGATTCCGATCGAAGGGGATAACAACCACAATAATCATACTGAACTTCCACCCTCCGAAAGGGGTCAAAACAACGCACAAACGACTTGAAATGGGCAATTCCACCGAATTGACCCTAATTGAGTCACCGGGTTTCCCGGGCTCGTACTGGCCCCAAATGGCAACCAAACAATTCGAAATCAGCGGATCTGGAACGCTGACATTCCAGGGGTTCGATTGATACCAACTGATCTAAAAATCGTCGCCATTTTTCGGTGAAGCCTGCGAACACCCCAAAAGCATGGTTTTACCCCAACAAGACAAAACCCACTCAAACTCGCACCGAACAACGTGAAATTATAGGGAAAACGTAGAGGAGAAGTAGAGCTTCCATATCCCTACCTCCACCGAAGATTCTGTGCACCGAGGTGACTAAACCATGCCGAAAATCACGTCGCGAGCTCGACCGTTGGCTTTGAATCCACCATTCGGGATCGCGCCAGAAACAGTCCGATCCTCGCCCCATCGTGCTCAGGACCACTCGACGACATCTCCTCTACCTGCCCGAGCCTCCTCCGTCTGCAGCCGGAGCCGAGAGGGCGAGAGAAGAGAGAAAACGGGCGAGAGAGAAGTCACGGCGGCGAAATGAGAAGGGAGGAGAGAGGAAGGAAAGAAAAAGGAAAAGAATTAGGAATTTTTCCTAATTTTCAAAATTTTGATTTTTGGTCCGAAAATCGACTAATTCAGAAAAATACGTAAAAATAGTCGAAACGATCCTCGGGAAGAGTACAACGTAACTGCGGCGTCCACAAGTTGATGAACTAAGAAATAAACTCACCACAGGGTTCCATAACTAGTATGAGAGAAAAACCCACGTGGATCGTAAAACTCAACTCAAGACCCACAAAAGCGATCCGAAAACTCTCCAAAAAGGATCCGAAAGATCCGTTAAGAACCCAGGGTATTACTGCCTCCCCTCCTTCAAGAAATTTCATCCTTAAAATTTAAGGAAAGAACAAGAAGAAGCAGGGATGAACAAACCCCAAGACGTAACTTGAAATAGCATGAATCTCAAAAAACACAGTTTAGAGGAACACCGCCAGACCATCATCACAGGCACACGCTCTGGATCTCAAGGCAAAGCAATCCACAGAATGGGCATGGCACACTAGTGAACGCAAGTCTGACACCTCCGAAATAAGGCAACTTCGCTTATGTCTCACAGGAAAAGAGACACGACACATGCCACGACGACAACTATCGATAAAACAAAATGACAGACACGACAAGCATCAGCTTAAACAAGGAAGCATAGTCCTCTCAGTTGACAACTCGACACATCAGCTCTAGTGCCAATGGCAACCACGAAACCTGGCACACAGGACGCCAACGATAGTATCGGACCACAAACACAATCAAGTCAGTCCTCATTCAGACGTTACATCTGATCGAGTCGCAAGCTAACTCCACCAAGAAATAAGAGTACAGCACAACTAACTGACAAGATCTCGGTCCACACAGTGCCAAGACAGATTCATGAGGAAACTGTTGGGTTCGGTGCAGTATTCAGAGGGGGGGTGAATGAATATAACCCGTTTAAAAAAACCTTCACCCAATTAAAACTAGAATAATAACAAGACAGATTCGACAATCTGAAGCTCAACTGGAATTTCGCTCTCTTGACAGATTAAAATATTCTAAGAAAAACTAATCAACACTTCTGCTCAAACAGCAGCCAAACGCTTAGAGCGCCCCTATGCAATCATCTAGCGGAAGCAAAAACAGATAAATCAAACCACAATGCACACGGGGTTTTTTAGGTGGTTCGGTCCTCCAGACCTACATCCACCCCACACTCAACCGAGTGTGGCTTCACTAGCTCACGCTAGAAACAGCAGACTCAGTCTGCAACAGGTGCTGCCACACAGCTTGACTAGGGGAACAACCTCCCCTCTTCCTCCCAACCGGAGGGAACCACTAGTGACACCAGTCACTAGCAAACCAGAGACGCAAGTCTCTCTTCCTCCAGACCGGAGGGAACACCTAGTCTTGCAACCCACAAGACTAGAACCGGAGGACCAATCCTCCCTTCCTCCAAACCGGAGGGAAACCACAAGTAGCTCCCAGCTACTTGCAACCGGAGATCAGATCTCCCTTCTCCTGATCCACAGGAGGAACTCGATCCCCAACAGGGCAATCAGAAGACCAAAGGTAATCAGAAAAATAAAGGTAAAATAATAAACGAAAATAACACAGCAATCAGAAAGCTGTAAAATGAAATGCACAATGTGGCTCTTAAAGAGCTGACTGGCCTGGATTTGATCCACGGTCCAGTGAAGACAGATCTTCAACCAATCTCTCTCAGTCTCTTCTTCTCACGATCTCTTTCTTTCTTTTTCTTTCTCTCTGCACTTCTCTTCTTCTTTCGCTAATCTCTTACTCTCTGCTCTTCTCTTCTTTCTCTTTTCTTTCCTCTTTTGTGCTGAATCGACAGCTTCTCTTCACTCTTCCTTTTTCTTTCTCTCTGCCTCTCTTCTATCTCGATCTCTTACTCAATCTCTCTTTCTTTCTCTTTCTCACTCTCTTTCTCCTCTTCTTTTTCCTTTTCTTCTTCTCTATCTGGATCGTGGCTCTCTGTATGGACTTTTCTTCTTGCCAACTCGATCGATCTTCTTCTGTGGAAGAAGGCTCATATATATAGCAGCAGCAGCAGCATCAGCCCCGACGTGTGACCTCCACATTTCCAGCCCTAAGTATTCGGACCACGTGGCAGTCTCTCAGCAGGCTTCATTCCAGCCTCGGATCACGTGCTGCCCAGTCACTTGGGAATGTTCTTCCTCGAACCTGCAAGGAGATACGAACCATTAAAACTGAGAGCCACAATAACTAAAGCTGCACGAGGTATGTGGTAGCAGTTCTAGATGCACTGAGAACGACACAACATTCAGTAGTGACAAAAACAAACACTACAATGAGAACGACACGAAGTCACTGTAACAAAACAATCACTACGAAAAGAACGACACGAGGTAGGATGAGAACAGCACGAAGTAAGGAGAGAACGACACGAGATACATACTGTAACAGAGATGACACTACAAAGATAACGACACGAAGACGATGAAAACAGTACGAGGTAATAAGAAGAACGACACGAGATACATACGATGACTACAGCACGAAGTACAGAAAATGACACGACATAATAAACAGCAAAGAGAACGGCACGAGAACAACATGGATTGAAACCAACTCGAATACGAAAACAAAAACTGACACGAAGTGTGGTCACAAGACAAGACAGACACGGGGTCTAGGAAAGACAACACGAGGACAGAAAAATAGACACGGCTATCACGACACGTGATGAAGCAGTGAAACCAGAAGAAAAAACGACTCGAGGAGACACGGAGACAATACGAAGACACAATAAGGAAACGACACGAAGTCATAAAAACAACTTGACGACACAAACACAGAAACAACAGAAACCGACACGAAGTGTGGTTACAAAACAAGAAGGACACGAGGTCTTAGGAAAAACAACACGAAGACATAATACGGAAACGACACGAAGTGAAACAACACTTGAAAACATAAGAGAAACAACTCGAGCATAAAATAGCTCGAATGAACGACTCGAAGACGAGGCGACACGGGCTGACCACGACACGAAGACACATAACAGAAACCGTCACGAGTTGAAAACAACACGAAGACGGTGAGAACAGCACGAGGTGAAACGACACGGGTTGACAACAACTCAAGGACAAAAAATAGAAACCGACACGAAGTAAGTGAGAACAGCACGAGGTGAAACGAGAACGACACGAAGTGTTACTGTAGCAACACGGAGACACGAATGCAAAAACAACACGAAGACACGAAGACAGACCAACACGAAGACGTAAACACAACACGAAGACATAGACACTAAAACAACACGAAGACGATGGATGCTACAGTGCAATGACTAGACTTGAAATTCAAAGCAAACGGCTGTACAGACTTGAAGATGTGAAGCCAATGTACAGACTTTGAAGAACAGTCCAATGTATGGACTTTGAAATCGAAGACCAATGTGCAGACTTGACAGTGAAGACTAGTGTGCAGACTTCAAGGAGGTTGGCGTGTCAATGTACAGACTTGATGAAGACTGATACATGAACAGTAATGCATAGACTTAGGAGCATATGACACGGCTGTACAGACTTCACGCGTTGACGCTGTACATACTTCCAATGAAGTGCGTTGACGCTGTACAGACTTTGCCTAAGACGCTGTACACACTTAGCCTAAGACAATGCATGAACTGACGTTGTATATACTTAGCCAATACAATGCATAGGCTTGAACGAGAGTCCAATGTATAAACTAGCATGATGCACAATGACACAGTCCAGTGTATAGACTATGCTACCCAGACATGATATATGCAGAGACATGATATCTGACAGAATGCAATGCACATATATAAAGAGCAAATGCCATCAATGCTAGACATCATCATTCATGTTGCTATCAATATGCAGAATGCTCAAGAATAAGAATGCATAGAAATGCACTTTATTTATTGCAATCATCAATGCACAATAACATTGCTATCATCAAAATACAATATCAAATGCACTCAAATGCACTCACTGTCTTGCTATCATCAAAATCAAATAGCATTGCTATCATCAAGGCGACATAGCACATGCTTGTGCCTAAGAGGCACATCATTCTCCCCCTTTTTGATGATGGCAACACAATGTGACAGTGAGTCACACACAAGATTAACACAATGTGACAGTGAGTCACACACAAGATTTTCTCCCCCTTTGACATGATCAAAAAGAGAAAAACAGTAAAAACAAGAGTGCAAGGTGCATTATGCATGCAAATTCCTCTAGAACATTCTCCCCCTGAATGTAAGACTCCCCTGAATTATTTCTCCCCCTAAATAAAAGCTCCCCCCTTGAGAAGGAATATGAACAGATAAACAAGGTAGAGAAGGTAGGAGGGTCACTCGACAACAGCTGAATCATTGGTTCAGAGAATAAGCCTGATTATAAACAATAGTTAAAGTATAAGAATCATCAACATACAATTTTCAAAAATTCAGGTTTAACAGTGATAAATCTAGAGTAAAACACCTGACCCCTGAAAAAGAGTTTTAGATTCCATTTATAGCAATGAATCTAGGGCACATGGTATTAATAGATAAGTCTGAAATAATACCATTTTGTGTCTAAACATGGAAGTTCAAGAAAGACAACTTGAATATGTATTGAGAAAAACAATTTTCACTCAATGACCTTTGATTTCAAGGGGTTACAGCAGTTTGATTTTCATTTTTCAATTTCTGAACCTGAACTAAGTGAATAGACCGGTGGCATTTATGCTGTTGACATTAGGTGTACACCTTGATCAGAGGCAGGTACCCCCAGTTACTAGGCATAAACTACTAGACCTATTTCAGATCAAAAATCACAAAGAATAGTCTTCACTTTTGACATTAAGGGTACACCTTGATTAGAGGCCAGTACTCTCAGTTACTTGGTGAGGACTCCCCCTATAGATTTGACCCTATGAACAGAGATATTCTGAATCACCTCATGACATGTGAAGTCTCCTGCTTCTTGGAAGGAGTTCACAGTTTCTCAGTGCAATCAGCCATTGCTCTGTCACTATGTTTAGTTCTTAACATTAATGATCTTATTTACTGCTGCCCTTAATTCTTTTAGAGTGATTGTTTGAAAAACATTACACACTCTTGTTCACCTGTTCTAGACATTTCCAGATTAACACATTTAGGTATTAAAAAAAAACCTTTTCTATTTTAGCCATGAGACAAAGATTAAGAGCTATAAAAGTTTTCTTTTATCTCAAATTCTGAAGTGCAGACACTTAACTCTCTAATTTATAAAGGTTAAACCTTTAATTCCTTTCAGTTTGTAAGATAAATTCTTATAAAAGAACAATTGTAATAATCACAACTCAATGTACTAAACCAGATACAGAACTGTTGTTCAGTGAGAATGATAAGAAAAGGATAGCAATTGGCAAAATGGTTCAATGAGCAACTGATGTCAAAGAATATGAATCATTTGAATGAGAACACTGAGAAGTGAATAGGATTCAATGAATTGAATAGAACTCTCAGATCCCCCTGACATCGTGATGCAAGAGATATGCTATGCAATCAATTCAGCTTTATGCATCCAAGTCATGAGCATTTTTATCCTTTTTCAGATTTTTCAACATATGATGCAGTACACTATTCTACATGAAGACTAGACCCATGGTACTAGGCGGAGGACCTGGTCTCAAAGACCATCTCACACATGGTAAGAACCTTCAGGCAGATTTTCTTGCCTTTTAGTAACTTACCATTTGATATACCAGGGTTATACAGATGATATATGCAGTGCAAAGCAGTCCCATTATGCATTGAAAAACATGCAGTCTTCAGCAATAGGCAAATGATTGTCATGCAGATGAAATGTGTAAACATAAGACACATGCATTGACTGAGTGTACTAAATGACCCAATTAAAATCAGTGCAAGTTATGCATTTAATAACAAGCATGCAATGTATTGAGCCTCAATGCAAAATATGGCAAGAGAGAAGAGCATCATATATGTAGAAGTAAACTCAGTAGCTGAGTCTGGAATGCAGACTGATCAGCTAGACAAGAGAAGATCATACATCAAACAAGTAAATCAACATGAAATTCTCATTTTTCATACTCACAAATTCAGATAATGAATTTAAACAAAGTTCAGAACTAACCTGAAGGATTGAATCCTGGGGTTTTCATTCTTGAGTGCCTTGGTTAACCCCTTTCATTTCCAAGGCACACCTGCAAGATAAAATCAAGTTGATCCTGCAGGAACCCAAGAAGTCTTGGGTCCTGAATTAACCCTCACAGGTGTTCTGAATGGTTTCTTAACAGAACTATCATCATAGCCCATCAACTTATGGCTGGACAAGGAATAACCAAATTGACCAGACTTACCATGATAACGAATAAAATTTAAGTTCCTTTTATGCACCTTATTGTAAGCATTAAGTTCATGTGCATGAACATTAAAATTTCTGTTATATGCTTGGGCATGAGATTGGTGTAAGTGAACATGATTGGTTCTGTTATTCACATGGAAATGTTTCTTTTCATAACCAGACAGCCAACAGTTACCAGCTCTGTGGCCTGGCTTTCCACAGTTGAAGCATGTCGAGTTTTTCTTTTTATCAATTGAATTATTTCTAACAGAATCATTGAAAGCAGGGAATTTTACAAATTTAGAATTCAATCTATTTCTCTGAGCATGCCAGCAATTTTCAACCATGTGGCCCAATTTGCCACAATGAAAACATTGAGTGTTCTTTTCATGAGATGCATGATTTTTGACATGGAACAGTTTATCATGCATTTTAACAGCAGATAGATCATCTAATTTTATTTGTCTACAATCATGCATGAGATGACCTATTTTATGACAGTAAAAACATTGAGGCCTTTTGGTTTGAGCAGAAGAAGGTTTCTTCACAGTAGGCTTCCTAGCAGGAATTCTATCATACTTCAATTCATCCTTCTTCATCACAAAACAATCAGCCATCTCATGGCCAAACTTTCCACAGTAAAAACATTTGACATTCTTTCTTTTAACATGAGACTGTTTGGCCTGAGACGTTTCAGCATACAACTTTTTATTCTGTTTTGTTTTCTCGCTCTCAGTTTTTTTTTGCTTTTCTATCTGATTAGCAGGCAAACATGAAGGAGAAGCTGAAGTGCTAGCTAACTCAGAGCTACGCACAAAGGTTGTGTACAGTCTTTTTCTCTCTTCCTGTTTACTACCTTCATCAGAGACTTTCTTCTTAGATGTAGCCTTCAAATTTTCTTTATTCTTAAAAGATTCAAACAACGATTTGTTCAGTTCAGTGATTTCATTTTTGAGAGAAGAAATGAGCATTTCAGAATTTGTGACTTTTTCATTAAGCATAGTATTGACAATTTTGTAGCTGTCTATTTCTTCCATTAATATGCTCACTCTCTCACATTCATTTTCAACTGAACTCTTCCCTTTTTCAAGTATTAAAAGTCTCTCAGAATTAGCAGAATTCAGCAGTCTCAATTCTTCATTTTCTTGTTTTAGTTTTTCATCCTGACTTAGCTCATTTAGTGAAATTTGATCACCATTAATTGAGCTCATTTTTTCTTCCAGTTCATATATCTTATCTGTGAGTTTCTGATTTTTATTTTCCAAAACAGAAATTTTTTCTTTACTCACATTCAGATTAGCTAAGCACATATCATGAGATGTTTTCCGTTCTTGACATTTTTCACAATGAGCATTCGAATTAGTCTGATCACATTTCTTTTTCAACTTTCTATTTTCAGATCTCAAATATTTACATCTCTCAGAAAGTTCATCGTACATATCCCATAATTCAACAATTGAAATATCTTCAGATTCAGATTCAGAATTTACCTGGGATGAGGAAACTTCATTGTCCTGGTTGTCCATCAAACAGCTATCATTCTGCTGGTTATGCGCAGAGATAACTTTGTCATATATCTCTTTTCCAGAATTGCACCTGAGAGCAAAAGAATATACATCAGTATTAACAACAGCTCTCAGGATATTGAGAATCATGGTATTTTCACGGTCCTTCACTCTGTCCTCTTTAGACCATTTGGTCTCATCATGAGGTAATTTGTGTGGGCCTTTAGATAGTAGACTCCACAGTTTGGGATCAATGGAGTCTACGTACACAGCTAGGCCTACTAGCCAACTTTCAAAGTTAGAACCATCATAAACTGCAGGACGACCCATATGAACAAGTGGCAAACAGATTCAGCGCAGTAAAACAAATGACACGAAATGCACTGAAACCAGATGATCAAAATAAAGCACAAGTCAATGAAGTAAAACACGATTTAAAGAGACCCACTCTGAAATGCACCAACAATTAGCAGGATCCTCTGCAGATTGTTAGATCTGTTCAGTCAGAGACCCGCTCTGATACCAATTGTTGGGTTCGGTGCAGTATTCAGAGGGGGGGTGAATGAATATAACCCGTTTAAAAAAACCTTCACCCAATTAAAACTAGAATAATAACAAGACAGATTCGACAATCTGAAGCTCAACTGGAATTTCGCTCTCTTGACAGATTAAAATATTCTAAGAAAAACTAATCAACACTTCTGCTCAAACAGCAGCCAAATGCTTAGAGCGCCCCTATGCAATCATCTAGCGGAAGCAAAAACAGATAAATCAAACCACAATGCACACGGGGTTTTTTAGGTGGTTCGGTCCTCCAGACCTACATCCACCCCACACTCAACCGAGTGTGGCTTCACTAGCTCACGCTAGAAACAGTAGACTCAGTCTATAACAGGTGCTGCCACACAGCTTGACCAGGGGAACAACCTCCCCTCTTCCTCCCAATCGGAGGGAACCACTAGTGACACCAGTCACTAGCAAACCAGAGACGCAAGTCTCTCTTCCTCCAGACCGGAGAGAATACCTAGTCTTGCAACCCACAAGACTAGAACCGGAGGACCAATCCTCCCTTCCTCCAAACCGGAGGGAAACCACAAGTAGCTCCCAGCTACTTGCAACCGGAGATCAGATCTCCCTTCTCTTGATCCACAGGAGGAACCCGATCCCCAACAGGGCAATCGGAAGACCAAAGGTAATCAGAAAAACAAAGGTAAAATAATAAACGAAAATAACACAGCAATCAGAAAGCTGTAAAACGAAATGCACAATGTGGCTCTTAAAGAGCTGACTGGCCTGGATTTGATCCACGGTCCAGTGAAGACAGATCTTCAACCAATCTCTCTCAGTCTCTTCTTCTCACGATCTCTTTCTTTCTTTTTCTTTCTCTCTGCACTTCTCTTCTTCTTTCGCTAATCTCTTACTCTCTGCTCTTCTCTTCTTTCTCTTTTCTTTCCTCTTTTGTGCTGAATCGACAGCTTCTCTTCACTCTTCCTTTTTCTTTCTCTCTGCCTCTCTTCTATCTCGATCTCTTACTCAATCTCTCTTTCTTTCTCTTTCTCACTCTCTTTCTCCTCTTCTTTTTCCTTTTCTTCTTCTCTGTCTGGATCGTGGCTCTCTGTATGGACTTTTCTTCTTGCCAACTCGATCGATCTTCTTCTGTGGAAGAAGGCTCATATATATAGCAGCAGCAGCAGCATCAGCCCCGACGTGTGACCTCCACATTTCCAGCCCTAAGTATTCGGACCACGTGGCAGTCTCTCAGCAGGCTTCATTCCAGCCTCGGATCACGTGCTGCCCAGTCACTTGGGAATGTTCTTCCTTGAACCTGCAAGGAGATACGAACCATTAAAACTGAGAGCCACAATAACTAAAGCTGCACGAGGTATGTGGTAGCAGTTCTAGATGCACTGAGAACGACACAACATTTAGTAGTGACAAAAACAAACACTACAATGAGAACGACACGAAGTCATTGTAACAAAACAATCACTACGAAAAGAACGACACGAGGTAGGATGAGAACAGCACGAAGTAAGGAGAGAACGACACGAGATACATACTGTAACAGAGATGACACTACAAAGATAACGACACGAAGACGATGAAAACAGTACGAGGTAATAAGAAGAACGACACGAGATACATACGATGACTACAACACGAAGTAAAGAAAACGACACGACATAATAAATAGCAAAGAGAACGGCACGAGAACAACATGAACTGAAACCAACTCGAATACGAAAACAAAAACTGACACGAAGTGTGGTCACAAGACAAGACAGACACGGGGTCTAGGAAAGACAACACGAGGACAGAAAAATAGACACAGCTATCACGAAACGTGATGAAGCAGTGAAACCAGAAGAAAAAATGACTCGAGGAGACACGGAGACAATACGAAGACACAATAAGGAAACGACACGAAGTCATAAAAACAACTTGATGACACAAACACAGAAACAACAGAAACCGACACGAAGTGTGGTTACAAAACAAGAAGGACACGAGGTCTTAGGAAAAATAACACGAAGACATAATACGGAAACGACACGAAGTGAAACAACACTTGAAAACATAAGAGAAACAACTCGAGCATAAAATAGCTCGAATGAACGACTCGAAGACGAGGTGACACGGGCTGACCACGACACGAAGACACATAACAGAAACCGTCACGAGTTGAAAACAACACGAAGACGGTGAGAACAGCACGGGGTGAAACGACACAGGTTGACAACAACTCAAGGACAAAAAATAGTAACCGACACGAAGTAAGTGAGAACAGCACGAGGTGAAACGAGAACGACACGAAGTGTTACTGTAGCAACACGGAGACACGAATGCAAAAACAACACGAAGACACGAAGACAGACCAACACGAAGACGTAAACACAACACGAAGACATAGACATTAAAACAACACGAAGACGATGGATGCTACAGTACAATGTCTAGACTTGAAATTCAAAGTAAACGGCTGTACAGACTTGAAGATGTGAAGCCAATGTACAGACTTTGAAGAACAGTCCAATGTATGGACTTTGAAATCGAAGACCAATGTGCAGACTTGACAGTGAAGACTAGTGTGCAGACTTCAAGGAGGTTGGCGTGTCAATGTACAGACTTGATGAAGACTGATACATGAACAGTAATGCATAGACTTAGGAGCATATGACACGGCTGTACAGACTTCACGCGTTGACGCTGTACATACTTCCAATGAAGTGCGTTGACGCTGTACAGACTTTGCCTAAGACGCTGTACACACTTAGCCCAAGACAATGCATGAACTGACGTTGTATATACTTAGCCAATGCAATGCATAGGCTTGAACGAGAGTCCAATGTATAAACTAGCATGATGCACAATGACACAGTCCAGTGTATAGACTATGCTACCCAGACATGATATATGCAGAGACATGATATCTGACAGAATGCAATGCACATATATAAAGAGCAAATGCCATCAATGCTAGACATAATCATTCATGTTGCTATCAATATGCAGAATGCTCAAGAATAAGAATGCATAGAAATGCACTTTATTTATTGCAATCATCAATGCACAATAACATTGCTATCATCAAAATACAATATCAAATGCACTTAAATGCACTCACTGTCTTGCTATCATCAAAACCAAATAGCATTGTTATCATCAAGGCGACATAGCACATGCTTGTGCCTAAGAGGCACAACAGAAACAATGACAAAATGACAACAACAACAACACTTGCGGAATGCCAGCTCCGTACTGAACACAGAACCACAGAACGCAACTGCAAACTAGGTCACATCAAGGCACAATAACAGCTGAACACACGACTATAATGGATTAGTCATGCAACAAGTAGCTCACCAAGAAAAGACCCATGACGACGAGAACAACAATCTCAGGAAACACATCTCAAGGACCACGATCACGTCCTGAGAGCACAACGCCCAAGAAAGAATACAGAGGAGCAGAGGGTACTCAACCAGTAGAAATGCCGACAGATTCCCCAATACTCACAAATGCCAGTGTCAACACCATAAAGCCTCCAAGAATAACGGTGTGGCAACAGACAACATCAAGGCACACGAAGCCAAGATGAAGTCACATCGAGAAAAACAATTCTCTCGATCGGCCAGAATCTCACAACAACGATCCTCGACCCGTGGGTAATCAGCCCACACGTTTCAGCTACACACTCACACAACGCACACAGGCATAAGAAAACACCTCGTCATTCGCATCTCAGCACGCGCATGGCGCCATCGTAATTCATGAAAACCGCAATATAACACGCCACGAGTACTGATCCTGCGAGCAACCGATCACAAGGGGCCTAAGTGCAAATGAAGGAGAGTACCAGCTTCAGCACAAAGCACAAAAAAAAGGCTAATCTCAGCTTACCATTACGTCATGAAACAATAAATGAGCCTTCACAACACATCGGCCGCTAGACACGGCACGACGAACACGGCGCACAACGGCTCTCAACACAAAGATAGGTCAAAAGCTAAGCAATCGCAGAACAAAGAGCAGATCAGGCTCCGAATAAATACTATCTACACTTAAGTAGACACAGGACAAAGGTCTCACTAAGATAGCAATTCCGAGGCTTACCTCGAAAAGACTCCACCAAATAGGATGAGAAGCATCAAGCTCACTAACAGTAGCTCACCAGGAAGGGAAATCCTTGGTTCGCTTGAGCATCTTCTCAATCGAGGCAACAAAGCAATCACTTCAACAAAAACGAAATACCTTAGGAGCTGAACAGACTTAAGCTGGGATGACCAAAATAATGTAAGAACGTGTACGGCCATCGCACCAACTCAAAAAGTCACCAGCCACCTGAACAAACCACGGAAAAATCTCGAACAATGTACTGCAGATTCAAGCCGATCGGTGAACTCTACCAAGTTCAGCACGATCAAGACAAACACCACGACGAAAAAGGAGCGCATCCTGACGAGAGCAAACCCATCTCGCACAGTGCTAACACAGCACGCACAAGACAACACACGGAAACAAAGCGACAAAGAATCACGAAACCTAAGTCGGTGAAAGACTATACTGGACTTTCAGGACTCTGGAAACTGTATATCCTGGATTCCCATGTACTTCACAATAATGCTCTGATACCACCTGTGACGACCCGGACTCCAGATACCGGATATACCCGATAGGACTACCGAGCAGACCCGATACCACTTGGAACCCATTGTTGACACCCGTTTTAGCTCACAAGTTGTGTCGTTTCTCTTATTCATCATTTTTGATGCCCCGAATTAGCCATTATTTTGGAGCTTTCTCGGATGGATTTCAAGCCCATTCTTACCATTTCATATCCTTTAAGTCTTGGAGATCATGATTTCCTAGAGCCTTGGAGCTTATTTTATCAAATTCCAGCTTCCAAGTCAAACTTACGGCCCATTTAGGCCAGCTTCCCTCAAGTAATCGGCTCTCTCTCACTACGCAGTCCTGAAAGTGGTCCTTTTTTATCTCCTTCTGTTCCTCTTTTCAAAGAGTTGTCTTCATCAAAGTTGTTCATCTTTCAAATATCTACAATTTCTTCTTCTATGCTTTTGGCCAGTTCTGCACCTATTGCGAGCTATTCACATTTTTTCGGCGAGCTGTGATGTTCACCTATTTTCCAGAATTTTTCTCTCTATTCTAGCCCCATTTTCTCCCTCTTATTGTCATTTTATCAACTTACTTTCTTCATGAAAGTTATTCCTCTCTCAGTTATCTACAATTTCTTTTTCTACCACTTTCGCTAGTTCTGCACCGTTTGAGAGATACGCTTCAATTTCTGAAGTCGCACGTAGTCTACCCGGAATTTTCCTTCATCGGTGTGAAGGTCTACTGGAGGTGCGTTAGAGCATCATGTAATGGCCCAGTGTAGACCGCCAGAGCAGTGTGACGGTCCTACGATAGACCGTCACACTGAAACTTGCCCGAAAACACCCTGTTCGACCCCTAGAGCGTGGCGGTCCTACCCTAGACCGTCAGAGTCCATGTGACGTTCTAGTATGGGTGCGTTACACCGAAACTTATCCAAAATCGTCCCGTTTGACCCCAGAGTGTGACGGACCTACCCTAGTCCGTTACATAACTTTGACGGTCGTACGATAGACCATTACACACACCTGAGAGTCCAATTCGTGCTGGACTCTGCTCCGTTTCTGTGCAACGGACCTATCTTGCAGAGCCCATAACTTCTTCAATTCTTATCCAAATTGATCCCCATTTTTTCCTACTTCTAGCCCTTTGTATTATCTTAAATTTGGTTCATAGAAATCAAATTTTCATTAGCTATATCTCTCGAGATCTGGGTCGCAAGATTAAGATTTAAGTATCCTAGTTCAACTAAAACTCTGTAGATAAGGCTCCGGGGCTACCTTCCAAGAGCCATATCTTCTAGAATCCTCCTCTGAATTGATCCCCGTTTGTTCCTATCTCTTGCCCTTAGTATTATCTCAAGTTTGATCCAGAGAACTTGATTTATCTTAGACTCTATCTCCGGGAATCGTGATAAGAAAATGGGGATTTCACCACTTTTCTATAAAAACTGCCCAGTTCGCAGTTGCAAAGGGGGGCTTTTTCCGGACGTGAGGCGAAGCCATGCTGCAACTCCAACTCACAACTTCGACCCTATCTTGGAGAGGGAAGTATTAGCTTTCCATTACATCCTTCTGGGCTTGATTTTATGGTCTACACTCTTAGTTCTAGTCTCCTCAAAATCACAAATCATCACAGTTTTCTACATTTTCTGCTACATGTGTTTTTCTCTGTTTTGCATCAATGATTTCTCTCTATTCTCTCAATCAAATCTCGTGATTTCAAATCTCATGCATGCACAACACACCCACCTATCTTTTCCACCCTTTCACAGGGGTTAAAAACCTCCCCCCGGTGCATTCTCCCCCTTTTATTCATGCTATTTTATCACTTTGGGCAGATTTCTACACTTCATGTTCTAATGATTTTTACCTTTGTGTTTCATCTTTGTTTTGCAGGAGAGCATGAATACAACGTGAGGCCCTCTTCATCTAGCAGGCTGGAAGGAGAGGAGGTTTGAATCCACAAATTCCCCGCACCCCATTTCAAGCGCGATCAAGTTTTCTTTCCAAGATACACGGCGCCGTTCTTTACACTTCTTCATCCTTTGGCGTTGTTGAAACCTTGGTGGTGATCACGGTTAGTATTTCTCATCCTTTCATTCCCCTTGTCTTTGATTCACATATTTATGCATGTATGTATTGAAAGGGGGCATGATAGGAATCTAATTAAAAAACAAATCAACACTTTTTTTGCGATCACGGTGGGACACCAATGCCCATCACGTTTGTTTTCATGCTCTTTTGTGAGTTGGGTGTGTGCATGTGCATGTTTGGGTGATATTTTATCCATTCTTCCACTGTTTGGGGGGTTTTAAGGGCTCTGGTAGTGTGACGGCCCTATAGTAGACCGTCAGAGCAGTGTAACGGTCATTTGGTAGACCATTACAGATTTTGGCAGTCCTGCGCACATGCTCACAGGGCCGTGTTCGTCGGGGCATAACTTTTGATCCCGGAGTCCGATTGAGCTGATTCTTGTTGCGTTGGATAGCCCTTTGTATTGTCTTTCCATCCATACATCATTTTCCTCATTTTGTTAACATTTGCATATTCTTATATTGTCCAACGTTTTAAGTTTTGTGCATAAGTTCTGCAGGCATGCTCAGGGACAGGTTCACAGGTACATCTTTACTCAGTGATTTGACTGTCTTCCCGATATCTGATTGCACTAATTTTTGTTCCATTGGATAGTCCTTTGTATTATCTTTCCATCCATATACTACTTGCATCATTTGGGTCACGTTTACTTAGTTAGAAATTGTCATCATTTTAGCATTTTGTCCATAAAATCTTCATGTGGTCTGCGCATAGGTTCACGGGGGCATCTTTGCTCAGTGATTTGATTGACCTCCCGGGGTCAGATTGATCTGTTCTTGGGCTCGTTGTGTAGACCTTTGTATTGTCTTTCCATCCATATACTATTTGTCTTATTTGGATCATGTTTACATGGTTTAATTTTATCTTGATTTTCTAGTTTTAGGCTAGAAATTACATGCACTCCGGTGCACATAGGGTCATACATTGCATATCATAGTTGCATTTCCTACCTTGGTAAGTGATCCTCTCGCTCCCATATTCCTTGGGCTCGACTAGGTGATCTTATCCGGGACCTCCATAAGTCCCCGCGAGCCGTGGATTCCCACATGGACGCCGGGCCGGTTGTACCTTTCCACACCTTAGGTTTGCATTTGCATACGTGTGAGGGAGTTAACCTTAGTCAACACAAAGTTTGGACCTTATTCCCATAGGATTCCTATCTTGAGGGAATTTTTCCTAATTCAAATCATTAAAAGGTCTATTAAAACCCCTAAAAGATTTCCCATCATATTAACTTATTTGACTTGGGTGAAAATTTTCACATTGCATTGTTTATGTTGTTTGGGCTTGTCCAAGCCCATTAGTGGTGTTTTGTGCTGCATCCACATGTTTTGTTGTTGTTAGGCCCACTTAAGTCAGTCCATTTTGTTGGTTCATTGTCCAGTCCATTGTCCCGTGGTCTATTGTCCATTCATCTTTACATTAGTGGGTCAGCCCCCCTTGTTCTCAAGCCCATTAAGCCCTTGCTTCCCCATTTGTATTGTCCTTGATCTCCTTGTATTAAGTCTCTATTTTCCCTGATGGAGTATCATTCTAACGCCTTGTATCATTATTTTTCTTAATCTTCTTCCTATTCCCGCATGGAATCCTCTTCCCACGCGGGCCCATCTTCCCGTGGTCCTTCTGATCCATCCAAGGAACAAGCTAATCTCATGGCCCATCTTTCAAGCCTTGTTCACCAAATGGACCCGGCCCAGGCCCAACGTCTTATTGCATCTCATCTTCATGGGCCTTCTTCTCATAATGGGCCATCTTCTATTCATGGGCCTCCTCCTTCTCCTTCATATGTTGCTGGCCCAATTGCTAATGGGCATTATTCTCTTAATGGGCCTCATTATTCTGCCCATGTTGCTGCTGGCCCATTCAACCTATGTTCCAACATCTCTTCCAGGCCCGCTTACCCTTCCATTCCCAGAATGGGCCCTTTTTCTTCTCAGCCCGGATCCTCATATCCGGCCCAATACCATGCTCCTGGTCCTAATTCACAACCTCTTGCTCAAGCTGGCCCATATTCTTCTCGATCTCTCCCTACCCTGGAGATGATTGCTCAAACCCAACGCCAGCTTGATGAGCTTCAACGTCGGATCGATCCCAAATCCTCTTTAAGTGTTCCGTTCGCATTTCAAGGTCTTCGGCTTCCATCTCTATCACAAATTCCCACATATCGCCGTTATAGTGGAGTCGGTGACCCGTATGTGCACTTGAAGGAGTTTATTTATGAGTCGGCCCAATTTCGACATGCCCAACACTTGATGACTTATCTGTTTGGTCTGTCATTGGAAGGCCCGGCTCGGGATTGGTTCTTCTCTCTTTCGCAAGAGCAAGTTGTGAATTTTCAAGCTGTACAAGAGGGATTTATTCAGCAGTTCCAAGACCAAGTTGGGCCCAAGTACTCTATTGTGGATCTGGCCCATGAGATGATGAAGTCCGAAGAGGAGTTCTCTACCTTTGCTGATCGTTGGCGTCGCCTTGCCACGCAAGTCCCGGGACACATTCCAGAGGGAGAACAAATCAAGATGCTGATATCCAATGCTACGCCCGAGTATCGGTTTATCTTAACCCTCAACAACATCACCTCATGGCAACAATTATATAGCCGAGCCCGCTTCATCCGCCAACAAATCCAAGATTCTCTTGACCCCGAGTCTCCACCATCCACCTCCACATATCAACCTTCACCCTCCACGTGCCAACCCTACGCTTCCATGAGTCAGCCTTCCACCACATATCCCTCCACGAGCCAACCCCCCGCCTATACATACCTATATGCCTCCGCATATCAACCTTCCATGAGTCAGCCTCCCACGTCAACATACCCGTCTCCGTCTCCACCCCCGGTCAAGGTTACACCACATCCCGAGCAGGTGGATGCCATCTACATACCTCCCCACTCCATTCCACATATGCCTTCACCAAATCCCACCTCTACCAGCCACACTCCATTGCCTATGCAACATTCACTTCCATCTCCACGACCTTCTCCACCACCTCATACCCCTCGGCATCTACCTTGCCCGAAGCAGGCTCCTCGTCCTCTGTTGCCGGAGTGCTTTACCGACATTTTTAGGGCTTTGATGGCCACTCACGCGTTGTCGCTCTCTCCGGTTGTGCCTTGCCGACCCGCGGTCGGGAATATGCTTCAATATTGTGATTTTCACCGCCAGCAGGGGCATTTGGTTGAGGATTGTCCCGAGTTCCGAGAGTATGTTTATGACCTGGAAGATAATAAAAGAATTGATTGGGCCGCCATGCGTAAAGTTGTTTTAGATCTCCGCAGCAAGCAGCAGCAACAAGAAGCACCGCCCAAGCAGCCGTCTCCATCTCTACAAGACTGGGGGCACCCCAGTGATTCTTCGTCTAGCGTTAAACCTGCTCCATCACCTACTACCTCGCCTACTCTATTACCTTCGCTGTCTCCTATTCAATCTCCGCAACCTCCACAAACCCAAACCTCTGCTCAGGCTAGTGCCACCTCCCCTTCTTATACTTCTTCCACCACTACTTCCACCCCCAATGTCGTTCGGCGCGTTGTGTCGATACGTCGATGGTGGGTGCTACAACCCCCTTCTTCACCCTTGCCATGTCCACTGCCTCCATCGACCACATCACCATATCCACCATCCTCTCAATCGCCTACACCATCTCCACCACCCTCACCATTGCCTAAACCTCCATCACCCCCGCCATCACCTTTGACCGAGCCTGAGCAAATTTTTCCTTTGCCGCCCTCGCCCGAGCAAGTCATACCTCCACCCTTACCTTTGCCTTCACCTAAACACACCATGCCCGTTGAAACCCCCGCGTCTTCTGAACCTACTCCTATCCCCATTCTTCCACCTATTTCCACCCCACGGAGCGGGTGTGCGTTACCCATGGTGCCCCTTGGGTCTAATCCCCTGGGAGATAATAAGCCAAGTCAGGATGATTCGGTGCTGGCAGTGCATTTCAAGATCCAAGACTTCATTTGCCAGATGTCGATTCGCATCCTGGTCCCTGGTTATTTTGGGGATGTTGAGCCTACACTCCTAGTGAAGATGGTTGACAAGAAGAGTTCCCTTGAGTTGATGCCAGTTTCTTCCCGAGCAAGGCCTGTGACAATCTCTTTGCTCGCCAGAGAGTTCACCGTTGATGCTATTATTTCTCCTCGCTCTATTGCCATTCAGATGACAGGCCAAGAAGGGTTCTCTACCCGTGTTGTGTTAACGCATACGGCCACCAAACAGATTATGGGTTCTATGTTCAAGGTGCAATTGGCCGTATCTTCTACACTTTCTAGAGATATTATGCACTTGTTATGTAACCCTCCTCAGTTTATTAGCAAGCCGGCCATGTCAACACCGTGTATTACTTTCCCTCAGCTTCACCCGTCTCTTCTAGCAAGGGAGTTATGCTTCAAGTCTTATTGCCGAGTGGAGCTGCCAAATCTCATGCTACATGTGCCAAGTAACAAGACTCCATGGTTTTATGATATTCAGCATTATGAGGAGTTAGTTGTTCAAGAATGTCCTACTATTGTTAGCACCGGGAGTCTAGGGGCAACCGCCCCGATGAAGCTGCATGTCCATAGTCGGGCAAGGCCGTCTGCTAGGTGGGCTCGCTATTTAAGAAGATATTGCAAGGCAAGGTGCCCAAGGATTCAAGCCCGGGCCAAGCGGGTCCATTTCAAGCCAATTTCAGCTAAGAAGAGACGGCAATGCAGGTTCAAGAGCCGTCAGTTGTGCATTCAGGGGTCCGCCTCTTCCTCCCTTTCTTTTCATTCATCCTTCCTTCTACTCAGTTCCCACCCTTGGGTGGTGTATCTTCTTCCATCTGATCCTATCTCCATCATTTTCTCCTCTTTCCGTAGGTCAGTGCGTCCCCATTCCTCTCCCTTTTCTCCGGATCCTCCAGATTTTCCCTCCTCTCACAATTCTAGGCCTCGGCCTATGTCTTTTCATCCTGATCTCGGGACATCTCCCAGTTCTTCTCCTCCAGTATCTCCGGGCTCTGTCTCTAGTTCTCTTTCCCCGACCCTATCGGGTGTCTCTTATTCTCCTTCTCTGACCTTATCGGATGATTCTCGTCCCTCTTCTCCGACCACGTCGGATGATTCTTCTTCTCATCTTTCTACTCATTCATCCTCACCCTTTCAGGGTCATTGCCCTTTTTCATGCTGTTTTCGAGGATTTAGTTCGCCTTGATCTCAGGTAATCTGGTTTATTCTGTATCTGGTTCCTTGTTATCAGGGCCTCAGTGCCTTGACGAGGGAGTTCTAGCACTCGTTTCTCTTCCTTTTTTATCCCTTCTTCGTCCAGTATGATGTCTGCCACTCCTCTGTGTCGAGGAATCTTTCAATCCTTTGCTCTCCTTTCATCCTTTATCCTGACAAGCAAGGAATACAAAGCTACTCGCGCTCCTCGAAGCTCGATGATCGAGATCACTTCAGGATGCCGGTTTTCACGCCATGGATTTACAAAGGTATCTTTATTTTAAGCAAAGAAACATACTTTCATTTTCATTATTTCTACTGTTTCTGCACATGGTTATAATGTTATTCCTCAACATGGTTAAGTGACTTTTAGAAATTTGCTTAGTTCATTTAAAATGAGTTCGCTTCTGCAGCATCCTTAGGCCGGTGATAACTCCACGCTGGGAGTCTAATTCTTTCCCCGATCATTGAGGGTGACCTTTGAGCATGGGTTTTTCACACACTTCACGGTGAGCCATAGCCGATTCCTCTGAGGCACACCGTTGCTGCTTTGGCCATACTTTGGGTATGCACAAAGGTCGTTTTCTCTTCTCTGCTCGACCAAGTGCAGGGGCAAGAGATGGATGGATGAGATGACCAACCTAGGCGCTCCCTAATACGAGAGAGGTCTCAAATAGGGGCAGTCTTGACCTCTCAAAAAGTGAGCTTTCATGCTATATCTAGCCAACAAGGGCTGTCAAATGAAAATCATATATGCAAATCAAAAGAAAATTACGAATCAAAGGCATGGCAAGAGTGGTAGTACAGTTCCCCGCGGGACGTCGTGAGCCCGATCGCATGCGTGCCTGATAAAGATGGGTCTAAAAATCAAAGACACAAAGCCCCGGCGCAACAGACCTACTCTTTGAGGGGTAGTGCCCTGGAAGGAATTCAAGTCCTGATGTCTCCCATCCTGCATAAAGCTTGTCTCCAATTTTTCTTCTGCTTCTCCCTCTTAGGCTGGGTTGTATCCCGGGTATGGCCTTAGTACGGGCACCGTTCTTTAGAGGCAGTTGGTTGTGGTAAGTCACCCTCACATGCACGCCCTGCTCAAGGGAAGTCTTTAATGAGAGGGGAGGGACGACGATCTCTGGCCAGTAGTTCGAGCCTATCTTTGGGTGCTGCGGATTGATATTTTCAAAAATCTAAAAAATGAGATATTGTCAAAAATAAAAAAAAGAGATATTGTCAAAAATCTAAAAAAATGAGATATTGTCAAAAATCTAAGAAAATGAGATATTGTCAAAAATCCAAAAAAATGAAATATTGTTAAAAAAATCAAATATTTTCAAAATCTAAAAAAATCAAGAAAATTAAAAAATCTAAAAATATTTACATTTCTATCTATTTGTTTTGAGAATAGATACGTAATCTGTTTGCTAAGTGTGCATGTTGCAGGTACTCAAGCTTTCCTTGCTCCATATTTTGTGCTCTGTCTCCTATCCACATCTTCTGATCTGTTCTCTTCTTCAATCATATCTCTCGATCTATTCTGAAACTTGTGTCCTTCTCAACTTTTGTTTACAATGATTATATCTATGAGAGGGCTTTTACCTCACGATTATGAACCTGGCGGTTCTGCTTCATTCTGATCTTGGGTTTTGATTGAAGGGCATATTTGTTTATGTCCCTTGTCCCGCCGTGTCCTTGTCTCGCCGTGTCTATGTCCCATCGTGTTGTCTTACACATGTTATTTCGTTCTTCACCACGTGTTGTTAGTTGTCTTGCATATGTTGTTAGTCGTCCTTCTATATCTCGTGTGTTGTCCCAACTGTGTGGTCATCCCTCATATTCTTGTCCCAACCATGTGTTGTCTCACTGCATTGTTGTCTTGTCCCCCACGTTCACTTTGCATACGTGTGATTTGTTCATGCCATTGCATATGTGCTTGTTCGTCTTGTTGTGCTTGTTCCATTAATTTGATCGTTATGTTTTGTTGTGTTGTCGGTCATTCAGTTGAGCGTTATCTTATCGTCGTTATGTTCATGCTTGTTTATCATGGTTATTCATGTTGTTGTTGTCTTATTTGAAAATCCATAAAAATCAAAAAATCAAAAAATATAAAAAAATTCAAAAAAAAAGATGCCTCTTCGCTTGGCAGGTAAGTCAGGTATGGCTCTCTATCCCTTCTCATTGTTGCATTACTATATGGTATCTACCTTATTATAACCTCTCAAGGACCGGCTGGTTGCCCGTGTGTTCTGGAATCTGATGTTCCCCTTTAACAAAAACGATGATGATCTAGGAGCATACGGTTAATCGTTGGATAGGCCACTCGGTTGAGTCGGGTGGGGGACGATAGACTCTGTCTCGCACGCCGTGGTTGCAAGAAGACTCTTGACCCCGTCTTGCTCGGTCTAGCAATATTATCCTTGAGTACTTTCTATTTTATCTTTCTTTGCATTCGTTTTAATGATTTCTTTATTTTTAGCCCAGCATGCATCATGTCATTTTAAGCATTCATGTTTCGTGATCTGTTCAAGATTTCTCCTCAGTAAATGGTTAATTGCACCTCAGTTCTCTTGGATAAGAGATTCTTCATTCCACTCTGAATTTGAATGATTTCTCTGATCTTGCCGCTCGGTCTGGTTGGCCAGCGTGATTCCTGTCTGGATTTTATCTCAGTTTTATCTCTCCTTTTGCAACTCTTATGCTGTGTTCCTTCCGACCCACTCATTGTCTGTGGATTGTGTCCCCGATGAGGCTGGTCGTGTTTCCTTTCCTCCCTTAGTTAGTTCTCCAGACATGTCTCATCCTTGTCAATCATTTCAGGTGGTTAGTTCGGCATTTTTAAGAGAATTCCTGTCGCTTGTTGGTCATGACGGGTGTCTTTTTGCCTTGATGCCCGCTTTTCAGTTCTCTCCGCTTCATCTCCGCTTCATCTCCATTTCACGTCGCTATCACTTTCGCTCCATCTCCTTTCCATTTCAGCTCCGCGTCATTTTCGCTCGTTCCCTTACAAAGTGGACATCAAGGAGGGGCATCTGTTGACACCCGTTTTAGCCCACAAGTTGTGTCATTTCTCTTATTCATCATTTTTGATGCCCCGAATTAGTCATTGTTTTGGAGCTTTCTCGGATGGATTTCAAGCCCATTCTTACCATTTCATATCCTTTAAGTCTTGGAGATCATGATTTCCTAGAGCCTTGGAGCTTATTTTATCAAATTCCAGTTTCCAAGTCAAACTTACGGCCCATTTAGGCTGGCTTCCCTCAAGTAATCGGCTCTCTCTCTCACTATGCAATCCTGAAAGTGGTCCTTTTTCATCTCCTTCTGTTCCTCTTTTCAAAAAGTTGTCTTCATCAAAGTTGTTCATCTTTCAAAGATCTACAATTTCTTCTTCTACGCCGTTGGCCAGTTCTGCCCCTATTGTGAGCTATTCACATTTTTTCGGCGTGCTGTGCTGTTCACCTATTTTCCAGAATTTTCCTCTCTATTCTAGCCCCATTTTCTCCCTCTTATTGTCATTTTATCAACTTACTTTCTTTATGAAAGTTGTTCCTCTCTCAGTTACCTACAATTTCTTCTTCTACCACTTTCGCTAGTTCTGCCCCGTTTGAGAGATACGCTTCAATTTCTGAAGTCGCGCGTAGTCTGCCCAGAATTTTTCTTCATCGGTGTGAAGGTCTACTGGAGGTGCGTTAGAGCATCATGTAACGGCCCAGTGTTGACCGCCAGAGCAGTGTGACGGTCCTATGATAGACCGTCACACCGAAACTTGCCCGAAAACACCCTGTTCGACCCCTAGAGCGTGGCGGTCCTACCCTAGACCGTCAGAGTCCATGTGACGGTCTAGTATGGGTGCGTTACACCGAAACTTATCCAAAATCATCCCGTTTGACCCCAGAGTGTGACGGACCTACCCTAGTCCGTTACATAACTTTGACGGTCGTACGATAGACCGTTACACACACCTAAGAGTCCAATTCGTGCTGGACTCTGCTCCGTTTCTATGCAACGGACCTATCTTGCAGAGCCCACAACTTCTTCAATTCTTATCCAAATTGATCCCCATTTTTTCCTACTTCTAGCCCTTTGTATTATCTTGAATTTGGTTCATAGAAATCAAATTTTCATTGGCTATATCTCTCGAGATCTGGGTCGCAAGATTAGGATTTAAGTATCCTTGTTCAACTAAAACTCTACAGATAAGGCTCCGGGGCTACCTTCCAAGAGCCATATTGTAGCAACCCTGGTAAAATAAAAGGAAGATTTCAAGAAAAATTAAGTAAGTAAATGATAAGAACCAAAATGAGTAAATAATAAGTCAAAAGTAAGTAACGCCTCTCAACAAGGCGTGATTTAAATAAGAAACGCCTTCACCTGAGGCGTTAATTCAAAAAGTGACGCCTATACTAAAGGGCGTCAAATTTCAAAATGTCCAAAATGAATAAAAGGAAAGGGAAAGAAATGCCCTCTTCTTGGGCACGAATTGTAAAAGAAACGGCATTGGTCAAGACGTCAATTAAAATGCACGCCCTAACCTAAGGCGTTAATTGCACTTGTGTTCCATTCGAACCAGGAGACTATCCAGGGTAAGTTTTAGGATTGCTACATGTTCGATTGACTATGGTAAGGACTCTATCAAGGAAACTAGAGTTCCAATCGAATTCTAACTCTATTGGGATTCCTAAAACTTTATAAATACCTTTCTAATCGACCTTGATCACTATTTTGGCGATCTGCTGCTGCAGTCCTCCGTGAAGAACACAGGTTTGTTCTTCCTTGTTCCTGCCTTACCTTCGGTTATGTATGATGAAGGAAAAATTAATGATCTTCAACTTTTCCTTCTCTAGGAAGTCTGCAGCAAGTAGTAACTCTATTCTCAAAGTGAAGAGCGTGGGTTCTTCATCAACATCGTTTTCCCAGAAGACTCTGTTTAGAACAGAGTATCGTTTTCTCTTCACATCCTTCACGTATTTTCATCCAGATCATCATCAGGTAGGTTTTCTCAAGAACTGTAGCCAAACTAGTTTAAGATTCCTAATATTATCATCTGTCATCCATGCCTATAGTTTTACTACGTTTTTCAACGTTTTCTGGGAAATTTCAAAAGAAGCGACCCTACCTAGGGTGCTAATTCTTGTTATGACGCCCTGCCCAGGAGTCGTCAATTCCATACAGTTAATAAATATCCATCTTTAAAATTCAAGATCTATGTAATCACGAATCTAATATTATGCATGATCCTACCTACTAAATCTTGCTATTTTTCTTGTCCAGTTCTGTGTCTTGCAAAGTAATTATCGTGAAATACCTTTACTGTTCATGTTCCTGAAAACCAAAGTTAATTAATGACCTTCCCAAGGTCGTCTCTTATGAAACTAACGCCCCATCAAAGGGCGCTAATTTAAAATTAACGCCCCTGTCCAAGGCGCGTTTTGTTAAAATTCTAGAATATTGAAATTTCTGCAAAATAGAAATATAGAATGGACGACTGCTGGAAAAGCCGTCAAATTATGAATATACGACCCAGTAAAAGGCGTTAATTCATTAAGTAGTGACTTAGGCTAAGTCTCTATTTTCCTGTGATACTATTTTACACTGTTACTGTTAACCGAGGGTTTCACATATACATATATATATATATATATATATATATATATATATATATATATATATATATCGGCACTATATTCCATTCCGTGAATATAGTCCCATGTTTCATGATGATTTATCGCATTACCCACTAACTCTCGGTGACATACAAGCTCTCCATTGGACATTCCGTTCCTTTGGACTAGCAAGTTAGTCATTGGAACCTCCGTAAGACTCCTCGTAGCCTTGGATTCCCTCAAGGCCGATTGAGCTGGTTGTACCATAAAAACCTTTCACACTATTTTGCCATGCCACTTTATAGAAACATGGTATACCGGCCTTTATGATATGCTAATGGATATCATGAGAATATTCTTGATGGGATAAGAACATCATGCCATTAATATGCTGTTCATGTGGACCTCAATTCTATATAAAAAGAGTGACCATCTACATATGGGCACTTATTTGTTATGGTACCCGGTTAGGGAACCAATTCCACCCAGTTTATCGACATGTCATGGTTTATATGCTTTGTGTGAATTTTATCGCCAGTATATCCTTACTCAAGGGCCTTGCCCTTGAATTCCATAAAAATCTTATCTTATCATCCTATTAAAGCTTGTTCTTGAAACTCCTTATTGGCTATAAATTATTGTGGATGTCTAGATCTATCTTTAATGCTGTGCATATAAGGGCCCGATCTGGTCCTAGGAGGAGCACCCAAAAGTACTAGTACCCATGGGAGTTGTAATGATCACGGTGTCTAGCATTGCACCGAAGTACTTTTTCTCTTGATCTTTGGCATTCCACACACACTCTCTCTTTCTTGCGTGCGTGACTCGACTTGTGCGACTTTACTAGCGTGGCCCGACACGGGCAAAGTACTTGCGTGAAATAGCCAATAATGTATAAAGTCTCTCATGAATATCTCTTGGTTAAGACTCGCTTGGATGTTTTACACGACGTGTTATCTATTGATTAGTTATTTCTACATGCATAGCCATAGTACATTTACATGTGATAAATGGTAATTACTTAAACCCATTGTTAGTTCTTGAGATATAATTTCCTACTGAGCGTTCGCTCACTCAGTGTTTCCCTACTTTTCAGGTAAGTCCGACGACGAGACTCAATCGAACTGGGAAGGTCAAGAGTGAAAGAGATTAGAGCTTCTCAAAGTATCAACTAGTCTTGTATTTTCTATATTTTCTTGAGTCAATTGTGTACTTTTCTTTTTAGTAAGTGTAGCAATTTCAAGGGATTGTAATAGAAATACTCTTGTGAAGGAATAAAAGGATTGGGTTATCTTTATTCTCTCGCATCTCTGATTTGGTGTCGAATACACTAATACTCTGATTGACATGATCGATAAAAACTCGTCACGCGTCTCCGGGTATCTTCCGCGCTCGGGACGTGACACATATCTTCTAGAATCCTCCTCTGAATTGATCCCAGTTTGTTCCTATCTCTTGTCCTTAGTATTATCTCGAGTTTGATCCAGAGAACTTGATTTATCTTAGACTCTATCTCCGGGAATCGTGATAAGAAGATGGGGATTTCACCACTTTTCTATAAAAACTGCCTAGTTCGCAGTTGCAAAGGGGGGCTCTTTCCGGACGTGGGGCGAAGCCATGCTGCAACTCCAACTCACAACTTTGACCCTATCTTGGAGAGAGAAGTATTAGCTTTCCATTACATCCTTCTGGGCTTGATTTTATAGTCTACACTCTTAGTTCTAGTCTCCTCAAAATCATAAATCATCACAGTTTTCTGCATTTTCTGCTACATATGTGTTTTTCTCTATTTTACATCAATGATTTCTCTCTATTCTCTCAATCAAATCTCGTGATTTCAAATCTCATGCATGCACAACACACCCACCTATCTTTTCCACCCTTCCACAGGGGTTAAAAATCTCCCCCTGGTGCGTTCTCCCCCTTTTATTCATGCTATTTTATCACTTTGGACATATTTCTACACTTCATGTTCTAATGGGTTTTTACCTTTATGTTTCATCTTTGTTTTGCAGGAGAGCATGAATACAACGTGAGGCCCTCTTCATCTAGCTCGCTAGAAGGAGAGGAGGTTTGAATCCACAAATTCCCTGCACCCCGTTTCAAGCGCGATCAAGTTTTCTTTCCAAGATACACGGCGCCGTTCTTTACACTTCTTCATCATTTGGCGTTGTTGGAACGTTGGTGGCGATCACGGTTAGTATTTCTCATCCTTTCATTCCCCTTGTCTTTGATTCACATGTTTATGCATGTATGTATTTAAAGGGGGCAGGATAGGAATCTAATTAAAAAACAAATCAACACCCGTGAAGCCTCCCAAGAGCTATAAAGCTCCGAAGGGATAAAAGGATTGTCGTGTAGTACATTGAAGTCACAGATATAACAGTAAGCAATTTAATTTCATTAGATCGGTTTGCTAAAGTAGCAGAAATAAAATTACTTTTTAATTAACAGTTTCACTTTATAATTATACCAGAGTCTAGTCCAAAGGAAAGATAAGTACAGTCAGAGAGAAAGAAAGACGTACAGTGAGGTCGGGGGAAACCCTGCGCAGGTACCGCTGGCAACAACGAACTCGGCACACCAGGAACCATCAAGGAAGCCGAGACGACCACACCTGAAAAGTAGGGGTGAGCCTCGTGTTACTGGCCCAATAGGGGTCACACGGATCCCCACTGAAAAATAACGTAGTAACACGGAACAACTAAAATAGCAGTAGTAGTAGTAAAGCAGGAAAAAGCAAGAAACTACTACTAGAAAGCTGTAAAAGAAAGCCGAAAGAACAGGAGTAGAACGGCTAAAAGAAAAGGGAAAAGCCGTACCGAGCACAACACGGTTGCCGAACTAATCTCAGCTCCCTAAGCTACTCCAAACAGTAATAGAAAGGCGAACCCTGATCTCAAAAAAGTCAGGAGTTATCGATCCGCTGACACAGTACAAGGCCCAAGACAAAGGCCTACGAGACCAGACACACAAGCCTAAGAAAAGACCTAGACTGACGAGACAAACTCTACAGCTTACATGACTGGATTGCCATGCAAGCTCCCCTTAAACACAACTGCATACATGACTGGAGCATCGTGCACGCCACAACAAGCTAGTCCTGGACAAGCCAAACACAGACCAACTCAGCAGGGGAAGCTGATCTTGGACGGAACCAAGAACAGGCTAACTCGGAAGGGGAACATCGACTCCGAGAAACATGAGAGTCACGCGTCAGGTGACGGAAGCACCTCCTCACTAGAAGAACAGCCAGCTACGTCCACTTACGTCTTATGCTGCGCCTCAAGTGTCTCGCCTAACGCTGCCTAGCATACGGCAGAGACTAAGACACTGTAACCAGAACAGGAACCACAGTAACGAGTGACCAGTCAGGGTCACGCCCGTCGGCGCAAGTCCTACGCTCCTGACCACGTGTGCACACATCGACTCTTGCCTAAAGCCAGGCCTCTAGCTAGTTTTCTCCCCCCATAGGACGCTACGGTCGAGGGCAACACTGTCGAGCCGAGAGCCCACGGAAACTAGCTTACAAATCGTATCTCGAGAACTGCCACGCCACCACTCCCAGGTGGGCCGACACGCCGTAACGTGCCGTCAGGCTACGACTAGTGGAGGCTCACTAGACACAGAGACTCAAAACACGAGTGCTGATGTACTGACATGCAAGGAAGCACTGTTACACGTACTACGAAGCACCGAGGCAGCAAGACAACTACCGACAGACTCAGGACAAGGCAATTAGACCTACTACTACAACGATCCTTGAGTCTCACGACTCGGAGTCAAGATCATTGCGCAAAGTAGAACAAGCCGCCAATCGGTCTAATCCTAAGCTAGAGGAAACGACACATCCTCGTAAAACGACACACGGAGACCTGAGGGATCAACAAGACACTCAGCACACCTGGACACGCAAACCAAGGTAAGATGATATCTCGAGACATCCAGAACGATGTCTCGGACTGGACGAAACCGTTGAAACACACACAAGGTTACCAGTCAACCACTGGGTCACCCCGGGTTGACCGGAACCAGACAATGACGATTTAACAGTAGGGAAGAGAATCCTACTTCAAGCAAGAGAAACTCCTGGCTACCTTATAACGTGGTCATAGCCCTCATAGGACATCAAAAGATATCCACGAGAAAGGCAAACCGCAAGGTGAAGCCAAGATATACGGAAATCAAAATGATGGGAAACGACACTCTAGGCATACGCGATCCATCACTCGGCCGCTAGGTAAACCAAGCAGTAAAGGAGTTAGTCGCTACGCACACAGAGATGAGGATAATGGCGGTCGTAGGCTGTTCCGCTAGAGGATAGTAGCAGTCAAAGGTTGGGCCACTAGAAGACTATAGTGGTCATAGGTGAGGCCGCCTACACCAGTCAACTCTCGCACCGACCTACCCAGTCAAACCACCCAGCGGTCTAAGATAGACGTGCTACACGGACTAGGCGGTCCAAGAGACAACCGCCACGCTAACCTCCCTAAGACAAAGACCTAAGTCAAACGACATATAGCGGCCTAAGAAAGGCGCGCTACAGTGAAGAAATACATGAAGGTTGGGCCGCCAAGGCCAACTGACTTAAATCTTGACTAGGTCTAAAACCACGGTAACACGAATATCGAGGTAGACCATAAACTGTCGAAACCATCCCTTCAAGATGGGAACTCGAGGGAGGCCACTCACATGCGGGGGAACCCCACCGCACTCACATCGATACACGGTGAGTCAATCGAGTGTAACACAAAGCCCGAGACACATATATCTACGGGTGTGCTAATCGAGATAACACGGCACCTCACGACACCCCAGAAACACGGACACAGAACCCACGGGGTGTTCGGACACTCGCGAGCCCATAGGTTGGTCATTTTGTCTCAACAGGACCGACGGGACCCAAAACAAGCTTAAACACAACATTCCGGTCGACCGGACCTGGGCGGTCGGTCGACCGGACCCAAAACATGGTCCGCGGGCGACTGCCGGTCGACCGGCCCATCCTGTCCGGTCGACCGATCACGGCAGAAAAATAGGAAAACCCTAACCTCCAGACCTGATTCCACGCCCCGTTCGATTCTGATGGAAGGGGATAATAACCACAATAATCATACCGACCTTCCACACTCTGGAAGGGGTCAAAATAATGCACAAACGACTTGAAACGGGCAATTCCATCAAATTGACCCTAATTGAGTCACCGGGGTTCTCGGGCTCGTACCGGCCCCAAATGACAACCAAACAACACGAAATCAGCAGATCTGGAATGCTGACATTCCAGCAGTTCGATTGATACCAACTGATCTAAAAACTGTCGCCATTTTCCGGCGAAGCCTGCGAACACCCCAAAAGCATGGTTTTACCCCAACAAGACAAAACCCACTCAAACTCGCACCTAACAACGCAAAATTATGGGGAAAAAGTAGAGGAGATGTAGAGCTTCCGTCTCCCTACCTCCACCGAAGATTCCATGCACCGAGGTGACTAAACCACGACGAAAACCACGTCGCGAGCTCGACCGTCGGCTTTGAATCCACCGTTCGGGATCGCGCCAGAAACAGTTCAATCCTTGCCCCATCGCGCTCCGGACCACTCCCACGGCATCTGCTTTACCTACCCGAGCCTCCTCCGTCTACAGCCGGAGCCGGGAGGGCGAGAGAAGAGAGAAAACGGGGGAGAGAGAAGTCACTGTAGCGAAATGAGAAGGGAGGAGAGAGGAAGGAAAGAAAAAGGAAAAGAATTAGGAAATTTTCCTAATTTTTGAAAATTCGATTTTTTGTCCGAAAATGGACTAATTCAAAAAAATACGTTAAAATAGTCAAAACGATCCTCGGGAAGAGTACAATGCAACTGCGGTGTCCACGAGTCGATGAATTGAGAAATAAACTCACCACAGGGTTTTGTAACTAGTACGAGAGAAAATCCCATGTGGATCGTGAAACTCAACTCAGGACCCACAAAAGTGATCCGAAAACTCTCTGAAAAGGATCTGAAAGATCCGATAAGAATCTAGGGTATTACATCCGCAACCTACGTCCACCCCTCACCAAACCCGGTGAGGCTTTCCTGTTGACACATAGCTTGCGGGCTTCAACAAGACAATGCTGACACACAACTTGCGGGCTTCACCAAGCCAACTGTTGACACACAGCTTACGGGCTCAACTAGCCAAACCACAGACCAGACTTCCTTCTGTCTGTCTTCCTACACACAAAACCGGTAGGGACGGTTTTAAATGAAATGAGTGAAACGAAGAACTCAAAAGGAAATCACTGCAAGTGTAGTAGAAAAAACAAGAGCTAGAGAAATGAAAACACCAACTAAATCTTCAGATACAGATCTAGAAGTTGGTGACTGCAGCTACAATTTTAGATCCGAAGATCTGACTTTTCAAGCAACGGTAGACTGCAAGGCTGCGCTCTTTAAAGGCTGATCTCACTTCTTTCTCTTGCTCTTACAGCACTGGACTGTGTCGCCCTTAGTGCTGGGCTGCTCTCTCACACCTCTCAAAAATGTTCTTTGTAGATGCTTTAGGGCGTGGCTCTCTCTAGGCAGCAGCAGCTTCTTCTCTTGAAGAAGCTTCATATATATAGGAGGGCCAGGGGAAAATTTTCCCGCCACAAGATCTTCTTCCTTTGAGGCATACGCCGATGTGAGCTTGAGTGCTTTTCAAGGGCAGCTGCTTCTTCTAGCTTCTCTTTCTATCTTTGAACAAATCCACCTTTTCCCTTGAACTTGCTACACGATCTTCGTTTGCTGAGTATGTCCCCCAGCTGATATGCCTTTGGGGTAGACATTCTTTTCTTCTTGTCTACAACGTACGAGGTTGGTAGCTCCTGATTTGGTAAGATGAAATCTGGGCCATCTATCTTCATCAGAGAGGACCAGATGCCAGACCACGGAGACCTCTGATTGGTTCAGAAGTGATAAGGTGCAGTGGGTTCTCATTGGATACCCAGTCTGCTTCATGCGGTACTCTACAGTTTCCATTTGCTGGCCAGCAGGTCTTTGTCATGTTCGTAGCAGACACATCACCTTTCCCTCAAGGTTTGACTCCTTTTCGGATGGAGATTCTTGCTGGTTGTTTTACCATTGGTCCAGCCTGGTAGAGCCTTGGGTACATCATCCAGACCTCGAAAACTGTGCATTTGGACATTTGTATATGCATCGTGCAAATGTGCACGGACCCTTTTGCTGCAAACAGTGCATGTGCACAGACCTTGATGTGCCATCGTGCAAATGTGCACAGACCCTTTTTCAGCAAATGTTACATGTGCACAGACCTTGATGTGCCATCGTGAAAATGTGCACAGACCCTTTTTGTACAAATGGTACATGTGCACAGACCCTGATATGTAGAAAGCAAAACAAGCACAGACCTTATGTATGTTGAAGGTAAATGTGCACATACCTATATGTATATGCGCGATGAAATAATGCACCAATGTTAGTATACAAAATGGAAATGTTCACCGACTTCAGATGAAGGCTAGCAAATGTGCACCGACCTTTGTGAAGGAATGAACAGTGATAGCACTGACCTTAGTTGCTGAAGAGTGAAATTAGCATCGACCTATGCCATGTGAAAACCCAACTAGCACCGACCTTATGACTAAGCACAGTAGACTAGCACCGACCCTAGCTATGCATCAAACAGTAACTTGCACAGACCTTACACTGACTATCATGATAATATGCACATACTTGAACATCGAAGCAAAAATTGCACGGACCCTGTAGACATGTTGAACTGAAATGTGCACCGACCTAGTTTGCCAAAAGCAAACATGCACAGACTTCATGTTGCATGCTCAGTAAACTAGCACCGACCTTCATTCTGTGAACAGAAGCTAGCTTCGACCTTTATGTGCATTTGTTCTACACTAGCGAAGGGTGCACCGACCAAAACCTGCACCGACCTTACAAGCACAATGCCAAACCTGCACTGACCTTCTATGTGCGTAGGAGAAGGATGCACCGACTGTGTATATGCCTTGACAAGAACATGCACCGACCATGTATATGCCTTAGACAGAAATATGCACAGACTCTAAACAGTGAAGTGCACGGACTTTTTGTGAAGGAGGAGAAACATGCACCAACTTTGAAGACATATAAGCACCGACCTTGTTAAGCACAAGCCAAAACTTGCACCGACCTTAAGGCATGAATGAAGAGAACCATATATAGAAATGTGCACTGACCTGTATAGTAACGTGCACATACTTTGTGTGCGTTGGAAGGCAAATGTGCACGGACCTTGTAGCTTGAAGGTGAGATGTACACAGACCTTGTATTGAGGTGAGAAACATGCACCGACCTTCTATATGCATGAACAGTAACATGTACTGACCTTAGATGCATATTGTCTAAATGTGCACCGACCTTATATGCTGGTTGAAGAATGATGTGCATACACTTTGTATGCTGAACGCAAAGTGTGCACTGACTTGCACAGTGTTATGCACAGACCTTAACTTGTGCTAGCAGAAGTTGCACCGACCACATCTTCATATGTGTCATTAACTGAAATGTGCACAGACCTTGACAGCAATGTAGCATCGACCTTCCTTTGCTAAGGAATGGCTGTGGTGTCGACACTTCTATAACAGGTGTCGACACTTCTCCTGTGACCTATCTGTATGGACTTCTGTGAAACCTGTTGCCTTGAATTCTGTGTCATTCTTGATTTCTTACACATATTAGTGATGGCACAGAGATGTATCTTCTTGCTTATGTTGTCATGACCTGAAATGTATGAATATGTGTTTATCAAGTGCAGGTCAGACTTATCAATGAGTCATAATCAGACATCATCAAAATAATAGAATTAAGTATGTTACACACATGCCCAACATTCTCCCCCTTTTTGATGATGGCAACTATGAGTCATTATTAGTCAATGTGCAAGGACATATAAGCATGAATTGAAGCACAGACTCTCCCCTTTATGCAATCCCTAGTTAATGACACATATAATTCTCTCCCCCTTTGACATCATCAAAATAACACAATAGAGAGAATATATGGCATAGTTGGGAAGGTAAGGAGTAAAGTAGGAGATTATTAGCATAGGATGGACAAAGTGAAAGTAAGTGTATACCTGTAGGGAGCAATTAAAAGAGCAGCAGCCTAAGATACCTTGTCAGTGTATACAATTTGATGTGGAAATACATGCCAAAGGTTGTACACTGATTAAATTGATACCACTTGTTGGTTCCTTGAAAATTTTCTTGTTGGGTCCCTCGTGAATGCAAGTCAAGCAAGAATTATGCAGAGAGGAGACCGAACAGACAAGGAGTTGATATCACTTGTTAGTGAGTGATGCTGAGTGTTTAGAGAGCAAGTGATACCACTGATGATGGCCAGCACAATGGCAATCATGATGCAGTATGAGAGAGACTCAGCAGCCAAAAAATAAATTTGATTTAAGGTTTTTCAAATTTTTACTAGTTTTCTGGTTTTCAGATTTTTAGGGATTTTCTATGCAATGCATGGGAATGCAGGATGCAAGACATATGTGCAAGAAGTTGAAAAATGCAAGCCACCTAGTTGCATGAAAACTGAAACTAGCTATATTGAATGCATGATGCCAATGATGCTAGGACTTATGCCAGGTATCAATGAATGATACCAATTGATAGAAGACATCAATGATACCAATTGTTATGAGTGAAAATATAATCATGGCAGCCTGATTGATTTATGTGGATATGTCAAATGAAGGAAAACATCAAGGAGCATCAAGAGATGACATATTCAAGAAAAGATGGAGGTTCTTTAATCTGAAACTGAGATCATGAACCAGAGTTATGGATTTTTTAGAATTTTCAGTTATAGAACTCGAATGAACCATCCCTTACTTCAGATTGGTTTAATGCTAATGAATTCTGGCCTGCAATTCAACATCAGACCGACAAAGGCTTTTTCTCTCTCTAGATTCTAGAGAGAGGAGCTCCGGGAATTCGTCTTCCCGCCTGGTGTTTCTTGTTCGTCCCTTCCCCCTCCCTGCCGGCTATGGCCGGTGCGGCGGGGGGTCCTCTGCTGCCGGCGGGGGGATCTACTCAGGTGACTCAGGCTTCTTCTTCGACCGCGGTTCGTCAGTCATATGCGCAAGTCCTCCTGGATAACGTTTATCGAGTTCTTCCTCCTATCCCGATTAAGGAACCGACATTCACAGATCGGGGTGAACCTGTGGTATATTTTTCTAATTCTGATATTCAAGCTTCTATGCAGTCTCTTCAGTTTGCTATTGTGGCCAAGTGTTCATATGGTAGGCCATCATTTACTGAGATTAAGAGCTTCCTCTCTCAACGGATGGCGTTCTCGACGGGTTTTATTATCAGCAAATTGAACCCGCGGCATCTCCTTTTCAGATTTGATAGTGAGAAGGATTTCACGAAGCTGCTTATACAAAAAAACTTGTACATAAAAGGCTTTTTGTTTCGATTCTTTAGGTGGACTATCGACTTTAATTTTGATGTCGATCCACCTACGATTCCGGTCTGGATTGGTTTTCCTGGCCTCCCGGTGAATTTATATCATGAAGACTGTCTTCGTTCCATCGCTGGGAACTTTGGCTCTGTGCTGCGCATTCATGAAAGATCTTTAACGATGGCTGATACCTCTGAGGCTTTAGTTTGTATAGAATTGGATCTTTTAGCTCTACGCAGGGAGCGATTATGGATTGATATGGATGGCTATGGGTATTGGCAGTCTGTCAATTATAATCGGGTTCCATCTCTTTGCTCATGCTGTCATAAGTTGGGGCATTCTAGTACTGAATGCAAGAGGAAGATGAATCGTAGCCGTCCTCCTCTGGGGCTTAATTCAGAATTGAAAAATGCTAAACAGGTTTTCATTCCTCGTTCTTCATCACCGTCAGCTGTTCGACATAATGTCATTCTGGAAGATCAATTGGAAGGTTCTTCTCAAGGGGTGGAGCAGAACCTGGATACTCTGGGTGTTCTGAGCCCCATACAGGAAGAAGTTAATCTGGCCTATATTTTGTTGGAAGGAGGGATTCCCACGGATAAACCGTCAGTTGAGTTGTCAGGGAACTCAGTCTCTTCTCAGGAGAAGAGCGATAGTTCAATATCAAAGCTAGATAATGACAAGCTACTAAGCTCAATTGTGGATGCTCCTCAAGCTACTAATCTCTGCTCAGAAGAGATTGATTTGGTCAGGAATTCAACGGTTGCTAGTCTTGCCAAATCTGAGAATACTAGGGTGATGATGGTTCAGAACTCTAATCATGGAGATTTCCCTGATGTTTCAAGTCTTCCTGGTGAATTAATCATTGATGCTCGCATTACTAGGGCCAAATCTAAGGTTCTAGCTGCTCATTCTTTTCATTATACTAATGATTGATTTTGCACTTATATGGAATGCTAGGGGTATGGGAAATAAGGCGACTGTTAACAGTCTGGCTCATCTAGTGAAGGTTCACAACCTTAGATTGGTTGCCATATCTGAACCTCATATTGCTTTTAATCGTGCTTTGAAAGTGGCTCATCGTATTAATCTTCCTTGTGTCATTGGCAATAATGGAGACACTTCCAATATTTGGCTTTTCTTTAAGTCTGACATTAGTCTGGAGATAATTGAATTGCACAGTCAGTTCATTACTGTTGCTATTAAGGAGAATGATACTATAAGTTTTTTCTTTACTACTGTTTATGCTTCCTGTTGCCCCACTACCCGTAGGGAGATGTTTGATGCCCTGATGGCTTTCAACTCTAGTGAAACTTTTCCCTGGATAATTGGGGGGGACTTCAATTGTGTTATCTCCCCTAATGAGAAAATGGGTGGTCTGTTGGCTTTTGCTTCCTCTATGCTGGATTTCCAGAGTTTTGTTGCAGCTACTGGCTTAATTGATGCTGGTTTTTCTGGTTCCTCTTTCACTTGGTCTAATAATCAGGCTGGGGCTTCAAATATTTGGGCTAGACTTGACAGAGTGTTTGTTAATTCTAAGTGGATGAATTCTGATCATCAATTATTGGTCCAGCATCTGACTAGGGGTCCTTCAGATCATGCCCCGTTGTTACTTAATATGTGCCCCAGGAAGCAAATGCCTGGGAGATTCATCTTTCAACAGATGTGGACACCCATTCTGATTTCAGGGAATTTATTGCGGGTAATTGGAGTCAACTGGAGACCTTGAAGCATCCTTTCTACTCTCTACAGAATAAGCTTAAAAATCTCAAAGAGGCTTTGAAGATATGGAACAAGGAGATCTTTGGTGATATCCATTTGGCTGTTAAGGTGGCTGAGTCTCAGCTACAAAAATCCCAAGATGCCTTTGACAGTCACCCTTCTATTGACAATAGGTTGAATTTATCTAAAGCCAATGCTGAGTTGAGACAAGCTCTCCATAGAGAGGAAATTTTCTGGTTCCAAAAATCCATAATTCAATGGTTACGGCATGGGGATCAGAATACTAGATTTTTTCATAATTATACAAAGGTCAGACGACAAAAGGCTTTTATTCATAAACTTCAGATCAATGAGACCTGGGTGGATGATCAGGCTGTTTTATTGGATGGAGCTGTGGATCACTTTAAATCTCTTTTCTCTTCTGAGGAACATTATAGAAATGAGGAGCTTCTAGATTGTATTCCTAAATTGGTGACTGAAGAGCAAAATAATATGTTATGCTCTGTCCCTTCAGGTGAGGAGATCAAGAGCATTGTCTTTTCTGCATCTGGTAATAGTTCTCCGGGACCTGATGGGTTTTCTGGATCTTTCTTTTCCTCTTGCTGGGATATTGTGGGCAATGATGTGGTTGCTGCTGTGTAAAGTTTCTTTCAGGGGTGGGGCCTTCCCAAGGGTGTTACTTCTTCCATCCTTTGTTTGATTCCCAAAGTGCAGAATCCCTCCTCCTTTGCTGATTTTAGGCCCATTAGTCTCTGCAATTTTATATATAAGGTGGTTTCCAAAGTCATAAGCAACCGATTGAGATGCATTTTACCTGTGATTATTTCTGAAAATCAGAGTGGTTTTGTTCAAGGTAGAAGTATCACTGAAAACTTTTTGCTAGCAAAGGAGCTTTTCATGGAACTCGATAGACCTGTGAGGGGCCATAACATTCTTATTAAGCTTGTTATGGCTAAAGCTTATGATCGGATAGAGTGGGATTTCATTCTTCAGGTGTTGCAAAAATTTGGTTTCTCCCACAGATTTAATTCTCTCATTGCTCAACTTTTGATGAATTGTTGGTTTTCCATAGCATTGAATGGTCATTTACATGGGTATTTCAAGTCTACTAGGGGGGTGAGGCAGGGTGACCCCCTTGCTCCTGCACTTTTTATTATTGCGGAGGAGGTTTTGAGCAGGGGATTGCTTCAGCTCTTTTCCTCTGGCAGGTGCCAATATTTCCATGCTTCTAGCAATGCCATTCCAGTTTCTCATATTCTGTTTGCGGATGACACTATTATTTTTATGAATGGGGGCATTTCCTCAGTCAAAGCTTTACTTGATTTTCTAAAGTCTTATGAGAGTTGTTCAGGGCAGAGGTTAAATTCCAGCAAGAGCTCCTTTGTTACATCCAAACACATGCATCATCAGGCTATCGAGAGGATTCATAATCTCACTGGGTTTCATCATAAATCTGATAGTATTGTCTATCTGGGCATTCCTCTCTTTAAAGGCAGAAGTAAAGTTCCCCATTTTAAGTTTCTTTTGGACAAAATTAATGCTAAACTGACAGGATGGCAAAGCAAATTTTTATCCCAGGCAGGGAGACTTTCTTTGATTAAATCTATTCTTTCTGCCATTCCAATTTATACTATTAGTTCCACATCTATCCCATATAGTATTAGTAAGCAGGTTGGATGCATTTGTGCCAATTTTTTTTGTCAAGGCTTAGATCCTGTGCATAGAAGACACTGGGTAAAATGGGACACAATCTGTTGTCCACAATCTATTGGGGGTCTGGGAGTTCGAAGTATTCGGGACATGCAAATGTGTTCCTTTGTCAAGCAGCTATGGTCTACTCTTCATGTTAATTCTCTATGGGCCAATTATATCAGGAAGAAATATATTAGGGAGCAACATATCTCAGATTGCAGAGTCCCATTTCCTGCTGGCATTAAATACAGGGATTTCAACAAAGCCAAGTCCATACTGATGACTGGCAAGAAGATGATTGTTTTCAATGGGAAGTCCACTAATTTCCTCAAAGATAGTTGGTTTAAAGGGAAGTCCTTTTCTGCTTCTCTCAGCGATCATGTGGATTGCCAGGAGAATTTTTCTGTTCAGGAAGCCTTGGCCAATCACCTCCATCCTCTTTGGAATTACATTACTAATGGTGACCTGAAAACTGAAATTCAGGATTTTGGTACTCATGATGGGGATGACATTCCCATCTGGTCTTTTTCTTATTCGGGTAGCTTTGATTTCAAATCTACCTACAGACACATTAAAGAGCAGCAATCGGATCTTTATAAAGTTAAACTTTGGAACTCCAAATTTCCACCTCGGGCAGCTTTATTCTATTGGAAAATGTTGAACCATGCCGTCCCTGTGGATGGTAGAATTTAGCAGAAGGGCATACAACTTGCATCTCGTTGCAGCTGCTGCTTGAATTCTCATCATGTTGAAGATTTGGACCATCTTTTCACCTATAGTGAGCTTGCGAGTTTTTTATGGAACAAATTTAGTCCCCTTCTGGAAGATTCTCATTTATTGATTGCTTCCATTCGGACACGGCTTCTCTTGATTTTGAAGGACTCAGTAATTTCCACTCCTCAGGGTTTTTTGAATCTTCTGGTATCTATGACGATTGTGTGGGAAATATGGAAACAGAGATGTTTAACTAGAATGGAAGGCTGTCAGGTTAATTTTCTGCGGTGGGGCAGACTGATCCAAGAGGAGATTGGGCATACCTTTAACCAACATTCTTTTTTCATGGAATCCAATTCTCCATATTTGCAAACTCTTATGCGGTGGGGGTTCTATTGTCAGAGCAAGGTTCTCCAAGTTACAGCAGTTCGATGGATTGCCCCGGCTGTGGCGTTTGCATTAAATGTGGATGGTTCTTGCAGAGGAAATCCTGGAGCTTCTGGTGGAGGAGGATGCTTTAGAGATAGTCATGGTAATATTCGGCTGGGTTTTTCTTACTATTATGGGATTGGTTCTAGTATTGTGGCTGAAGGGAGAGCCCTCCTTGATGGTCTTCGTTTGGCGAAGCTGCATAGAATTCCTATTTCTATTATATACACAGATTCTAAGGTGCTGGTTAATCTTTTGAATGGCATTGGCTCCCCTCCATGGCATCTCCTCCCGTGGTGGAAGTCCTTGGAGGTTATATTCCATTCTAGTACATATGCAATTACTCACATTTTTCGGGAGGCTAATCAACTGGCTGATTCCTTGGCCAAACTTGCTGTGGATATGGGATGTAATTCTTGTTGGATTTTTGTGACTTCCCTAGTGTTTTGATGATGAGCATCACTTTGTTAAATATTGTCATTTTCATCAGATATCTTGCGTAATGTTATGCATTTGAAATTTCCATGATTAACAGGAAAACTGCTATGAGGTAGTACCTTGTATGTCCGTACTGTTCCTTTCATACTTCGTGTTGTTTGTGTTCACTACACTTCGTGTTGTCCTTTTGTACGTCGTGTTGTTCCAACTATGTTTGTTGATTATCTTCGTGCTGTTTACTGAAGCAGCTCGATTTGTTCTGATGAACTTCGAGTCGTTTTCCTGTGAACCTCGTGTCGTTTCCTCAGTATTTAGTTGTTTATCTCGAGTCATCCTTTTATTTTTGCTCTTGTGTTTTCGTGTCATTTATTGTAGTTACTCGAGTCGTTTTCCTGCTTTCACTGTTTTATCACGTGTCATTGTAGCCGTTCCTGTCTTCTGTCTTCGTGTTGTTTTTCCTAGACCCCGTGTCCTTTTTGCTTTGTGACCACACTTCGTGTAGGGTTCTGTTTTCATCTTCGAGTTGGTTTCAGTCTGTGTCGTCCTCGTCTTCGAGTCGTTCGTAAGTTCGAGCAATTTTGTATTCGAGTCATTTTTTATGTCTTCGTGTTGTTTCTGTGTTTGTGTCTTCGTGTTGTTGTTTTTGTGTCTTCATGTTGTTTTTGTATTTGTGTCTTCGTGTTGCTTCTTTCTATCTTCGTCCAAGGTTCCTCTGATCGTGTGTTTCTATCGTTTCACTCCGTGTTATTTCCTTCTCACCTCGTGCTGTTCTCATCTGAGCTCGTGTCATTCTCTCTTTATTTCGTGCTGTAGTCATCTTGTGTATCTCGTGTCGTTCTTAGTATAGTGCATCTTGTATTGCTATCACATACCTCATGCAGTTTTAATTTTTGTGGCCCTGAGTTTTAATGGTTTTAATTTCTTTGCAGGAGAAGAAGAAAAACAAAAAGAAGAAGGTGGTCCGAGGAAGAATATTCCCCAGTGTCTGGGCTGCACGTGATCCAATACTAAAGGAACCAATACTATAAGGGCACGTGGCAAGAAGGTTTTGGATCGAGCGCGGGAAGCACACGCCTTGCATGAACCCTCCTGATCGCTTATAAAAGCACTGCCTCACCATCTACGAAAAGGGAGGAGCTCCGAGGTTACAGTAAAGAAATTTGAGTGAGAGCAGACGAGAAAGAGCCTCCCTGAGAAACTAGAGTGATCCAGTTGAGAGAGAAGAGAGAGCAGAAGAGTGATCAGAAGATGGGTATTGACTTACGGATCAAATCCGAAGTCTGCTGCTCAGTTTGAGCTACATTGTTTCCAGTTTCTGAAATTTGGCTTCCTTCTTTCTTGTTTTCATTTTTATATGTTTTTTCCTTCTTGATTGAAAGTTCTCTGTGTTACCTCCTGGTGTTCAGGGGAAGAGAGAGACGTGTTCTCTCTGGTTTACTTGCAACAGAGGTTGCAGTATTGTTCCCTCTCGTAGAAGAGGTGTTCCCTCTGGGATTCAGAGGAAGAGAGACCTTGGTCTCTGGTTCTAGTGACTGCAGATCACTAGTGTTCCCTCCGGTTGGAGGAAGAGGAACTTGTTCCCTGGTTTCTAGGGACTTAGCGTCCTTAGGGTTCCCTCCGGGTGTGGAGGAAGAGGGGAGGGTGTTCCCCTGGTGAAGCTGTGAATCAGCCGTTGTCGCAGACTGAGTCTGCTTTGCTAGCAGGTGCTAGTGGAAGCCTCACTTCGATTTGAAGTGAGGGGTGGACGTAGGCAGACTGGAGGTCTGACCGAACCACCTTAAAAACCTCTGGGTACTCGTGTGATTGTCTGTGGTGATTTTGTGGTGTGCCTTCTATCCACTCAAGCTATTGTCCGCACTGCGTTTTTGTGGGTTCAACTCCGAGATTGTTTATTTTAAGTGAATCATTCTTCAGAAATTTTTAATCGGTTGAAAACAGTGATCTATTCATCCCCTCCCCTTCTAGATCACTTTATATTTCTTGTATCACTTGGTATCAGAGCAGGTATTTCCCAATATGTGGTCCAACGGCTAGGGAAACGGATCCGCTGGTTCTCGCAGCTACATTGCTGAAGGGCAGTCAATCACCCGTCCCCCTTTCTTCGATGGTAATAACTATTTCTTTTGGAAGAACAGGATGGAAGTCTTTATCAGGGCCCAAAGCCACAAGCTCTGGAGAGTAATTACAGATGGTCCGTACCAACTTCCACCGAACGAAGACATGTGGACAGAGGAACATGTTAAACTCTCCGCACTGAATTGGACAGCTCTTAACATCATACAGTGTGCCATCCACCCGGAAGAGTACTTGAGGATTTCATCGTGCAAGACTGCAAAGAAAATGTGGGATGAATTGCAGTTAATGTATGAGGGCACATCTCAAGTGAGAGCTACCAAGGTCAATATACTTACAACTCAGTATGAGTTGTTTAAGATGAAGCCAGAGGAGTCGATCACAGAAATGTATGCTAGATTGTCTGTGATCATCAATAGTCTGAGAGGATTTGGAAAGGAGATTCAGCAAGAAGACATGGTCAGGAAGATCCTTAGGTCCCTAACTCCCATCTGAGATACTAAGGTGACCGTCATAGAGGAATCTAGAGATTTATCCACCATGTCAGTAACCCAGCTGATTGGGTCTCTCATGACCCACGAAATGAACTTCAAACAAGGGAATGATGGATATGACAGAAAGGGAAAGAATGCTACTCTGAAAGTCTCACGACATACTAAGAAGAGCAGCAGCAGCAGTGGTGGTAGCAGTGAAGACTCTGACGGATTCTCAGACCTGGACAAGGGCGAGCAGGCCATGCTCACCAGGCAATTCAGAAAGTTCTTGAGGACTAAAGGGAAATTCTACAGGAGAAAGAAATTTAATGTTGCAAGGAAGTCTCCTAAACGAGAACTTGAGAAGAACCGGTTTGTTAAGAAGGTTACATGCTACCATTGTCAGAAACCTGGTCACATGAAAAGTGAATGTCCAGAGCTGCAAGCTAAGGCTCCCGGATACCAGAAGAAGATGGTGCACAAGAAGAAGAAAGCCATGCTGTGCACATGGAGCGACGAGGAGGAGGATCCAGAAGCCACCTCGTCCAGTGAAGGTGAAGAGAAGACTTGCCTCATGGCCAACCATGAGGAAGAGGTAACGAACTTATTTGAGAATTTTACTTTGGACGATTGGGAGGACGCCTATGGCGACCTGTTAGCTAAATATAATTTTCTAACCAAGGAGCACAGAATGCTTAAACGAAAGTTTCACTCTGTTTCTGAGAAACACTCTATTGCTATTACGGATAACATGAAAACCAAGGAGATGGCCATTGAGCTAGATCAGGCTAGAAGTGAGATCGAGAAGTTTAGAATGGAAAGAGTGGAAAATCTAGCTAGGATTAATGAGCTGAAGAGTAAAACTGAAGAGAGTAAAAAAGAGTTTAGACTGATTGCAGAAAAATATGAGGCGGTTAGAAAAGTTAATCAGGAACTCTAGGACCAATGTAATGAACTTCAGAAGGAGATTGAGGACAAAGGAAAAATGCTAGAAAAATTTACAGAGGGGAGAAACAATCTGGATGCCCTTCTGGGGTCGAGGGTAAACTTCAATAGGGAGGGATTAGGATACTATCCCACAAGTAAAAAACCCTTTGAATTTAAAACTGTCACGTTCTGCCCCGCCAAGGGCAAAGAAAAACTGGAAACACCATCCAGTTCCAAATCTGTCTCTACATTGAAGGTTTCGACCAGCAAATCCAGTCAATCCACTGGTCAGCAAGCTAAGTCAGGAAATCCTGAGACTAGAACTGCTCCTGTGCAACAGTTGTGGAACAAAGGTTTTCACACGACCATTCCTATTGATGTCACTAGAAAGGTGAACAGTTTCGCTAAGAAAGTTCAGCATGCTAGTTATCAAGGAAAGCATGCAAACATGCATCACTTTCAGCACAATTTTCATTTGAATAAAAATGGTTACATGAATTATGCTCAGCACACACGTGTTTCCCCTAAGAGGCCAAACAACAATTTTTCTGTTCGAAAATAGCATAATTTTAATAGGAATAGGCTCATTCAACACCCACTGAGAAATGCCAAGAAGGAAGAATCAATCCACATGAAATCACTGAAAAGAACAGTAAAACAAATGTGCGTTCCTAAGTGTAATTTGGATAAATTGAAAACTATCTCTGGACCCAATTTGAATTAGGTCCCACATTACTTTGTCTGAACTCTCGCAGGTTAGCCTGGCAGCCGAGCATAACAAATGGTATCTTGACAGCGGCTGTAGCAGGCACATGATAGGAGACCGGTCCAAATTTAGCAAACTGAAAATGAAGTTTGGGGGCTTGGTCAAATTCGGTGGAAATAACAGAGGAAGAATAATTGGAATTGGTATAGTTGGTAAGTCCTCTACTAACTCCACTGAAGATGTGTATCTTGTAGAAGGACTTCAGCACAACTTGGTAAGTATAAGTCAACTCTGCGACAAAGGACACAAGGTACTCTTTGACCACAATTCCTGCACTATTTTTGAGCTGAATTCTGATAACGTCATGTTCAAAGGTCATAGAGTAAACAATGTATACATCGTAGACCTGGATGATAATCCTGAAACTAACTTGTGTATGTCTGCTAACTCTGAACAGGTTGCTTTTGACTGGCATAGGCGTCTAGGCCATGCTAGTTTGTCTACAATGAATAAACTGTCTAAGCATAACCTAGTTAGAGGTTTGCCCAGAATAAGATTTCAGTTAGAGTCCAAGCTATGTGATGCTTGTGCACAAGGTAAACAGACTCGTGCAGTTTTTAAGTTGAGAACTAAGAGTCTTTCATCTAAACCGCTGTAGCACTTGCAAATGGATCTCTTTGGTCGTACTCGCATACAAAGTTTGTCAGGTAAGAGATATGGATTAGTCATAGTTGATGACTTCACTAGATTTTCTTGGTTGTTTTATTTAGCAAATAAAAATGATGCTTTTGTTCACTTTGAAGAACTTTTCAATAAATCAAACTACAAGGTGAACATAATATCATTACAATTCAGTCTGACCATGGAGGAGAGTTTGAGAACTCTTCATTTTCTGAATTTTGCTCAAGAGAGGGAGTGACTCACAAATTCTCCTCTCCCAAGACACCGGAGCAGAACGGAATTGTTGAGAGAAGAAACATGTCAATAATTGAAATGGCCAGGACTATGCTGATTGAGAGTGGACTTCCAAGGAGATTTTGGGCTGAAGCTACGAATACTGCATGCTACATTCTAAACCGAGCCTTGGTAAGACCTACTCATAGGAAAACTCCTTATGAACTTCTCAAGGGTAAGCAGCCACACATTTCTTACTTTAAAGTTTTTGGCTCCAAATGTTTTATTCACAATAATGGTAAGAATGGTTTGGACAAATTTGAAGCTAGAAGCTCTCCTGGAATTTTTCTCGGATATTCAGAAACCTCAAGGGCTTACAGAGTTTTCAATAAAGATGATCAAACTGTTGAAGAATCACCGCATGTAGTGTTTGATGAAAATGATTTCTCTAACAAAGTGATGAATGATGACAGGGAGCCATCTAATGAGGGAGATTTCTTGGAGAAAATTGAAGAAGAAGAGATGCAGCAAGCTGCTCAACCAGAAAACTCACAGCAAGAAGGAGCAGCTGAGGTAGGTGAACCCTCAAGTGAGATAATATTTCACAAAGACCACCCTAGTGAAAATGTCATAGGTAATTTGCATGATCCTCCTAGGACAAGGTCTCATTTTAGAATTGTCCAAGAACAGGACTTAGCTGCATTGGTATCTCAGGTGGAACCCAAATCTGTGGAAGAAGCCTTAAAACATGATTCTTGGGTATCCGCCATGTGTGAGGAGTTAAATCAATTTGAGAAAAATATTGTATGGGAACTAGTTCCCAGACCTGATAACACTCATGTCATTGGCACTAAATGGGTTTTCAAGAATAAAGTTGATGAGAATGGAGCTATTTCTAGAAACAAAGCAAGACTTGTAGCTCAAGGCTACAGTCAGGAATTTGGTGTGGATTTTGATGAATCCTATGTCCCAGTGGCTAGGATGGAAGCTATAAGAATCCTGCTTGCATTTGCATGCTCTAGGAACATTCGGCTGCAGCAGATGGATGTCAAAAGCGCATTCTTAAATGGGTTATTGAAGGAAGAGGTATATGTTGAACAACCTCCAGGTTTTAATTTCTCTGTTCAGCCTAACATGGTTTTTAGGTTGAATAAAGCCCTCTATGGATTGAAGCAGGCTCCCCGAGCCTGGTATGAGAGACTTTCTGAATTCCTCTTGAGCAAGGGCTACACTCGAGGTAAGGTTGACCAAACCCTCTTCACCAAAAATCTCGGAAAGGATTTAATAGTGGTCCAGATATATGTTGATGATATCATCTTCGGATCTAACAATTCAAAATTACGTAAAAAATTTTCTGAATCTATGTCTCATGAATTTGAAATGAGTTTAGTTGACGAACTAAAGTATTTTCTTGGGCTGCAGGTCAAACAGATGGAGGATGGTTGTTTCATAAATCAAACCAAGTATACTCTGGAGATGCTGAAAAGGTTTGGAATGACCAACCTCAAGACTATCTCAACACCCATGGGCACCAACTCCTCACTGGATTCAGACGAAAAAGGTAAAGAGGTGGATGCTAAATTATATAGAGGTATGATCGGTTCACTCCTCTACTTAACAGCATCCAGGCCAGACATTCAGTTTAGTGTAGGGATGTGTGCCAGATACCAGGCTAGGCCTACTGAATTGCATTTGGCAGCTGTAAAAAGAATCTTTAGATACTTATCTTCTACCCATGATCTAGGTCTTTGGTACCCTGCATCATGTAGTTTAGATCTCATTGCATATACAGATGCAGATTATGCAGGATGTAAATTAGACAGGAAAAGTACTAGTGGTCACTGCGAATTTTTAGGAGGGTGCCTAGTCTCTTGGGGATCCAAGAAGCAACACTCTGTGGCTCTTTCTACTGCTGAAGCTGAGTATGTGGCAGCAGGGAGCTGTGGCACACAGGTTATATGGATAAAACACCAGCTTCTGGATTACTCAGTTGAGCTAGGTTGCACTTCCATCTTTTGTGACAATACTAGTGCAATAAACATTGCAAAGAATCCTGTACTTCATTCTCAAACTAAACACATCGAAATCAGGCATCATTTTATTCGAGATGAAGTAGCTAGGAAGACCTTTGAGTTGATCCATGTTGGCACTAATTCACAAATTGCAGATATTTTCACTAAGCCACAGGATACTGAAAAATTTAGCACATTGCGTAGAGAATTAGGTATTTATAGAATTTCATGATTGAATAATTGATCTCTGAATAATCTGTCATGTGCTCTTGTGCTTATCTATACTCATTGTCTGTTGCTGAAAATAACCTCATTATGAGTGTTTGCTGATTCACTCGTATTGATTGATATCACTTTGTTTTCTTTGAGGTGTTTTGAGGTATGTCTTGGTTAAGTCTGAGCTGGTGTCAAGGTCTCAGGGGGAGCTAGATTAATAATAGGTGTCATGCTCTTTTGGCCAAATCTGAACATACTTTGAACGGATTTTTGCTGACCTTATAAGAGAATCAGTTTGAGTAGGTGTATAAAAGAAATTTTTGGATGTTTTATCCGTTAAGATTGTTCATCTAATTTCTTGTTGGAATTTCAGCTGTTAGTCCCACTGAGATCAAAATCTGAATTCAAGACTATCTTCCTACACTGTAACTGACTTCTGATCTAGCCAGTACAGCATACCTACTTAGTCTAGTTAAGCCGAAATGAGGTATATAGTGTTTTAGTCTGAAAAACTTTGGAGTTGGTGTATTGTTCTCAAACTGAATCAAGACTAATTTACAAGGTTTCAAGTGCAATTTAATGAAAAAAAAATTCATGAAAGAAGTTTTAACAACCTTGTTAACTGTTCATTGAGAAACTGGGACTTTCATCAATGAAGTGAAAGCATCCCATGTCATGAGATGGCAGTATAAATCAGGTTTAATTAGCCGTCTTGATCATATAGAGCTATGGTACATATCTGGTTAGTAACTGAGGTGTCTGGCCTCTGGTAAAGGTGTCACATTAATGTCAACACCAGTTAGAATACTATCTCTGTCCTCTTGTCAGAAGGGGTAATGTGGTCTTGCCACCAAGTAACTAGGGATTCCTGCCTCTAAACAAGGTGTCTCCCTAATGTCAAAGGTGTACTTGACAGATTTACCTTTGATCTTGACCATCTTTAAAAATTTTTTTCTCCCTCTTGGTATCAAGATTCTATTCACTTGGCATATAGTTCTTGGTTTGTTTGTTTTCAATACCACAGGTCTTTGCTTTCCTGACTTTCTTACTTTATACTCTCTGAGTAAAGACTTACACTGACCATACTGGTATCTTGTACCTTACTTGCTTAGAATCTGGTTCTGTGTATGGAGCGGATCTTCATTCACCATTTTGCACACAGTCTGACTAACTGATCTTCAAAATCCTCACATTAAATTAATGGCTTTCTTAATTGCCTAAACATCTCAATAACTTTCCTTTATCAGCCATACTCTCTCTTGTTTTCTCTCCACTATCAGCAATTTTCTTTTCGTGATATCTTCAGACCTGCCCCTTGTTTTGATGATGTCAAAGGGGGAGAGTGCCTTGCTTGTGTTTTGCTGAGGGGGAGCGAAAGATAAGTGCCCTGAGTTATCTAGTCAGAGGAAGGCAGTTGTTGTGTTCAGGGGGAGCTCTTGGGAGTCGTCAGAGGAGGCGAGTGTGCTGTGTGTCTGCATTGCTTATCTTCACATAATCTCATTGCACTTCATCTCTGTTATTTAATATAGTGTTGCCATCATCAAAAAGGGGGAGATTGTTGGATTTTTGTGACTTCCCTAGTGTTTTGATGATGAGCATCACTATGTTAAATATTGTCATTTTCATCAGATATCTTGCGTAATGTTATGCATTTGAAATTTCCATGATTAACAGGAAAACTGCTATGAGGTAGTACCTTGTATGTCCGTACTGTTCCTTTCATACTTCGTGTTGTTTGTGTTCACTACACTTCGTGTTGTCCTTTTGTACGTCGTGTTGTTCCAACTATGTTTGTTGATTGTCTTCTTGCTGTTTACTGAAGCAGCTCGATTTGTTCTGATGAACTTCGAGTCATTTTCCTGTGAACCTCGTGTCGTTTCCTCAGTATTTAGTTGCTCATCTCGAGTCATCCTTTTATTTTTGCTCTTGTGTTTTTGTGTCATTTACTGTAGTTACTCGAGTCATTTTCCTGCTTTCACTGTTTTATCACGTGTCGTTGTAGCCGTTCCTGTCTTCTGTCTTCGTGTTGTTTTTCCTAGACCCCGTGTCCTTTTTGCTTTGTGACCACACTTCGTGTAGGGTTCTGTTTTCATCTTCGAGTTGGTTTCAGTCTGTGTCATCCTCATCTTCGAGTCGTTCGTAAGTTCGAGCAATTTTGTATTCGAGTCATTTTTTATGTCTTCGTGTTGTTTCTGTGTTTGTGTCTTCGTGTTGTTGTTTTTGTGTCTTCATGTTGTTTTTGTATTTGTGTCTTCGTGTTGCTTCTTTCTATCTTCGTCCAAGGTTCCTCTGATCGTGTGTTTCTATCGTTTCACTCCGTGTTATTTCCTTCTCACCTCGTGCTGTTCTCATCTGAGCTCGTGTCATTCTCTCTTTATTTCGTGCTATAGTCATCTTGTGTATCTCGTGTCGTTCTTAGTATAGTGCATCTTGTATTGCTATCACATACCTCATGCAGTTTTAATTTTTGTGGCCCTGAGTTTTAATGGTTTTAATTTCTTTGCAGGAGAAGAAGAAAAACAAAAAGAAGAAGGTGGTCCGAGGAAGAATATTCCCCAGTGTCTGGGCTGCACGTGATCCAATACTAAAGGAACCAATACTATAAGGGCACGTGGCAAGAAGGTTCTGGATCAAGCGCGGGAAGCACACGCCTTGCATGAACCCTCCTGATCGCTTATAAAAGCACTGCCTCACCATCTACGAAAAGGGAGGAGCTCCGAGGTTACAGTAAAGAAATTTGAGTGAGAGCAGACGAGAAAGAGCCTCCCTGAGAAACTAGAGTGATCCAGTTGAGAGAGAAAAGAGAGCAGAAGAGTGATCAAAAGATGGGTATTGACTTATGGATCAAATTCGAATTCTGTTGCTCAGTTTGAGCTACATTGTTTCCAGTTTCTAAAATTTGGCTTCCTTCTTTCTTGTTTTCATTTTTATATGTTTTTTCCTTCTTGATTGAAAGTTCTCTGTGTTACCTCCTGGTGTTCAGGGGAAGAGAGAGACGTGTTCTCTCTGGTTTACTTGCAACAGAGGTTGCAGTATTGTTCCCTCTCGTAGAAGAGGTGTTCCCTCTGGGATTCAGAGGAAGAGAGACCTTGGTCTCTGGTTCTAGTGACTGCAGATCACTAGTGTTCCCTCCGGTTGGAGGAAGAGGAACTTGTTCCCTGGTTTCTAGGGACTTGGCGTCCTTAGGGTTCCCTCCGGGTGTGGAGGAAGAGGGGAGGGTGTTCCCCTGGTGAAGCTGTGAATCAGCCGTTGTCGCAGACTGAGTCTGCTTTGCTAGCAGGTGCTAGTGGAAGCCTCACTTCGATTTGAAGTGAGGGGTGGACGTAGGCAGACTGGAGGTCTGACCGAACCACCTTAAAAACCTCTGGGTACTCGTGTGATTGTCTGTGGTGATTTTGTGGTGTGCCTTCTATCCACTCGAGCTATTGTCCGCACTGCGTTTTTGTGGGTTCAACTCCGAGATTGCTTATTTTAAGTGAATCATTCTTCAGAAATTTTTAATCGGTTGAAAACAGTGATCTATTCATCCCCTCCCCTTCTAGATCACTTTATATTTCTTGTATCACTGAATTTTTTTCCATGAGGGAGCTTCCAGCAGCAGCCAAAGGGTTTGCTAGGGCGGACGCTCTTGGTATGCCGAACCTTCGCGTTCGGCGTGCTAGTTCTTGATGGGACGAACCGTATTTCGCGGAGCTACAGTTTTTCATGCTGATGTATTGGTGGGCGCGTTTTGTGTTCTGCTGCTGTAGCTTTGTGTAGTTTTCCAACTGTATAGGATTTGTCTTTCTTCTTTGACCTACCGGGCGGATGCCCCTCCATGTTTGTTACTTCTTTTCAAAATCAATAAAATTAGCATCTAGTGGCTGAGGTGGAGTGGGATCATTCCCTACCTCTGGTATGGGGGTGCACTCTCTCTCTTGCCACCTGATGCCTTGAGTTGGAAAGAAAAAAGAATTCTGGCCTGCTCGGTAGAATCACATGAAGACATTTGCATTCAAGTTTAATAGAAGTGAACCAGAAATTCATATCAAAACCAAGTTAACCTCCTCTTATCTTACTCATTCAATTCCATTAGCTCTTGAGAGAGTTACTTTGAAAAGTATTGAGGCTAAACACTTAGGTGATTTTGATTTTGTTCATGAGTGCTACACATTCAAAATTTTCTTTTGAAACCACTTTTGAAAATTGACTATTATCATTTTACGAGCAGTCAACTGTAGCATTCACCTTTTGACGTGAGTGTGCACGTTTACCAGACGCAAGCACCCCCCATTTACTCAGTGTAGCTCACAGTTTTACCTCAATTAGAACAGAGATAGCATGGCATTTCATGACGTGGTCTTCTCCACTTCTTTGGTGAAGGGACTCGATTTCTCAATGATTCCAATGCCATTGCTCTGCCTTAAAGCACTGAACTCAGCATGCACCTTTTTACATGAGGATATACGTTTATCATACGCCAATATCCCCAGTTACTCAGCATGACTAAGATTCACCATAAACAATGTAATTCCTTTTGAAATGTTCAGAAACACCAAATGTTTAAAAATAATACAAAATAGGAGTTTCTCAAACAAGGATGCCTTTGTACTTAAAATAAACTTTCAGATTCAAGAAGACATAACTTGTCAAAGCATGAAAAGCTAGTTTAGGTATATTAAGCCTGAGCACAAACATTTTCAAGATTATTGACAAAAGGGCTCGAGAAATCATTAATTCTAAACCAATAGCTTTCATGTTCAAGGCAGTCACAGAACTCAATAAAAGAAGATTCTTCTTGAAGATTTACTCTAATTAGCAAACTTGAAAATAGATAGAAGATCCTCCAAGAAGTTCAAGGTATTCAAGGAATTCTGGAACTAGATGGCTGGTTATACAAGAAGGGAGATTCCAGTCAGTCTAGAAAGCCTTATGAGCATCAAAAATATTTCAGACCCGAGGTACAATCATGGAATATTATGTAGGTCTGATTTGAGCAGGGAGTGCTAATGAGTAAAGGATGAGAGTTGAAGATAAACACTCCCCCTGAAGTTGTGCATAGGGTTCGGACAGAGAACATAATGCAAACTGAGCACATGACAATCAGAAATGAATGCATGAATGTAGACTGAATTCCAGATGTTGACTCCCCCTAAACAAGTGCATGGGTTGACAATGGAGTGTGTAACATAAGACATGTATGAATGCACAATGCCCTGAAGATGCTTCCAATGGAATATGTATTTTTATGTTCTTTTAACATGATGAACCTTGATGAGCATGAGATCACAAAATGATGCAGACTCAATTTTGATGTTTTCAATATGGTATGCAATCAATTTTGAAATCAATATATGCATGATAACAAATGCACATGAGTAAACTATGAAATGCAGGAGCTCTCCCTGACTTTATGCATGACAATAAATCTTTTTGAAATTTTCAAAATGAATGCGATGCAATGGATTCAAAAAGATTTTGTTTTACTCCCCCTGTTTGCATACTGTGTATGATTAACTCTGAATGCAGCATATAAGCAGTGAGTTAAATAGACTTGGCACATGAGTGTCTAGACTATTTTACATGATATCTTGACCCTTGGTACTTGGCGGAGAACATAGGTCCTAAGACCACCTCACGCATAATGAATGCTTTCAGGCAAGCATAACCTACCTTTCCATAATTCAATATTTGATATACCATGGTCAAACAAGGTGTAAGCAGGTAATCTAGCTTAGATATTCATCTCACTCCCTGGGGGTATATAGATGGAGCATTGTAATTTTCAGACATGCTGGATTTATTGACATCAAGATAACTTTTTGATGCAATGACTGCAATGCTAGCCTAACATGCAGATTTATCATGAATTAAAAGGTTTATTTACATACCTGTGCATTGAGCATTTATTTTCCAGATTGAACTTTGCTCAGCTCCAAGGCACCTGCACCCACAATTCTCATTTTGAATTTTGTGATACCCAAGCTTGCTTGGGTCCTTGTGAGTTAGCAACATATTTAGCATCTTGGCGCATCTTTTTCTGGGGAATCAAATCATCCTCCCTCATTGTATGACAGTCATAAATCTCATGCCCATTTTTCCACAGTAGAAACAACGTACAAAAGATTGGGCATTCTTTATGTGTGCATGTGCGTGTGCATGTGCATTATATTTTTGTGGCCGAGCATGAAATTTACCTTTTATGGCATGAGGGTGGTGTCTTTCTTTCAGATGCCAGCATTCTTGGAATGTGTGGCCAGACTTACCACGATGAGAGCAGCGAGGAGGAAGATTTCTGTTTAAAGCTATGGGGAGTGTCGACCTGCTTGTATGGGAGTGTCGACTCTTCTGATTCCCCATGCGGGTCTGTGCAGAGTTCATCTGTGCATGCCCTCTGCTAGAGTTGACATGTTTCTTTCCTTGCCCACTTACTTGAATTGATCTTGCCCTGAACTCATCATTTCTCAAAATAAAACAATTATGCATGATATGACCATGTCTACCACCATGAAAGCAATGAGCATTCGTTTTGTGGAAAGCATGGTGTTTATCATTGAGTTTCCTAGCATGCATGTTAATATCGACAAAATCAATTCTCTATTTTTGATTGAATGTTTTCTTTTTCTGATTTTTGTTGTGTTTTTGATGATTGGGCTTCATTTGAACTTGAAACAAAAGATGTGTATAGCTTGCTTCCAAAATTCTTTTTGTTCACTGGTTTATAGCCCAAATCTTCTCTTTGATAGTTCACTTTGGTCCCCAAAAATCTTTCCAGGTTTTCTTCTCCTTCCACAAATCTTAACAATGAATTGTTTAAATCTTGGATTCCAATTTCAAGTGAGGAGATATGTTGATCCGCAGTAGCCAAATCTACCTCACACTCGGCTAGTTGTTCATTTAGCAATTCATTGACAGTTTTGTAGTGATCAAATTCTTTTTGGAGAGTAATCAAATTTTCAGATTCATCACTGCACACACTCTTTCCTTTTTCACACTCATTCAACTTAGCAAGCAGCTCACTGTTTTCCTTCTTCAGACTTTCATTTTCACTCTTAAGATTCTCATTTTCTACAGTGAGAGATTTGTTTTCATTCAAGTATTGATCACTTGATGCAGATTTAGACTTATCTTGAAGTCTTCTTACAATATCTTCTAATCTAATGATTTCAGCTTGAAGGGTTCCATTTTCATCTCTTAAGCATGCAGCAGTTTATTTATGCGTATCTAAATCAAAGGAAAGAGTGTCATTAAGCTCTTCAAAGGCTGAACAATTTTTACAGAAGGAACTCTCACCTTGACTGCTTTTCTTCACATCCTTTTTCAATTTTCTATTTTCTGATTTCACCTTTTTGTACTACTTGATCAACTCATCATAGGCCTCCATGAGTTCTTCAAATGTAAAGTCCTCGGAGTCAGAGCTTACCTGAGATGAGGATGGATTGCTTGATTGCTCTGATCGGTCAGCCATGAGGCATTCATGCGCTTGTTCTTCTCCCTTCTCATGGATACTCACCAATATGTCCAAGATTTGCTTGGCTGTGCTGCAGGTGGACACACGATTAAGTAACCTGAAATCAACTGTAGCTTTTATCAAGTTGAATGTCGCAAGGTTATCAATATGTTTGGTCTCGTGTTCAGCAGACCATTCATCCGAATTTGATGGCAGCTCATGAGGACCAATGTAAATGAGATTCCACAAATGTGGATCTATGGATTTGACATAGACAAACATTCTCCCTAGCCTTATAGAAAAATCTGAACCATCATAAATAGGCGGAGAAGCCATCGAAGTGTGTGTAGCAAATGAAGCCATTTGATTATAATGCACCGGGATCTTTCTCTGCAGATCGTGGGATCTTTGAATGGCAGAGCTTGGCTCTGATACCACTTGTTGGGTCCCACGTAGTGTAATCAGATCTAGAAGGGGGGTTGAATATATCCTTTCAAGGACAATGGCATATTTAAAACTAAAACTCTTAGCTACTAGAAACATAAACCACTCCTATGAAATTAATGAAACACATAGGCAGAATGCGCAGCGAAATTAAACGGAATGGCTTAAGAGGAAATGGCGGTCCAAAGACTACACAGGTCAAAGCACTGAACATGTGAGGTAGATACTCTCACGCATAGTGAAGCACAGGTCTATGATTAGAACGAATTAGATTTGTATGCAAGATGAGTCTCCTTTGCTTGAGTATGTTCCTTAGTGGCTGTGTGCAAGGGTGCAGCGGGCATCTAAGGCAATGTGAATGCAATGCAGAGGATAAGCAATATATAGACAAGATAACTGAAACCACAATGCTTTAGTGTGCGGTAGAGATAACCCACATTGCATACGATGAAGCAAGCATATCAACCTATGAATGGGGATAGGAAAAATAGAGCAATCGCATAATATGCACAACCCACGACACATGAGATTTTTAAGGTGGTTCTGTTGCAGATCCGCAACCTACGTCCACCCCTTACCAAACCCGGTGAGACTTTCCTGCTGACACATAGCTTGCGGGCTTCACCAAGCCAACTGCTGACACACAGCTTACGGGCTCAACCAGCCAAACCATAGACCAGACTTCCTTCTGTCTGTCTTCCTACACACAAAACCGGTAGAGACGGTTTTAAATGAAATGAGTGAAACGAAGAACTCAAAAGGAAATCACTACAAGTGCAGTAGAAAAAACAAGAGCTAGAGAAATGAAAACACCAACTAAATCTTCAGATACAGATCTGGAAGTTGGTGGCTGTAGCTACAATTTCAGATCCAAAGATCTGACTTTTCAAGCAACGGTAGACTGCAAGGCTGCGCTCTTTCAAGGCTGATCTCACTTCTTTCTCTTGCTCTTACAGCACTGGACTGGGTCGCCCTTAGTGCTGGGCTGCTCTCTCACACCTCTCAAAAATGTTCTTTGTAGATGCTTTAGAGCATGGCTCTCTCTAGGCAGCAGCAGCTTCTTCTCATGAAGAAGCTTCATATATATAGGAGGGCCAGGGGAAAATTTTCCTGCCACAAGATCTTCTTCCTTTGAGGCATACTCCGATGTCAACTTTGTAGATATATATTTCTCTCTTCTCTCCCTTTTCACTAAGGGTCAAAAGTGCGTCAAGGGCATGAGACAAGTGAGAGAAGGAAGAGAAAATAGGGAATGAAGCAAAGTACCGTGATCGCCACCAAGATGTCGTACGCGACAGGCACGCCGTACCTTGGAAAATGGGGAGACACTCGCCTTAGTGCAGCGCTGAGGAATGAACGGCTCCCTTAGAACCGCCCTGTGTTGAGCGGTCTTACGATAGACCGCCCTAGGGCGCTGCGAGGGATGCGGGAGGAACTGCTACAGTGAGATGGACGACGCTAGACGGACCGCTCTCCAGGGAAGAACGATCGGTAATGCGCCGCGCGTACCGATGAACGGCCGGAGGATAGCCGCTCAGGACCTTCACTCAGCAAGTTGAAAAAGGGGCTCGACCTCCACCCTCTCCGGCCGGCCAGAGGGGATGGGCCTCGTGCTGATTAGATGCTGACCTGCGAAACAATGTGGAGACACATAAGAAACACCCAGATTAGCCCTAAACAATGTAGTATGTATTCAAACGAGAATAATTAAGCATGAACAAATGAAAAAGGGGAATACCTGGGGGGTTTTAAACCCCTAGGGTGACAAAAAACGGGATGGTTGTGTGCATGATAATGAGAAGGAGGGGGGTACGCGGATGGGAGCAATGCATGCAATGAAAGAAAATGGCGAAAGCTACAGAACGAAAGAACTATAAAGACTGGGCTACTCCCTTGACCGGAGGCTCGTGCGGACGTAGAGAGCCTCCCTCCTTGGTGCTAGGTGGCTCGAAAATGCGGCAGGGCTTCGCCGTCGACCAAAATCTTCCCCCCTTTCGACGTCCGGCCCTTAGGGTCTATTTATAGAGTCTAGAAAGCCAGCCTCGAAGTCGGGGTTTTTAGATATTCTCGGGTCGAACTCACAAAAGATAATTCGTAGATAATATCATAATCTTCCATCCAGACGAAACGGCATCGAAAATGGTTGATTATCCGCAGAGAAATCGTCAAAATAAGTTGAGGATAAAACCATGAGATAAATGGGATAAAATCGGTTTGAAAATCAGCAGCCGACGGCTTGAACGGTCTTACGATAGACCGCACAGGCGATGGGCGGTCTTATTAGGACCGTCCATCCTGTCGGTGGAAACTCGAATAATCAGAAAATTATCCCAACTATCTCTCGAACTGGCCGAAATGTTCGCCGTTGGACTCTGAACATATGAACGGTTGGATGGAGACCGTTTTAGTTTAAGGCGGCACCAAGACGACCGTTTAAGCCTGTCGGTGATAATTCGAATCATTTGGATAATTCTCTGAGAAAGTGGGCACGCGTAGGACTCTGAGATATAGGCGGTTGGAACAGGCCCGTCCATGATATTGAACGGTCCTAATCACACCGCTCAAAAGCCTGTCGGTGAATATTCAGAAAATCCTCAAAAATTAGCCAAAATATATGAACGGTTCATAGTCAACCGCTCACCTTCTGAACGGTTGAGGTTAAGCCGTTCATGACCTTAGGCACTTTGGTTCTCGCAAAATACGTTCAATTGACCAAAGCCAAGGCCCATTAAGCCCCGAATCACCACGAATTGCACCAAGGAGGGATACGACCCATAAAACGAGCCCAAGACATGCCACAAAATGACCTGATGAACGATGAATCAACTAGAGGCATCAACTAATGGGAGTAAGAGAAACGAGTCAGCTTATCGGTATAAAACGGGTGTCAACAGATGCCCCTCCTTAACGTCCTCTTTGCAGGGGAGTGAGCGGAGGTGAAGCGGAGGTGACATGGAACATGGAGGTGGAGCGGAAATGCAGCGGAGTGGACCGAAAAAGTGGGCGTTAAGGTAAAACGACACCCGTTTCTACCAACAAGCAGTGAGAATCTTTCGAAAAATCCTAGACCGAACGTTAGGAATGATTAAACCAAAAGCGACACCCGTCCGGAGGAACTAAACTAAATGAAAATAAACCGACAAGACCAACCTCATGGGGGACACAATCCCGCGGTCCAATGAGGAGGCCACAAAAGAAAAAAGATACTAAAGCTCCAGACGGGGATCTTTCAGTCAACCGACCCCAACGAACCGACCAAAGAAAACCTTCGAATTCAGAATGGAATTAGTTCATCTTACTCGAGCATTGGGACACACAGCCGACCATCGCTCGACGGGTCGTTTCTTAAGCAGACTATGGGGCATGAAAGCTCAAAAGGATGCGCATGACGCATGCTGGGCTAAAAATAAAAGAAATCGTTAAAACGAATGCGAAGAAAGATTAAAATATAAAATATTCGAGAGTAGTATTATTAAGCTGGGAATATCAGAGTCAAGATACCGTCCGCAACCACAGCGTGCGGATAGAACCGTCCTCCTCGTGACATCCCAACTTAACGGCCTATCCGAAGGTTAGGTACATGAGCCTGGATCATCATTGTTTTTGTTGAAGGGGAACATCAGATCCTGGGACACATAAGAAACCTGCCGGCTCTCGAAATAGTATAATATAATATCATATAATAATGCAATAAGGGATTTAGGGACAGAAGGTCATACCTGACTTACCTGTGCAGGCGAAAATGGCGAGACATGGCTGAAGTGATGCTGCATAAGATGGTTAAGAGATGTATTTCCAAAGAAAATATTCACTATTCATGATTTAAACACATCGACGAGATATATGGCCGAGTCTCAACCGTTCTATATTCCAAACGGCTCTATGTTAACCGTGTGTACCTGACATTCAAACAATTCTTTCAGGGCCGGTTGCCAGTGATGAACGGTTGTGTACACACCGTTTTAATAGGAATGGCTCTGTGGGAACCGTTCATGCCCAGAATTCCAACCGACTTAAAATTAACGGTCAAGAGAGACATACGGTTAGATACGAACCGTTCACACAATGAACGGTCTAACGATAGACCGCTCTTCTCTGCAGCTTCGAAAAAAAAGGAACCCCCTCGTCTCCCTCCACCGTAACCGGCGGTGGAAGGGACAAAGGGGCAAGCAACGCCCTCACTCTCTCTCTCTCACTCTCTCTTCTCAACCCCCCTTCCCTCTCTCAACCTCACTGCACCCTCAGCCCATCTGATGACCCGGACGAAGCACCAGGCGGCCAGGCCGTCGGCCGCCGGTGAGGGCGCGCCGCCGCCGGAGCGACCGCCACCGCCGTCGGAGGAAGAGGGCACACCCGGGGTGACGATGGAGGAGCTCGCCATCGTCGCTGCTGACGAAGAGGCCCCTGCCGGCGAGGAGGAGGTCGCCGGAGGACCACCACCCACGGGGGTGGCCAAACAGCCACGCGATCCCGAGGTAGGTTCTCCCCACCTTTCCTCCCGTTTCTTTTACTTTCGTTCCATGCATGTTAGTTCAGAGGCTTAGAGGGGTCCAGGGGGGTCGGCTTAGGGACCACGGAGGTCTCCCAGCCGGCTGGGGGGCCTCCACCGTCGTCGGGGATGACGGCGGTAAAACGGTTTAACAGAAACTGTCCCGCAAAATAATGCGGTTCCCAAAGGACCGCCTCAAACAAACACTGTGTAGGGAGCGCCGTTCACACTCACACAGCCAACGGGGCATTAAAACCACAATACGGTGAGGGTATCACCGTCCAGAATGTAGACGGATCCTATGGGTCCGTCCAATCATGTAGCCAAGCAAAACAATACGGTCCATACAGGACCGTCATGAAACAATACGGCCAAAGGTGGGCCGTTATTCCTTAGGAAGATGGGCAACTAGACAGTTCAGGGTAATCCGTCCATGATGAAAACGGCCAGGGATAGCCCGTTCAAACGGGGGGCCTGAGAAACAGAACGGTTTGAGGAAGGCCGCTCATATATAGAGCGGTTCGTGAGTAACCGTTCTTCAAATCAATAATTGGACTTTGAGCATTTTATTTAAATGAAACAAAAATGAGACACTAAATGACTAATGTAAATGAGATGGATGAATGCAGGGGAAACGTAGGACCCGTACCTCCTGGCTGCAGGTTCGGGCAGTGTACCTCGCACTGCCGGACTTCCAGAGGGAGCGGTTGACTACCATGGGGTTCGCCCCCTTCCTGAGTATCGAGGTGTGTCGCTTCGACGCAGCTCTGCTCTATGCCCTGCACGACCGCTGGGATCCAATGAGTCGGACGTTCTTATTCCCGTGGGGGCACATGGTCCCTACATTGGAGGACGTGGCCAGGCTTACTGGCCTACGCGTGCACGGGTCGCCGGTCAGCGGGACTACTTTTCCTGACTACCGGGGGATGGCTCGGGAGCTGCTCGGCCTACAGCTGCGGCGCCCCGAGAGGCAGTCGACCCTCCTTCCCCGGGCTGCTCTCCAGGACAGCCTGGGTCTTCGACGAGCTGGTGTTGCAGTGGGCGAGCGACCAGAGGAGCACTTGGAGCGGCTTGTCGGGTTGGCGAGGCCGAGGGTTGCAGCGGCACCGGGACCAGAGGCAGATAGAGTACTACGACGGTTTCTGATGCTGATGTTTGGGCGGCTTCTCTTCTCCACTCGGGCAGACGTGATGAGCTGTCGCTTCCTCCCCTTTCTCCAGGAGCTCGAGCATGTAGGTGACTATGCTTGGGGAGCGGCGGTCCTCGCCTTCCTCTTTGACACTCTAGTTCGACGGCGCGTCGGACGATGCTTGGGGGCTTCTCCCCCTTACTCCAGGTGCGACTCTCTTCTCTAGTCTTAATTATGCAACTCTATATGCTTACTGAATGCTGACACGACCTTGTGATACAGGTGTGGGCCTACGTGCGCCTACGTGGGTTGGGGAGAGGCGAGGAGACCCGTCCCGGGCTCCTGCCGATAGCGCGGAGGTGGACAGCACCCCGGGAAATGATGGCCTTGAGGAGGCAGGTCCGGGAGCTGCAGGACGACCTGGACACTCTACCGTACACCTCGGTATGTTTCTAGACTCAAACTCTTTAAATACATGCTATCCTGATGATGCTGATGTAGTTTCCTATTCTTTGCAGGTACGGTGGACTCCTTACACGGAGGAGAGCCTGGAGGGCCAGCCGTGGGTGACCGAGGCCTTGGCCTTCTCTGGCCAGGACGTGTGGCTTCACTGCATGAATGTGGTGGAGCCACTGCACTTTAGGTTGGTGATGAGGACCATCGGGGTCTATCAGCCGGCCGTTGAGTTCCCTGCGCCCGAGAAGGCGGGGGAACGAGTGTCGAGGATGACCCGGGGACTCCGCGAGGCGTACGACTGGACAGCGAGGAACGCTGAGCAGGTTGCTGACTGGGCTGCACGAGGGCGAGTGGTGACCGCCCGGGCAGAGAGCGACAGCGCGTTCTACACTGCGTACGCACGGCACTACCGGGACCAGGTGTTCCGAGGCGCCCACCGACCGGTACGACTTCTAAACTTTAAACTTTGTCTATCATGCTTATAATTCTTATATGATGCACTAACAAAGACTTTTACATGTAGGTTGACCCCGCAGGACGAGTGGCAGAGTTGCAGGGACTCCTGCACTCCACCATCCGGGAGAGAGACGAGGCCCGACAGGCCCTGGCCCTACTGGTGAGTGTTCTAAACCCTAGACTCTTTAAATTATGCAGTTGTATATGATTATGATTATGCCTATGACTGACCTGGAGTATTTGGATACAGCGCGCCGAGGGTGTTCAGAGGGCGGGACCAGACGCTCCTTCTTCCTCCTCCGTCCAGACCCAAGCAGATCGAGCCGATCGGGATGCGGACTTCACTCGGATGGTAGAGCGGGCCAAGGCGGCCGAGGTGGCACTCGTGGAGAGAGTACGTGACTCTAAACTTCCCCTTTGCTTATTTATGCCTATGAAATGTATGAAATGTGACCAACTAATAGTGATATGTGAATGCAGACGTCCGAGCTGACTCGCCTTCAGGCGAGCTGGAGCGGAGCCGGGTGGCGGCTCTGGAGGAGGTAGCCTGGGTGCGAGAAGAGGCTGCACGGAGCCGACCGGTGGACACAGTGGAGACGGCACTCCTCCGTGCCGAGCTAGAGCGACTACGGGCCGGTGCTACCGAGGCGGACCGTTACCGGGCAGAGGCCGAGCGTTACAGGAGTGAGGCAGAGCAGGCCTGTCTACAGGTTGCCCGGCTGGAGGGCAAGGTGGAGGGTATGAAGGAGGCGAGTCGGGAGCGCAGCAGGGCGACTGCGAGCGGCAGCCACAGCACCCACGGCTCCGTGAGGAGTTACTTCACTGGTTCCTTCGGCCATTGGAGGAACGAGGAGGAGGAGCGGCGCCGGCGACGGCGTGATGAGGCAACCTCAGCGATGCCTCCCCCAAAGAGGCATGAGGGCGGTGGAGACAGCGACGGGGGCCAGGGAGAGGGAGCTGCTTGACTGGTTGTACTGGGCCCATCCTTTGTATATGATATGATATGATAGTGATATGCATGTCTTCTATTTTTCGTTTGTTTTATGGATGAATGTTTGTATGAGTGGGCAAAATGGGTTTGAGGAGCGTGCTTTAGCCTGAGAGAGATGAGCGACGCACACGTCGACTTGAGTGAGATGAGAGCGCTCACGCCGACTTGAGTGAGATGAGAGTGACGCGCACGCCGACTTGAGTGAGATGAGAGTGCTCACGCCGACTTGAGTGAGATGAGAGCGCTCACGCCGACTTGAGTGAGATGAGTGCGTTCACGCCGACTTGAGTGAGATGAGTGCGCTCACGCCGTCTTGAGTGAGATGAGAGTGCTCACGCTGACTTGAGTGAGATGAGTGTGCTCACGCCGTCTTGAGTGAGATGAGTGCGCTCACGCCGTCTTGAGTGAGATGAGAGCGCCAAATGATTGAGACATGAGTGAGCAGGTTAATTGGGGGGCAGAGAAAATGAACGGTTCTCCACTAGCCGTCCGTAGATAAGAGCGGTTTTATAAGGGCCGCTTACATTGGTTGGAACGGTTGCATGTAAACCGTAGGAATGGTGGAACGGCGGATTTAGGGCCACACAAGTGAGTGGGCTCGGGCCTCCTTGTAGAGAAGAACGGCTGATGATGGGCCGTAAATGGTATGGACGGTCTATCGTAAGACCGTCCAATCCAACATCCTGTTTGCCCGAAAGGGGACTCCTGGAGAGTCCCCAGCCCGAGGGCAAGGTGCTTTGAACTTATCACAACCCTATCTAAACCCGTCCTAGACTTATCTGGGCCTAATCCTAAGAGGCTTAGGCTCCCTAATGAACCCTATAAGTAGTAGGGAGGCCTGAACCCTCAACTCAATCATCCTCCTTCTCCCAAAGCCTAAAATATTTGATTCTCGACACCTCAACATGAAGAGGGCCTTTGATGGAAGTCCTGCAAAGGGTGCGTCGTTCGAAGGACCGCAGCTGGCTAGAAAGGAGCGGGAAGCGATTCAACGACTAAGCTTGATTCCTCGACATCTCAGTACCACCCCTATGAGAGAGGTAAGTTCGATCAGAATATGTTCATATTTCCATCTCTCAATTTCCTCTTATATCTTTTTACACCCTTTACCTTCTCCTTCTTTTCAGCTTCTTCCCGGCCCGAGACGCTTTTCTAATTTAAAGTGGGTGGCTCCCATGGTCCGTGCATTACCCCTCGGGGTGACTCATCTTCTCAAATCCTGGCACCTGCACTCCCTCCTAGTACTAGGTCAGAATTACCCCAAACTTTCTTTAGACTGGCATAGTATCTCTGCTCTGATGGAGATTTGGCACCCTCAGACTCACACTTTTCTCTTCCCATCTTTCGAGGCCACTATCTTGCTAGAGGAGGTAGAGACCTATTTCGGGCTCCCTAGGTCCAAGGTGGGGGAGGAAGACTTGATATGCCATACCGTTGCCCCTATAGACCCAAAACTCATCCTAGGGGGGTTCATACCGGATAGCGGGGATGTTCGTACCTTTATAGGCCCTCGCCACATCCACCTCCTTCCTCTGAGCCAGTGGGTAGTGGAGCATTGCCGGAATAAGTGCGGGTGGGTTGCAGCCATAGCCAAAGCCGCGTCCATCTGCCTATGCGGGGCCATCCTTTTCCCTTCAGCCGACCATGTCCTAGAGACTCCTTTACTCAGCACCATCAGCGGCCTTTGGCAGGGGTTTTCCATCTCTCAGGCTGTCTTAGCTTACCTGTACGAGGGTCTTACTTCAGCAGCCTTAGGAGGTCCTCTCTTTGGTTCAATGATCCTATTGGAGTGCTGGATGGGAGTTAGGATGAAGTTTACCCTGAGGGAGGACATTACTTCAGTTAGCAGGATCTTTGGGAGCCATCCCCTTTACTTCATAGGGGGCGCCTTCAGGTTTTCTCCACAGGTTGAGTGCAGGACGGCTGAGCTGAAGACCAGGGACGAGTGGCGCCCGTACATCAACAGGCTGCCCCTGGATAGGTTCGTGATGCGCCCGGACTTCCTCCATGATACCACCATCAGGCTACCGAGGAGAGCTGGCTTGGACCTGAGGCTTGTGAGCGATACTACCTTAGCGATGTACAGCCCACACAGATGCCACCTGCAGATTGGGTTACCCCGGACGGTGCTACCTACGCTACCCCACCTTCCCATGCTACAGGCACGGAGGATCGGGACAGAGGAGGACGAGCAGGCGGTCAGGAGTGCGCTGATCATATGGGAGGTGAGCAGGGTGCGTACCCTACCAGCAGAGGTCGAGGAGGCTCCAGAGACTAGGCAGGCTTATCTTAGGGAGTTGAGAGAGATACGTCCTCGCGGGGATGCCCAGCGGCGGACTGAGTGATTTTTGTTTTGTTTTTATGATGATATGGGATAGGATTTACATTCGGACAGCTTGATATATGACATGAATAAGATTTGATGGGATTGAGTTTGAGCTTTGTAATACGATTATGATGTGATGTGATTGCATAGGCCAATGCGAGGATTGAATACTTATGCGGTCCCGAGTCAACTGCCCTTCCAACCTGCCCCTGCACACATGCAAACATGAAACAGATTAAATCTATTTTAGGCTCAGCCCCTTGCCTACAGCAAGTTAGGAGATAACTCTTTCTGGACTTTTGGTCAAGGGGGGTTGAGCCTTATTAAATAGGCAAACGTCAAAGTGCGAGAAATGCAGATGAATGCAAGAGGGAAACACATAAGTTCTCTTTTTTGGAATATTTGATTTTTGTTGGATTTCGAAATATTTGATTTTTTTTGGGTTTTGAAATATTTGATTTTTTTGAATTTTGAAATATTTGATTTTTCTTGGGTTTTGAAATATTTGATTTTTTTTACATTTTGAAATATTTGATTTTTCTTGGGTTTTGAAATATTTGACTTTTTTGGGTTTTGAAATATCTGACTTTTTTTGGGTTTTGAAACCAGCTCGAGTCTCAATAGAAGGGACCTTCTCGTCTTGCTACGGAATTCCAAGGCTCAGCACTTGTGGGAAGGGAGGACCGCGCGTGATCGGAGTCAACTCTGCTCGACGGTGCTTCTGCTGAGGCCATACCCGGGGTGGGATTCATTCCTTGGGAAAGTAAAAAAAAGATTGAGTAGAGAAGTCGACGATAGGTGTAGAGGTTTTTAGGGCTTGAGTTCTTTCCCAAGACCCCCCCCCCTTTTCAAGGAATCTGGTCTGTTGCGCCGGGGCTCTGTATCCGTCATCGAACCTTCACCCGCTCTAGGCACGCATGCGACCGGGCTCATAATGTCCCGCGGGGAAACTGTACTGCCACTCTTGCCATGCCTAGTTGCGTCCTTTGGGGATTCAGAGAGCTTCGAGCTTTGTGCTTTCAGCTTTATCTTTTGATTTTGCCCCTGTTCTTTCTTTTTTCTTTTTGTTTTTCTTCTCTTCATTCTTTTTCTTTTGCGGAGTGAGGTCTTAACGGATTGCCCCTATTTGAGACCTTTCTTTAACAGGGAATCTGGGTCAGTTCTCGCCCCCTTATTCACCACTTGCCCCTATTTTCAACCGAGAGAGAGGAAATGCCAGGATTTCCACCTTCCCCAGGCATGGCCAAAGGAGAAACGGTGTCGGGTAGCATGAGAGAATACCGCACCACGGGGTCGTGTAGTGTGTGAGACGCTGGTCCTGGGTCCTCCTTTCACAATTTGATGGGGTATGCCCTGCCACCGAGCCGTTCAGTGGTTTTATTTTTATGGATGAAAACGCTTTAAATACAGCCCATTCCACGGGTTTGGCAATTCCTCCCCCTCCGAGTTAATTAAACGATATGCATTGCCCAGATAAACTTCTTTGATTACGAAGGGCCCTTCCCAGTTGGGTTGCAACTTAGACCTGGGGCCTGCAGACCTGATGAATTTACGTTTTAAAACCATATTACCCACTTGAAATTTCCTCTCAATGACCTTCTTTTGGAAATATCGTGAGACACGCTTTTGATACACTGAGATATGATTAGCCGCATTCAACCTCTTCTCGTCTAAGAGTTCCAGTTGGACTAGCAACGCCTCTCGATGTTCGTCGAGATTAAGTTCCTTATCCAGCTGCACCCTTAGGGAAGGGATTAGAATTTCATACGGGAGCACCGCTTCCATTCCATAAGTGAGGGCAAAGGGAGTCTGCCCTGTGGGAGTGCGGACGGAGGTGCGGTAGGCCCATAGAGCTTCTATCAATTTGTCGGCCCAATCAGCAAATTTATGTGATTCGCATATTTTCTTGATAATTTTGAGAAGAGTCTTGTTCGTGGCCTCAGCCTGGCCATTACCTTGGGGGTAGTATGGTGATGAATGATGCAAAACTATATTGAATTTCTTACAGAGGTCCTGGAGTTCCTGTGAGATGAATTGAGGCCCGTTGTCGGTGACGATGCTGCTTGGCACTCTGAACCGCGAGATAATGTTCTTCATGATGAAGCGGCATACTGTGGTGGCTTTGATTTCTGCATAAGCTTCAGCTTCGGCCCACTTGGTGAAGTATTCTGTAGCCGTCAGAATGAAGGATTTCTGTTTAACAGCAGAGTTCGGATCGCCGAGGGGTCTGATGATGTCAAAGGCCCACATAGAAAATGGCCAGGGGGCCGTAATAGGATGAAGAGAAGAGGCCAGAGCGTGAATTTTGTCGGCATGGATCTGGCACTGAAGACACCTACGGACATAGGTGGAGCAATCTTCTTATAGGGTTGGCCAGTAATAGCCCTGCCTAAGAATCTTCTTTGCCAAGGCCTGTCCGTTCACATGCCCTCCACACTCGCTGGAGTGGGCTGCTTCCATGACTTTCCAAGCTTCTTCGTCATCTAGGCACCTCATTAGAACTCCATTCAGAGCCCGCCTATACAATTCACCGGCGATGATCGTGTATCTGGCGGCGACTCTTCTAATGGCTTTTCGTTGCTCAGCGTTGGCCGTTTCCGGAAATGTACCATCCTTGCAGTATTGCTCGATCTCATAAAACCACGGTAATTCTTCCTCTTCAATGATCTCCTCAAGCTCAGTTAATGAAACCTCTTTTATTTCCTCCCTTTCTATTTTCTTCTCTACGGACATCCTAAGATTGTTGAACCAGGGATCCTGCAGGGAAGGAACGTCTAGCCTTTGGACCACAATGGTCTCAGTGGCGTGACTTAGGGGGAGTGATAGAGAAGAGGCGAGCGACGCAAGGGCGTCGGCCAAGATATTCTGAGAGCGAGGAGTGTGAATATAGATGAGTTTCCTGAATTGCCTGGCCAAGAGCGTAACCAGATCCTGGTAAGGTTTGAGCTTAGGATCGCGGGTGCGGTAGGTTGACAAAACTTGACGCAGCACCAGCTGGGAGTCTCCTATGATGTTTATGTATCGTGCGCCCAAGATGTAGGCGTGCTTCAGACCGGCAAGGAGAGCCTCATACTCGGCTATATTGTTGGTGGCGGGGAATGAGAGTTGATATGCCAGGGGCATGGTTACCCCTTCTGGAGTAAGGAGAACGGCGCCGACTCCGCTGCCTTGGGAATTAAGGGCACCATCGAAGTGAAGGGACCAAAAAGGAAGATGAGTGATCACCGCCAGGTGTTCATCGGGGAATTCGTCCTGAATGGAATCAGTGCGAGGGATAGGAGAATGAGCCAGGTGCTCGGCAATAGCATATCCCTTGATTGCTTTCTGCACGATGAAGGTGATGTCGAACTAGGAGAGAAAACTTTGCCAGCGAGCTAGCCGATTAGAAAGGACCAGTTTTTCCAACAGATAACGAATGGGGTCTATTCTAGAGATGAGCCTAACCTCGTGGGCGAGAAAGTAGTGTTTAAGCTTCTGCGCTACCCACACTAGTGCTGCACAGGTCTTCTCCATAGCAGTGTACTTGGATTCAGTAGGATTAAATAGCCTTGAGAGATAGTACGCCGCCCTTTCTCTTCCTTCATCATCTACCTGTGCCAAAACAGCTCCTAGGGAGTCCTCAATTACAGAAATGTACAGGATCAGGGGTTTCCCGGGGACGGGTGGTTATAGAACCGGGGGATTAGAGAGGTAAACCTTGAGTTCCTCATAGGCCTTTTGACATTGTTCATTCCACTCGAATTTCGCGCCAGCTTTTAACAATTCATAAAACGGGCGGCATCTTTGCGAATGCTGATATATGAATCTCCTGATAAATTGCAGACGCCCGATCAAACCTCGAAGCTCAGTGACGTTCTTCGGCGGTGGCATTTCCATGACGGCCTTTGCCTTGTTTGGATCGATCTGAATCCCCCGTTTACTAACTATAAACCCGAGCAATTTCCCTGATGCAACTCCGAACACACACTTCTTTGGATTCATCTTTAACTTGTATTCCCTAGCCCTTTGCAATACCTTGGCTAGAATGGCGGGGTGCTCTTCTTGTGACCTCGATTTGACTAAAATATCATCCACATAAGCCTATAAATAAACGTGCATCATATCGTGGAAGATAGCCATCATCGCTCTTTGGTAGGTGGCACCTGCATTTTTCAACCCAAATGGCATAACGACGTAGCAGTATGTGTCCCAAGGTGTGGTGAACGAGGTCTTTTCTTGATCCTCCGGAGCCAAAAGGATTTGGTTATACCCCGAGTAGCCGTCCATGAAGGAGAGGGCTTCGTACCCAGCTGTATTATCGACCAAGACATCGATGTGAGGAAGTGGAAAATCATCTTTTGGACATGCCTTGTTTAAGTCCCTGAAGTCAATACAGATCCGGATTTTACCATCCTTCTTCATCACTGGGACTATATTTGCCACCCATTGCGGGTATAGCACCACTCTAATGAACCTGGCCTTATGCAATTTATCGACTTCTTCCTTAATCCTCAAGGTCATCTGCGGGTGAAATCTCCTTGCCTTCTGTTTAACGGGCGTTGCCCCTGGTTTGAGAATCAGCCTGTGTTCGACTAATGCGGGGTCAAGGCCTGGCATGTCTTCGTAGGACCAGGCGAAAGAATCGCTGTACTCCCTCAAGACTTTGACAAGTTCCTCTTCGACTGAAGGAGGGAGATTGGCGGAAATAAGTATGGGCCTGGGGTCCTCTTCTATTCCGAGGTTAATTTCCTTAGTGGATTCATCCACTGCTACGAAAGGCTTGTCGAACTTCTTCAAGCCTTGGGTATATAGGTCGGTAGTGTCATCCATTTCATCTTCCTCATCATCAGATGGGTCTTTCTCATTCACAATTTCATATACTCCTAGTCCATCCTTGCTCCATACCTCATCAATTCCCTCATCATCTTCCAGGATAATTGCGGTCTCCACAAATTCTGGACATTTCAACAGAGCATGACATCTCCCAGCCAAATCTTGTAGAAATCTATTGGGGATGGTTTTAGGAGGGCGCGTCACGGCGGGTGCCGCAGACGTGGATGGGCTGACAAAACTCGAACTAGACTCTACCCTGACTGACTCGACCAACCTAGAAGACTCTGTACACTGTACATCTAATATAGGGGAGAAGAAATCTACCGGAAAAGAAACAGGGTCTCACGCCCCTGGGAATCTGAGTAGAACATAGCGTAATCTTCCATGGAGACCTTCGTTTTGAAATTGGCATTTTTTTTTGGAGGCCGGAGGTGATCACACAACAGGAGGAAGAAGGCGGAGGAGGAGGAAGTTGCATGGGAAACAATTCTGGGAAGATGCAGTCAAAGAAAGGGTCCGAAGACTTAAACCACATTTCATGGAGCTGGGCTCCTGGAGGAGGAGGAGTGAATAAGGTTGATAGATCAATGGGCGGGCAGCGCCCGCAAGCACATGGAACGAATAGAATTTCGGGTCTCTCTGCAAAGTACGGGTCGACCAGGAGTGGAGGGGAACGGGGAACAGAATCCAACTGTTGAAACCAGGAAGCGAGACGGGATGGGGACATAGAATAAGTAGTGATGGAGCTCCCCGTCTTCCGGGGCCCCTGGCGGGCCAACGGCATCGGAGGGCGCTTTACCAGCTGCGTCTCCTTCTTTGGGTCACCCTCTTCTTCAGAAAACATCTTTGTAAAGCAATTAGCAAAGTCTTCCAAGTCCCCGGCTAGCCCTTGCGGTGGTGGTGGCGGATCGGCAACAGCACAAGCTTCGTCTATCCTTTCTTCAAGGCTGGGTGGTGAGGTCTTCAAGGTGCTGGGCTGCAACGGACCCTTCACAAAATATTGCCGGTAATCCTAGGTCAACGGCCCAGAGTCCCCAAGCATCGACATGGAGGATTCATGGTAGCCGAGGCCCCGGCGGCCCATCTTCCTTCCCTTGGGGACGGGGTTGGTTCTGCCCTGCAGTTGTGCACCGAGTCCTCGGCCTGGCTGATAGCCCAATTTTAGAATTAGGTGCCCCCCTTTGGAGTCTCTCATCTTGGGCTTAACCTTCACATTGATTGGTGCAGCGGTGGGTTTGCGCGACGCATACGCCCACGAATAGTTTAAGTCCATGACAGATAGAACAGGCATGTTACTTGGCCACAGTGTGGGCAGAATCTTGGCTGCTATGGCGTCAACGTTTTGAACTGTGGAAACACTTTTCACCTTGACCACTCGCCCTTGGAATGGGAACTTCAGACACTGGTGGGCGGTCGAGGGGACGGCGTTCAAACTATTCAACCATGGATGACCCAGAATGGCTTTGAACATTGGGTCTATGTCCAACACATAAAATTCTACATCCATCACTAAGGGCCCTAGCTTGGCCTGCACAGTCACCACCCCGTGACAAGCACGTCTGGAGTTATCATATGCGGCTATCGTGGTTGGTGTCGGCTTGAGCATGTCCTCTGGTATATTACAAGCACGAAGGGTACTCAATGGGCAGACATTTATCGATGCCCCTGTGTCCACAAGGGCGGATTCCACGGCCGTTTTGTTTAGAGAGATGGTAATACATAACGGCATCTGCCGTGCCTCAGGAGGAGCTAGCTCTAACTTAGCAAATGCAATAGAGGGCCCCTTTGTGATCGTGGCCAAGACCGCAGGCAGGCTATCCACTGCCACATCTTCGCTCACCATAACTTTCTGTAGGAAGATCTTCAGGGCGTCTTGATGGAGCGGCGACCTCTTGATTAGTTCTAACACTGAGATTTTAGCCGGCAGCCGGTCTAAGTGCTGTAATAAATCATATCTTGTGCCCGGCACTGGGTCTATCTCCTCTGGTTCAACTGTAGGGGAGGAAATTGCAGGGTTTGGTGCAGATGCACCTGGGGAAGGAAATTGCAGGGTTTGGTGCAGATGCACCTGGGGAAGGAAAAATTCTCTGGAAAGGACGCCCGCTCCGAAGGGCGCATTGCGATGCTTGCACGGCCTGGACTAGACCCCCGCTTGGCCTGGTGGGGTAGGTGAATGGTGTGGAGATGGGGGTGAGGATGACTGAAGTGGGTTTAATGGGCCCTGGTGGAGGGGAAATGGGCGAAAGGTTAATCTTAGGGGGAATAGTGGGAGGCATGGCGGGTGGTGGTGAAAGGACGGATGGAGTAGAGGGGAATGTAGAGGGCCTAAGAGGCGACGCGAGGGAAGTGACGGGCGGTGTAGCGGCGGATCTAAGGATGGAGGGGATGGCAGGTGTGGGAGAGTAGTGGTGGTGTAAGGCCAAGAGGTGGGCGGGGGTCTCATCATCAAACGTCCACCCAGCGTTGGGGGCTGGGCGCTGGACCACATTTACTTGTGCTGGAGCCGGTGCCGGCGGTTGTTGTTGCTGCGGAGGAGCGGGCTGATGCATCGGCATGGGATTTTGATGGATCCCAAGGTCTTGCTGCTGCGGTTGAGGTTGTGGTTGCTGTTGGGGCTGTTGCTGCTGCTGCTGCTGGGGCGCCGCCTGTTGCGGCCTGGCCTATCTCCGCCTCTGTTTGATATCCTCAATTAGCTGGCGCATCTGGGCCCAATCAATCCTCTGGCCCTCATGCAAATCATACACCAGGTCTCTGAATTGGTAACATCGCTCTATTGTGTGCCCCGGTTGCCGATGGAATATACAATATCGAGATTGGTCGGCAGCCGGATTCCAGTTCGGGCGTTCAGGAGGCAGCTGGAGGTCACCAGTGTACATTAGAGCAGAGAAAATATCTGGCAAGGTCTCCGAAAGAGGGGGGTAATGAGCCCTCTTTGGAGCTGGTCGAGCAGAGCCATAGGTGGGGGGTGGAGGAACATTATTGTACTGCGGGGGCCGCTGAGGCTGTTGAGGTGGCGGAGGTGCCTGTTGAGGGTATTGCGGAACTTGGAAGGCAGGCTGGGGAACTTGCGGAGCAGTGAACTGGGGGTTGCACTGAGGCGGTGGGAAGCGGGGTGGAGCGGCGTGTTGGGGGAACTGAACGGCCTGGACTTGCTCGTTAATTTGTACCCCCTCAGTGACGGGGCCCTGGGTTTTCTTGGTGGCTTTGGGTTTCTGGGCCTCGAATAAAGAATGGATGGGGGAGTCTTTGAATTGGGTCTGAATAAACCTAGCTCTGCTGTATAGTTGGTGCATGTTTGAAATGTCATTCATTGCCAGAATGTTTCTGAAAGTTGGCGTAGCATTGGAAATTAACAACTTTACTTTTTCCTCTTCTGGAATCTGCCCGGGTACCCGTGAGGCCATCTGTCTCCAGCGGTCTGCATAGGTTGCGAAGTCTTCTTCCGGCTTCATCTTCTCCGCCACCAGGTCAGTAAAAGAGTACTCGGGCCCGACCCGATCCTGAAACCTCTGTATAAACCTCTCCTTGACGGTCTTGAAATTCTCAGCTTCCTCCATAGGCAAGGCGTAGAACCACTCCAACGCGATCCCTTCCAGAGACCGGCGGAACAAATAGGCCATCAAACGATCGTCTTGCTGGAATTGCGCGGACTCATATAAGAACTCCCGGACATGGATGAACGGGTTGCCGTTCCCATCGTATTTGCGGTACACGGGGAGCTCCGACTGGGAAGGAAAACGTAGGTCCCTGAAGTTAGGGATAGGGACATCGGCAAGAGATTGCGGGCCGACCCGCTTGTGGAGGAGATCAATTTGTTGCTGCATAGCAGCCCACTTGTCAAGAATTTCCCGTTCCCGGGAAGGAGGGGAAGGAGCAAGAGGAGCAGCACCTGGATAGGCGACCAAAGGATGAACCGACGAAGGAGGCAGACCATAAGAGGGATAATGGGCTGAGGAAGGGCCCATATCCGTATGAGCCACCTGGGCCACCCCTGACTGTGACCTGGCGAGGTCTGCCGGGGCCATGAGGGCCTGAGGCGGTGGAGAAATTGTAGGGTACGGCTCAAGATAAGGAACAGAGGGGATCGGGGATTTCCCTTTATCAAGTTGCTGATGGACCGAGGTAGACGCCTGGCCCATTATATTGGGATAACGAAAGTTCTGAGGGCGGACCGGAGTAAGGTCAATGGGAGCCACTGAGGTGGTCCCGACCACAGGAGATGAAGTGGCGACATTGGCCGTGGCATGAGCCGGAACTGAGGCCGGGGCATCGCCCCCTTGCAAAGCTTGTCTGATGAGATGGAGTTGGGTGGGATCCAACTGGGCCATCATATTGAGGATCATGCTGGCTGAATTTTGACTGAGCGGGTTTGAAAAAGAGGGTCGGGGACCCTCGCCCAGAGAGGTCGGGAGTGAAGGGGCCGTCCCCTCTCCCCCTTGCAAGTGGGTGACCCTAGGTGGGTCCTCAAGGAGACCACGAGGAAGGGAGTCCTCGTGGGCCGCAGAGAAGTCGTATGATGACATGGAAGAAGAAGCGGAATCGAACAAGGGGTTGGAGTAGGAATGGAAATAAGAATCCACCCTAGGAGATGATCGTGGGGGCAGAAGGCAGTCCCATATACACCAAGACACTTGCTACTAGAACGAGCAACACTAAATCAATCAAATCTACCAAGCAAGTAGTAAGCATACAATGGAGCGAGATGAGAGCAGAATCACTCAGTAATGCAATCAAGTTCTTGAAATAATGCTCGTCAGTTCCTTATATTTTTGGGTTTGAACCTTAGTGGATTAATGAAAATATCGATTCTCTCGACCACTAGGTGCCTGATTGGGATGAGAAACGAGGAACTGTGTGACTCTATCGGGACCTCTCACTCGCGAATGCAACCCTAGACTGGGGTGGATACGGTACAACCTGCCCGGCGTCCGTGTGGGAATCCACGGCTCACGGGGGCTTACGGAGGTCCTCAGCAAGGTCCCTAGTCGGCTCCAAGGAACATGGAGACGAGAGGAAACCCTACCTCGATAGGAATGCAACTAATATGGAAAGATGTCGATGCCCCTATGCGCATCGGAGTGCATGCACAAACTAGCCTAGCAGCTATCAATCAATGAGCGAGTATACACACGAGTAATAAAAGCATGGTGATGCAATGATAATAAGAGAGCAGGGGGGGAGCCAAATGAACAGCACCAGGAGCAATATATATATCAGCCGAAAGAACTAAGCAAGATGAAATAAATGCACTGCGACAGGAGATGTGCGGTCCTCCTCTGACCGCGCTAAGTACTCAGGTGGTCAATATCCAGCCGTAATGTATGAGCAGAAAGCAAGGGACATACCAGACAGACGGCCGATAGTCACCCGCTTACACACTTGAACCGCCACCTCACAGTCGCGTATCTGCCACCTAAAAAGTACAGCGTACCTGTGCCTGAGCGTGGGACGGCTGTGTACAAGCCGCTCAAACGGATGGACGGCGTACCGCGAGCCGTCTGCAACAGGAAAGGCCGGGGTAGATAAACCTGATGGCAGAGTATATGAGCTATGGGGTATCAACCGTACGTATTAGTAGACGGCCCTGGAAAAACCGCATGTGCGCCAGAGGACAGAAACTGCATCCAACCGGTAAATCACTCCAAGAAGGAAACCTTGACAACGACTAGGAAGGGTCAGCAACTCAAAAGCACGATGGGCATTTGGAGTCCCACCGTGATCGCCACAAAAGGGGTGTAGATATATATTTCTCTCCTCTCTCCCTTTTCACTAAGGGTCAAAAGTGCGTCAAGGGCATGAGACAAGTGAGAGAAGGAAGAGAAAATAGGGAATGAAGCAAAGTACCGTGATCGCCACCAAGATGCCGTACGCGACAGGCACGCCGTACCTTGGAAAATGGGGAGACACTCGCCTTAGTGCAGCGCTGAGGAATGAACGGCTCCCTTAGAACCGCCCTGTGTTGAGCGATCTTACGATAGACCGCCCTAGGACGCTGCGAGGGATGCGGTAGGAACTGCTGCAGTGAGATGGACGGCGCTAGACGGACCGCTCTCCAGGGAAGAACGGTCGTTGATGCACCGCACGTACCGATGAACGGCCGGAGGATAGCCGCTCAGGACCTTCACTCAGCAAGTTGAAAAAGGGGCTCGACCTCCACCCTCTCCGGCCGGCCAGAGGGGATGGTCCTCGTGCTGATTAGATGCTGACCTGCGAAACAACGTGGAGACACATAAGAAACACCCAGATTAGCCCTAAATAATGTAGTATGTATTCAAACGAGAATAATTAAGCATGAACAAATGAAAAAGGGGAATACCTGGGGGGTTTTAAACCCCTAGGGTGACAAAAAATGGGATGGTTGTGTGCATGATAATGAGAAGGAGGGGGGTACGCGGATGGGAACAATGCATGCAATGAAAGAAAACGGCGAAAGCTACAGAACGAAAGAACTATAAAGATTGGGCTACTCCCTTGACCGGAGGCTCGTGCGGACGTAGAGAGCCTCCCTCCTTGGTGGTAGGTGGCTCAAAAATGCGGCAGGGCTTCGCCGTCGACCAAAATCTTCCCCCCTTTCGACGTCCGGCCCTTAGGGTCTATTTATAGAGCCTAGAAAGCCAGCCTCGAAGTCGGGGTTTTTAGATATTCTCGGGTCGAACTCACAAAAGATAATTCGTAGATAATATCATAATCTTCCATCCAGACGAAACGGCATCAAAAATGGTTGATTATCCGCAGAGAAATCGTCAAAATAAGTTGAGGATAAAACCATGAGATAAATGGGATAAAATCGGTTTGAAAATCAGCGGCCGACGGCTTGAACGGTCTTACGATAGACCGCACAGGCGATGGGCGGTCTTATTAGGACCGTCCATCCTGTCGGTGGAAACTCGAATAATCAGAAAATTATCCCAACTATCTCTCGAACTGGCCAAAATGTTCGCCGTTGGACTCTGAACATATGAACGGTTGGATGGAGACCGTTTTAGTTTAGGGCGGCACCAAGACGACCGTTTAAGCCTGTCGGTGATAATTCGAATCATTTGGATAATTCTCTGAGAAAGTGGGCGCATGTAGGACTCTGAGATATAGGCGGTTGGAACAGGCCCGTCCATGATATTGAACGGTCCTAATCACACCGCTCAAAAGCCTGTCGGTGAATATTCAAAAAATCCTCAAAAATTAGCCAAAATATATGAACGGTTCACAGTCAACCGCTCACCTTCTGAACGATTGAGGTTAAGCCGTTCATGACCTTAGGCACTTTGGTTCTCGCAAAATACGTTTAATTGACCAAAGCCAAGGCCCATTAAGCCCCGAATCACCACGAATTGCACCAAGGAGGGAGACGACCCATAAAACGAGCCCAAGACATGCCACAAAATGGCCCGATGAACGATGAATCAACTAGAGGCATCAACTAATGGGAGTAAGAGAAACGAGTCAGCTTATCGGTATAAAACGGGTGTCAACAAGCTTGAGTGCTTTTCAAGGGCAGCTGCTTCTTCTAGCTTCTCTTTCCATCTTTGAAAAAATCCACCTTTTTCCTCGAACTTGCTGCACGATCTTCTTTTGCTGAGTATGTCTCCCAGCTGATATGCCTTTGGGGTAGACATTCTTTTCTTCTTGTTTGCAACGTACGAGGTTGGTAGCTCCTTATCTGGTAAGATGAAATCTGGGCCATCTATCTTCATCAGAGAGGACCAGATGCCAGACCACGGAGACCTCTGATTGGTTCAGAAGTGATAAGGTGCAGTGGGTTCTCATTGGCTGCCCAGTCTGCTTCATGCGGTACTCTGCAGTTTCCATTAGCTGGCCAGTAGGTCTTTGTCATGTTCGCAGCATACACATCACCTTTCCCTCAAGGTTTGACTCCTTTTCAGATGGAGACTCTTGCTGGGTGTTTTACCATTGGTCCAGCCTGGTAGAGCCTTGGGTACATCATCCAGACCTCGAAAACTGTGCATTTGGACATTTGTATATGCATCGTGCAAATGTGCACGGACCCTTTTGCTGCAAACAATGCATGTGCACAGACCTTGATGTGCCATCGTGAAAATGTACACATACCCTTTTTCTGTAAATGGTACATGTGCATAGGCCTTGATGTGCCATCGTGAAGATGTGCACATACCCTTTTTCTGTAAATGGTACATGTGCACAGACCCTGATATGTAGAAAGCAAAACATGCACAGACCTTATGTATGTTGAAGGTAAATGTGCACCGACCTTGCGTGCATTGAAAGCAAAATGTGCACAGACCTATATGTATATGCGCGATGAAACAATGCACCGACATTAGTATACAAAATGGAAATGTGCATCGACTTCAGATGAAGACTAGCAAATGTGCACCGACCTTTGTGAAGGAATGAACAGTGATAGCACTGACCTTAGTTGCTGAAGAGCGAAATTAGCATTGACCTATGCCATGTGAAAACCCAACTAGCACCGACCTTATGACTAAGCACAGCAGACTAGCACCGACCCTAGCTATGCATCAAACAGTAACTTGCACAGACCTTACATTGACTATCATGATAATATGCACAGACTTGAACATCGAAGCAAAAAGGGGTTTTGGAACCACTGCTGCAGATTGCGAGGCCCTGACCTATATTGAGTCCTGTTGGCATTGTTGTAGAATTCCCTGTTTGAAGACCTATACCACTCAGACTTGACACCTTTTTGAGTTTGGTTCAGCTTAGACTTAGCTTGGGTATTGGTGTGACCTGAGGGCTTAGGCTTTTGTACAGATGGGTGCTGGGCCTGTTCCTTAGACATGTCGATCTTTCCTTTGCCCTTGTCCTTGATGTTTACATTTTTTGTGTATTTTTCTTCACTATTTTCCTTGAATCGTTTTCAATAAAGTTCATTTTTATCAATGATTTTTGTTTAGAAGTACCTTGTTCAGAAACAAAGGTAACAGTTTTTATTCCAAATGCCTTTTTGCTTGTGGGATTAAATCCTAGACCTTCTTCTGAAATTGCTTTTGACTCCCATTATAGCTTCCAATTTATCTTTTCCTTGAACCATTTTCTCAAGGGAGTTTTGATTATCTTCATTTTCTTTATGCAGATTTTTGAGTTCTTCTTGAAGCTTTAGATTCACTTCCTTGACAGCTTCAAACGTCTCATTAGCAAATTTTGTTTCATCTTCAAGTTTCTGCATTCTTATTTTTAGCTCATCAATCACTTCCATAAAATGTTCATTTTCTTTCCTTAGGTCCCGGATCATAACTTTATCGCTGTCACATTCAGCAAGCATTTTCTTCAGATTAGTGATTTCAGTTTCCAACTCAGCATTTGTATCATTTAGTGTTGTGTCATTTGCAAGATTATTAACCTTTTTCTTCAAAGATTTGTTTTCCTTTTTAACATGGTCATACTTATCAAGTAATTCTCCATAAGCATCCTCCCAATCACTACAAGTAAAATTTTCAAAGGGAGACTTTACCTCATCTTTATCATCTCCCTTAGCCATTAGACAAATCTTTTCATAACTCTCTTCCTCGGAGGTGTTTTCTTCTTCTTCATTTTCTTCCTCGTCACTCCAGGTGCTCACCATTGCTTTTCCCCATTTTCCTTTCCATTTTGATTGAAGATCTGTCTATCCCCGAATACCCTGTTCGTATTGAAGATCGACATGAATAGCAGTTGAGAAATAAGGTCATACCTCTAGTTAAGGTGGTTTGGCAGTGCCAATCAAGAGATGAAGCGACTTGGGAGTGCAAGGATGAGATGGAATAGTGATTTCCATACTTGTTTGGGTAAGATCTCCCTAGCCTAGTTTTGCTTTGGTGTAAATTTCGAGGATGAAATTTTTGTAATGAGGGGAGGACCGTAATACCCTGAATTCTGGATTTCCACACAATAGGCGTGTGATCCAAATTTTTCATGAATATTTTAAGGACCGCAAATTTTTGAAATATTATTTAAAAAGATTTTGAAGGAAATATGAGATTTATTGAGATTTTTGAATTTAATTGAATAAATCAAATAAATAAAGAGCAAAGTTCTAATTTTGGTTCTTTGTGGGGTTTCTTGCATAAAAAGGGGTTATAACAAAAAAAATCCAAAAACTTTCCCAAACCCACATGGGAGTCGCCCTCCCCCTCTCTCCCTCACGGTACACCTCTCTCTCTTCTTGTCTCTTCCAAGCTTCCTCCACTCTCGACTGCAGATGGGTGGCGGCGAGGAGCTCCAATCGAGCTGCGGAGTGGCGGGGAGGCGAGCTTGACGGCGAGACGACGGTGGTTCACTTGGTGGGGTCGCGTCACGCTCGTGGGGTGGGTTGTTTCGTGAAGAAACGAGATAAATCCGCGTGGTTTTCGCGTTTAAGGTAGGGGGATGGAACCCTCTCGCTTCCTTTTGCTATTTCCTGTGATTTAGCTTTGTGAATCGTCCGATTGGTGGGTTTGGTTGCCAAAAAATTGAGCATGCTAAGAGTTCTTTCAATTTCTTAATGTAAATGTGGAAAATGCATGGGATTCATGTGTTTTTTTGAGTTTAAATGAATGTATGTGATGTATGAAGGCATAAAACATGGATTTTGTATGTTTTCCCCCTCGTTTGAGTCGAGTGGGGTGAGATTTGGGGCAGTTCGCACTTCCTGATTTCCGGAAGACTGAAGCAGTCAGTCTTCCGACCGCGTTAAGGCTCTGGGAGAAGACGTGGTGTACCCAGAGACTGCGTTCAAACATGAGAGGGGCTAGCTAAGCCGGTAACTCTGGTCATAGTGCCCAGGGGGACCGCGTTCATGAGGAACACGGCCAACGACCGACCGCGTTCATGAAGATCACGACCGAGCAACTGACCGCATCTCTAATGAAGGCGGTGCCAACCCTGACTGCATTCATGTAGGTCGACTCACCCCTCTAACCAGGTCGACTTACTCCCCCTGATTCGATACAGAATGTGGCTTTTCACATCGAAAACTTGGGTTTTGCCCCGAAAACTTAGTTTTTCGCCCTGAAACTGAAATAAAGATATTTGTGGATGAATAAATAAGTAATTAGCCGTGTAAACCCCGTGAGAGCCGTTTCTTGGCGGGACGCCCGATGACTTGGCTAGAACCGTGGGTATACCTGTCACGCCCCGAGCGCGGAAGGAACCGGGGAACGTGCGACAAGTTTATATCATTCATGTCAATCAGAGCACGAGGTAATTTGACACATAAGACCGATCGCGCAAAGACAAGATATCACCAAGGTCCTTTATTCATTAATAACTCCAAGTAACTTTATTACATAATCCAAAGGGAAAGTATTTTAATGACAGTCTAGACTCAATAAAGAGAAAATTACAATGATAGACTCAAGAAAAATAGAAAACACTTGATGTAGATCTCATGGATGGCTCTATGCTCATCACTCTTGGTCATCCCCGTTCGATTGAGTCTCGCTATCGGAATTACCTAAAAAATTGGGAAAAACACTAGGTGAGCGAATGCTCAGTAGGGATTACATCTCAAGAACAAGCTTGCTTTAATTAAATTACATGTTTCATGAAATGCAAGTATTGCTAAGCATGACGCAAAATAATATCGAGAGGGAATAACAAGAAGTAAAGATGAACTAGCAAGTTCCAAGATGAATCTTGTAAAGTTAACAAGGGATAACAAGCATATAGTTCAAGTCATGTCATAAGATATTGGCTATTTTCATATAGCAAGTAAACACCCATTCTGGGCCACGTAAGTCATGTCAAGTCATGTCAAGTCAATCACGAGATCATGGAATGTCATAATCTAGAAAGTCATGCACTTCGGTGCAATGCCACACCGTGGTCAATATAGCTTCCATGGGCACAAGTACTTTCAGATGCTCCTCCCAGGATCAGATCGGGCCCCATTAACGCCGGACATTGAGTCATGTATATATCTAGACATCCACTATAGTTTATAGCCAATAGAATTTCAAAGGAATAAGCCATTGTAGGAAAATAAGGTAGATTCACGGATTTCTAAGAATGCAATGACAAAACTTTGAGTAAGGATGACATAGCGATAAATCTCGCATCAAAACCAAGACATTCGTGAAACTAGGTAATTGACGTCCACTCAGGCCGCCGCCAATTCTGTGAACAAGACAGGCATGAAGAAATAGCGTCCACTGTGACAACCGCTATTTCATGTTTTGGCGTCAACTGGCCTTGTCGCCAATTCCAGCCAGTGACAGACTCTCACAGAACACTACAAACAACGCTCAATGAAGGCTAGGGCGTCATGTTTTTCAGAGTGACATGACAATCACAGGTTTCACGGTTTGAGGGTACAACCTGCTTGACTGTCTTGAGGGAATCCAAGACTAGCGAAGACTTATGGAGGTCTTAGAGAGAGAAATTCCAATCCGACGGAAGGAATATCCGGCAGAGGGTCTTTCAATCTCCAAGAATTGAGGTGTATCAACATGAAACATCGTAAAACAGGGACTCCATCTCGGACTTGAGATAGCAGTGCCAAAAGGACCCACGGTATGGGTCAAAACCCGATAAAACATGAGAGATAAAGGAAACAACGTCCAAATAGAATGGCGTTATTTCAAGAATTAGCGTCTCTTTATAGAGGTACCAAATAAAATAATTTTACTTAATTTAAAACAATTTTACCATAATTGGCGTCCTTTCAAGAAGGCGCGATATCTTTAAATAGCGTCCATGGCTTGGACATTAATTCAGGATTATTCTAAGTTGATTCAATTTTAACAATTTAACAGGAATCAACGTCTCCTTAAAGAGGCACTATTTTTATAAGTTGCGTCCGCTTACACGGTCGCCAATTCTTTTTGGATTACAAATCAACATGCATCGGCCATGAATGTTTACAGAGAGGCAAGTCCACTGTTCATTTCCTAAGATTAGCATGAACAGTAGCATATTGACGTTTATGAGGACTTTCAAGAAACTAAATATATGGAAAGGTGGAGAAAAATATGAGGACTCCAAGAGCGTACTCATGCAGAAATATTATAATCAGGTTCCACAGTTATTAAATTTTAAGCATGCGTTATTTATTAAATATGCTGAAAGAAATAGCATCTAGGTGATGGCCGCGAATTAAATAGCGTCTAGAAGGTCGTCGCCAACTCAGAAATTAGCGCCCTTCTACACTGACGTTCATTAATCAGCGACCACTGTTCTGGTCGCTATTTTTTTACATGAAACAGAAACCACTAAACTTCGTAAAAATTGATAGCATGGATCATGGAGACAGGATATAATAGGATACAAAGATGGTATCAGAGACTTTATGCTTCCAATACCCTCTTTCTATCATCTTATGCTTAACTCTTGAGATAACCTACCTGATTAGAGAAGACGACGAAGGAAGCAGAGGGAAGCAGAGAGAGAGACAGGGAGGAAGGGCTTCTTCTTCTCTGTTCGTCCACAGCGACAGCAGAGGAGAGGAAGAAGATGCAGCAGCAACGGCAGCAGTTGCAGTAGCAACAACAGAGGAAGAAGATGAGTGAAGGAAACAGCCCACGCTCTCCTTTCCGATCACAGCAGTAGGACGCAGGAGGAAGAAGGAAGCAGACGAAGCTCTCCTTCACGCACGAGACGTCGACGCACTGTCACGAACAGCAGCAACAAAGGATGCTTCTGCGTCGATCAGGGGTCTTATTTATAGGAGTTTTGGCTTTATGATTCCTACTACGTGCATGATCTCCTACTAGGTTTAAAACTTCCCATGATAATCCTAATCCTTCTATATCCTCAGCCGTTTTCTTTGTTTTGATCAGAAACCCTAAAAATCCTTACGCAAGCTTCGAACGTGATAAGTGCTTGTATAGCCCAAGGGTCCTATAGTAATGATAATTGTATATGTATCCTTATAAGCTCTTCAATTTTCCAAGCCCATTAGCCTACGGGAATCTATAAGGCCCATTAGTTTTGTTTTTTGAAGCTCCTTTTGTTATTGGGTTTGTGGATCAACATGGTTGAGCCTCTAATATCTATTTATACAGGAACTTTATCTCCTATAATTTTATCAGGGTGCTACAATACCCCATGGTGGGGAACGAGAATAGTTTATGATTTCTGCCTTGCCTTGCCACTTAGACTCGTGCTTCACGTGACGTGCTTGTCCACGATGGTTTCCCAGCGGGTCCTTGATCGTAGCTTGCCTGGGCACGCGTGTGTAGACCCACTCAAGAGTAGTGTAGAGTAAGACCCAGGAGAGATGGTTTTAGGCTGATTTCCGTAGGGCCTCCCACTGTGGCGGCTCGAGTCCGGACCGGGAGGAAAATTAGCTAGAGGGCCAGACGTAGCGCAGCCAATTAGTGTATGCACACGTGGTCGAGGACTTCGGACGTGTGCTGACGAGCACGACCCTGACTAGACCCTTGTCTTGTGTTCCGTGTACGGTGTCTCAGTGTCTGCCTGGGACGTGTAAGGAGACACCTGAGGCTGTGGATTAAGTCGTCAGTAGATGCATCTGGCCTTGCTTCAAGTGGTTAGTGCTCCTATCACTCGAGTGTAACGACCCTAGTTTCTTATAGTTGTGAGTTAGTGTTCGGGAGGCCGAGGGTTTTCTGTTGTACGGTGCCGACTTGCGGTTTGTTATTAATAAAATTGATACTCACATAGCATAGTCACTTCCTTTAATTATTAAATGTTGTCTTTTGTTATGGTTATTATTCTGAATTGTTATTTATTGCACCGTGTGTTTGCCGTCGCGAGGTGGGGATCCACGGGACTCCTACCGAGCTGATGAGATGAGGCTCACCTCTTTTGTTTTCCGGTGAGGCGTGACTTCCTCGTAGCGCTTCGGAGGCCTCACGAGGAGCCATTGGTCAGTAGTAGCGCCAGTTGCCAGAGATGGGGTGGTCTTGTACCTGTTGTGACTCCTCTGTGTTGATGATGTTGACAATAAGCATTACTTCATTGGCAACAGCGTGTTTTGATTGATTGGCAACTGTTTATATTTTGATGAAACTGCCTTTATCAGATTGTCTATGTGTTCCATGAAGTCAGAGTCTATACATTATCATGCACACACACATAGGTCTACACATTGCACACACACACAAGTCTACACACTCAAAGTCTGTACATTGCATGTGTAGCAGATATAGCAAGTCTGTACATCGCATTTGACGCAGGCATAGAAAGTCTATACATTCCTCATTGCCTTGCTTCATGCACCAAGTCTGCACATTCCTTACAGCAAGTCTATACATTCGCTGTGCATAGTCCATGAGCAAGTCTATACATAGCTTCTTGCATGCACACACACACACCCAAGTCTATACATTGTCTGTGCATTCATTTGTCTGGCTGCATAACACTAAGTCTGTACAGTCTGTGTCTCATGCATTTGTGCATCGTTCACTCCATTAAGTCTATACATCGCAGAGATGTGTTTACGCATCAAGTCTATACATTCCTTGACAGCATGTCTAAACCTTAATAGATGAAGTCTATACACTCGCCATCATGCATATGCAAAGTCTATACATTCATCTGTTGATAGTTCAGCAAGTCTATACAGCCTGTGAGGTTCGTCTCACTCAGCGTCTCAAGTGGACTTGAAGTCTATACATTGGACCATCTTACTTAGCGTCTTTGTGCATGTCACACACTCGCAAGTCTGCACATTGTGGCACGCAGAGTCTGCACAACGCTTTGTCAGCAAGTCTGCACATTGCTATAGCACGCATGCAGAGTCTAGACAGTCATGAGCAAGTCTATACATCGTGTTGCATGCACGCATTCAAGTCTGTACATCGCATAGCATGCACGCATGTCCAAAGTCTGTACACTGCATTGCACGAGCTGAAGTTTACACATTGTCTTGTTGCACGCACTTGAAGTCTGTACATTGTCCACTTGCAGCATTAGCACAAGTCTGTACAGCCTGTGTGCTTCATAACGCCAAGTCTATACATGCTCCGTCTTACTTAGCATCTCATGCTAAGTCTGTCAGCACACACAAGTCTATACATTCTTGGCAGTTCAGCGTCTCATGCAGTGTCTCATGCAAGTCTATACATTCTTGGCAGTTCAGCGTCTCATACAGTGTCTCATGCAAGTCTATACTTTCTTGGTAGTTCAGCGTCTCATGCAGTGTCTTATGCAAGTATGTACATCGTCTGTCAGCGCTTACAAGTCTATACAGCTTACAAGTCTATACACTCGCATGATAGCCAGTCTACTCAAGTCTATACACTCGCATGCTAGCCAGTCTACTCAAGTATATACACTCGCATGCTTTCCAGTCTGCTAAAGTATATACACTCGCATGTTAGCTAGTCTGCACATTGTCACAAGTCTATACATCCATTTGTAATGTTCATACTTTGCTTGATGCATTCTGCATTGCACACTTCAAAGCATGTACATCATTGTCGCATGCATCTAAGTCCATACACTGCTTGGTGACCTGCATGTGGACTCATTATCATTGTGCATACTTTGCTTGATACAGTCTGCATTACACCTATTCAAGTCTATACATTCAGTCTTCTATAGAACATGAAAGTCGATGCATGCTCACACATGTTGCATGAATGAAGTCTGTACAAGCTGTTAGTCTTAAACTGATAACTCTATCTATCTGACTGACAGGTACTCTTCGTGAAGCTTAATGAAGGCACATGATCCGAGGATAAGGGGAGTACCAGGATCGTGACATGTATATTGAAGCAATCCTGAGATGCTGCCACGTGACCAAATGATTGGGCGGGAAATGTGGAAGCCACACGCCCTCTTGCTTGCTGCTGCTATAAAAGGAAGTCTTCTTCCTCAGAAGAAGGCTGATCGATGAGGTGAAGCAGAAGAGCAGAGAGTGAATTTCAGCCTGCACGATCCATAGAGAAGAAAAGCAGAGAGTCACTGAAAGAAGAGAAGGAAAAGAGAGAGAAGAGAAGAGCATAGAAGAAAAAGAGAGAAGAGAAAATTGAGAGAGATGAGTTGAGAGAGTTTGTTCGAGAGCTTGTTAATCAGTCTCTTGGTTCAGATACTAGAGCTGATACTGCTCATTCTGAGCTACATTTCTTTTTGGGTTTTCCCATTTTCATTTGCTTCTGTTTTGTTTTTTGAACTCTTGTTTTCAAGCTGTGTGTCAACAGTTTGCAGTGGAGGATTCCACTGGACGGGTAAGCTGTAATCCCCACGGTTTGCAGAGGTGTAGCCTCTGGACAGGTGAAGCTGTAATTCCTCAGCGAGTGAGACTCGGTCTCGGACAGCAAGCTGTGAAGCTCAGCAGTCTGTAGGCAAGCTGTGAATCCCACCTGTTCAAGCTGTGAGTCAGCAGAATCCACACTCTAGTTGGAGTGTGGGGTGGACGTAGATCTCTGGGTTGAGATCGAACCACCTTAAAATTTGTTGTCTACTGTGTGATTGACTTGTGGATCTTGTGATTTCAATTCTACCGATCGTATCATAGTAGATGAATACTTAGGTCCGCAATCTCTGTGATCTGCTTTGTTCTGATATCATTATGATCTTTTAGTTGTTCAATAGCTGCTCGTTTTAATTCCGCATTAGAGTATAACTGTGTTCTTAAATTAGGCCATCGATCTATTCACCCCCCTCTAGATCCACTCTCCGTGGTGACAGAGTGCTTCCATCTAACATAATAGTTGGTATCAGAGCCTAACTCTTCTACAGGGACTTACCGCCCGAAAAGGAAAGGCACAGATGTATGCTAGAGGAATGATCGCTGAAGGACACTCAACCACCAAGCCCCCTTTCTTTGATGGATTGAATTATGCATACTGGAAGAACCGTATGCAAGTCTTCTTGAGGGCGAAAGACTACGAGATTTGGAAGGTAGTCAGTAAGGTACCTTATGAGCTGTCCCCTAACGAGGATGTCTGGACCAAGGAAGAGATCAGAAGGTCCACTCTGAACTGGAGCGCCATAAATGCTATCCAGTGCTCTCTGCACCCCACAGAATTTTCTCGTGTATCGGCTTGCAGTTCAGCTAAGGAGATGTGGGATGCACTGGAAGTTATCCATGAAGGGACTTCTCAAGTTAGAGAGACAAAGGTGAATTTCCTAGTGTCAGAGTATGAAGCCTTCAAGATGAAGCCCAACGAGACCATCAAGGAGATGTACGCTCGATTGACAATCATTACTAACGGTCTCAGAGGTCTTGTGAAGACACAGACAGAATATGATATAGTAAGGAAGATTCTGCGTTCCCTGACTCATGTTTGGCACACCAAAGCTACTGTGATGGAAGAGTCAAGAGATCTGTGCAACACTAGGGCAGATGAGTTAATTGGTTCGCTGATGGCGTATGAAATAAATCTGCCAAAGATAGAGGAAGCTGAGAAGAAGAAGAAACCAATTGCTCTGAAAGCTGGTGTCAGCCAATCCAGCCGATCCAGCTCTAGTGGATCATGATCAAAAAGGAATTTAGGCGGTTCCTCAGGAAAGAAGGAAGGCGATTCAGCCGAAGGAACCATGGTGGCGGCCGACGGGATACAAGGTATAAATATAATCCTGCAAAGAAAACTGAAACTAATGTGTGTTACCAATGCAGGAAATCCGGTCATATGAAAGCTGATTGTCCAGAGAATCAGAAGCACAAGGACAAGTCCAATAGAAAGAACACTAAAGGGAAAGCCATGGTGAGTACCTGGAGTGATGAGGACGAAGGTTCCTTCAGCAACAGCTCAGACAGTGAGGAAGAAGCTGAAAAACCCATTTGCCTTATGGCAACTAGCTCTGAAGACAGAGAGGAAGACTCAGATGAGGTATCCTCTCGATTCGATAATTTCACTATTGCTGATTGGGTAGATGCCTATCATGAAATAGCTGATAAAGCAGATGATATCAGAAAGGAAAATAGGCATCTAAGATAAAAGATAAATTTCATGCAAAATGACACAACTCTAACTGATAAAATTGCATGCCTTGAATCTGAGAAAAATAAGCTGAAACTCACATGCTCTGAAATAGAAGAAATCAAACATGAGTTAAAAGCATCTAAAGAAGATAATGAGAGGTTAGAAAAAGAAACTGATGAATGGAGATTGAAAATACAGGAATATGAGAGTGAGATGAAAATTGTGAGTGAAAAATATGAAGCTGTCCTAAGTGTGAACACCGAACTGAAGAAATCCATTGAAGATATTCAGAAAGAAATGAGGACAAGCTAAAAATTATTGAGAAAATGACCCAAGGTTCAGACAACCTAAATGCTTTGTTAGGGTCAAAAGTAAATTTCAGGAAAGAGGGCCTTGGATTTAATTCTAGTGCAACAAAAAGTTTTGGAATGAAGACTATTTCATTTGTCGCACAAAAAGAGAAAGGACCTCTGATTAACATGAATTCAAAAATTTCTGTGAATAAAACTGTAAATCTGAAGAAGCCCAGTGCTGAGGAGAAGGGGAAACAAAAGATTAGTGAGTCTAGTAGAGCTAGTACATCCAAGCAAAATCCTAAAGCTCAGTCTCAGGTTAGGGGTCAGGCTACACATGCACATAAATCCCATGCTAAAGTCACCAAGTCTACACCACCATCACCATCTCAGAAGAAGACCCAACACACACCTGTGAATAGGTCAGCTGGGTCAAAGGTACAGGGGAGACAGAATGCATTTAGGAGTCAACCCAACCATTTCTACCAATCTAGAGCCCAGTCCTACTACACTGCATAGTCAACCTATCCAAATAAGTCAGGGTGGACTAGGACTCAGGGAAGGTTTACAGGTCATGGACATCAGACTACACAGTCTTATAGACCTTACACCAGAAATTGGGTTGGTGGGTATGGCAGTTGGACACCTAGGAACCAACATTTCTTCAGCCAGCCCAGAAATTACTATGACCACAATTTTGTGAATGCACCCTGGCCAAAGCATTGGCACAGAAGTAACAACACTGTCAACAATCATGCTGGTGCAAATAAGAAGAAAAACAACAAAAAGAAATCTGGAGCATCCACTGAACAAAATTCTTTTAAACAAATGTTGATTCCTAAAAGCTTGCTTTCATGTTTTAACTGCATTTCATCTGCTCCGGAGCCCAATCAGACTTGGGTTCCAAAATTCTCTACCTGATTGTGTGTGCAGGTATGCCTGGCAGCCAAGAAAAATCTATGGTACTTGGATAGTGGCTGCTCCAGGCATATGACAAGAGATAAGGCCAAGTTCTGCATGCTGACAGAGAAACATGGAGGCCTTGTCACCTTTGGTAGCAACACAAAAGGTAAAATTATCGGGTCAGGTAAGGTAGGTAAGTGTACTACCTGTTGCATTGAAGATGTCATGCTGGTTGAAGGTTTAGCATATAACTTACTTAGCATCAGCCAGCTATGTGATAAAGGATATAAAGTTCTTTTTGACTCTCAATGCTGTAAAGTCTTTGAACCTGATTCTTAAATTGTTAAATTTTCTGGTAAAAGAATAAATAATACTTACATGATAGACTTAGATGACATACAACATTCTAACCTATGCCTCACTGCTAGCAAAGAAGATTTAGCTTTCTTATGGCATCGTAGGTTAGGCCATGCTAGTTACACAGTTTTGCATAAATTAAATAAGCACAGCATGGTTAGAGGACTTCCTGAAGTTTCTTTTAAGAAAGAAAATAAACTTTGTGATGCATGTACTCAGTCCAAATTAACTAGGAAGTCATTCAAATCTAGAACAGAAAATCTGTCATCTAAACCCTATGAGCTGATACACATGGACCTTTTTGGGCCAACCAGATCTGTCAGCTTATCAGGGAGGAGGTATGGATTTGTCATGGTAGATGACTTCTCTAGGTACACTTGGGTATATTTCTTGTCACAGAAAAGTGATGCATTCACAGAATTTCAGGAGTTCTATCTTAAGATAAACCAGAAAATTGAAAATATTTTAACTGATCATGGAGGTGAGTTTGAAAACTCACAGTTTGAGGATTTCTACAGGACAAATGGAATTCATCACAAGTTCTCCTCCCCAAGGACACCCGAGCAGAATGGGGTTGTGGAGAGGAGAAACAGAACCCTAGTGGAGATGGGTCGAACACTCTTGGTTGAAGGTGGTCTGCCAAGGAAGTTCTGGGCTGAAGCTGTAAATATTGCCTGTTATGTAATTAACAGAGCTATGGTAAGACCTTCTACCCAGAAAACACCTTATGAGATCATAAAGGGTAAGAAACCTTCAATTGCTCATTTCAAGGTTTTTGGTTGCAAATGCTTTATTCATATAAATGATAAAAGAGACCTTGATAAATTTGAACCTAAAGGTGAACCAGGAATTTTTCTTGGTTACTCTGAAAACACCCGAGCATATAGAGTGTATAATCAAAATTCCAAATCTGTTGAAGAATCTCCACATATTGTTTTTGATGAATCTTTGGTAAAGACTAATGATGGTCAATACAGGAATGAAGACAATGGTGATATTCTGAAAGAAGGGAACCCTGCAGATAAATCCGAAGATGAGGAAGAAAATGAAGAGCTTAATGGAGAAGAGCCTACAGGTCAGGGGGAGGTAAGTGAAAATCATGATGATCCAGTTGTCAACATTAGATATCTGAAAGATCATCCTGTAGATAATGTGATTGGTAATTTGCATGACCCTCCTAGGACTAGAGGCCATTTAAGAATTCAAACTGAATTGAATGCATATGCTTTTGTTTCACATGTAGAACCCAAGTCCATTGACTGTGCTCTCAAGGATGTGCATTGGATTAATGCCATGCATGAGGAGCTCAATCAATTTGATAGGAATAAGGTGTGGCACATGGTTCCACCTCCTGATCATGAGACAGTCATAGGGACTAAATGGGTCTTCAGAAATAAAACTGATGAATTAGGGAATGTGGTTAAGAATAAGGCCAGACTTGTAGCTCAAGGGTATAACCAGAAATTTGGAATAGACTTTGAAGAATCTTTTGCCCCTGTAGCCAGGTTAGAAGCAATCCGAATTTTATTAGCTTATGCATGTTCCCTAGGGATAAATCTCCAGCAGATGGATGTAAAATCTACTTTTCTGAATGGGAAAATCAATGAGGATGTCTATGTGAGGCAGCCTCCTGGCTTTGAATGTTTAGACTTCCCCAATCATGTGTATAAACTTAGTAAAGCTCTATATAGTCTTAAGCAAGCTCCTAGAGCTTGGTATGACAGGTTGAGCAAATTTCTCACAGATAAGAACTTCACAAGAGGAGTAGTTGATCAAACTTTGTTCACTAAGGTAAGTCATCCAGATATACTTATTGTTCAAATTTATGTGGATGACATAGTTTTTGGGTTAACTAACCTCAAACTGTGTGAGGAGTTTTCTTAAATTATGACTAATGAATTTGAAATGAGCTTAATGGTCGAGCTCAAATTATTTCTTGGACTGCATGTTACACAGTCAAAGGATGAAACCTTCATCACTCAGTCCAAGTACAAAAGAGATTTACTGAAGAAATACAAGATGGACAACCTCAAAGAAATAGCTGCTCCAATGGGTACCTCGACCAGCTTAGATACAGATCCTCAAGGTAATCCAGTGGACCAAAAGCTATATAGAGGTATGATCGGATCCCTTTTATATCTTACAGCATCTAGGCCTGATATTCAGTTTGCAGTGTGTCTATGTTCTAGATTTCAGGCTAGTCCTAAAGAATCACACCTTAAATCTGTGAAAAGGATTTTTAGGTATCTACTAGGCACCCAAGAGCTTGGTCTATGGTATCCTGCCAAGTGTGAGTTAGAACTCCTAGCCTACACTGATGCAGACTATGCTGGGTGTCGAGTAGAGAGAAAAAGCACTAGTGGATACTATCAATTCCTTGGTGGCTGTCTAGTATCTTGGGCATCTAAGAAGCAACACACTGTAGCTTTGTCCACAGCTGAGGCTGAATATGTTGCAGCTGGCAATTGTGTAGCCCAAGTACTTTGGATCAAGCACCAACTGGCTGATTATCAAATAAAACTGGAATGTATTCCAATTTTGTGTGATAATACTAGTGCTATATGTTTAGCTAAAAATCATGTTCATCATTCCAGGACTAAGCATATTGAGATCAAACACCATTTTCTTAGAGATGCTGTCAATAAAAAGGAAATTGAATTGAATTTTATTGAAACAGAAAAACAAATTGCTGATATCTTTACTAAGCCATTAGGAAATGAAAGGTTCAAATTTCTTAGAAGAGAACTTGGCTTGTGTAAATTTCAACATGATGAATAAACTCTCAGGTGGTTTGAATAAACTCTATGGTTGTTGAATGTTGCACCAGACCATACATGCATAACATTCATATCTTTCATGACATATCAATTGGCATCACACTCATGATCCTCATTGCATATCATTCAGCCATGACTATGTCTAAGCTCTCTCCTCTAAAAACTTTCCATTCATTTGCAAAACCACATGCATATAGACAGGGGGAGTATTGTTTGAAATTCAAAGTGGTCATCAACTTTATTGAAATTCAAATTCTTTGACCGTGAATGTGTTGAGTCTGACAATATGGCAATCTGTTAGTCTGTTCTAGTTCTTAAGCAATAGAAAACAGACCTCTTCCTTTATAAGAATTTTAATTGCTTAAAGACTGACTTAATGGTTTAAATTTTATAAACTTTAGAGTTTAAAGATTGCAATCAGTAAATAAGAATGCTGATAATTGATAAAGCTCTCAACCCTTATTTCATTACATGTCAGACAAAGTTAACTGTATCTGAAATCTGAAATCTCCCCTGAAATCCTATTAGAGAAGGCTAAGTATGTGTATTTTCCTTAAACAAGTCATTCTGAATCAAATAAAGGACAGTTAAAAAAATGTTGAAAATCTTGAAAAATAATTACAAAATAGTGTTGGCAGAGCAATGACTGGTAAAGCACTGAGAAACTAAGTGATCCATCAAAGAAATGGATAACACCTATGTCATGATGTGTATCAGTTATCTCTGTAAAAAAAAATGATCAAAACAGTAGGGTGGTTTCACTGAGTACCTGGGGGTACCTGCGTCTCATAAACGTGTACCTTCACACAAAAAGGGTGCAAATCAGTCCTGTTGAATTTGATCATAGGCAGAATGGTCCATCATGTTGAGTATCTAGGGGTACTGGCGTCTGATAAACGTGTACCCTTACGCAAAAAGATAAATGGTACCTGAATGCCCTTAATAAAATAAAATTGAAAATGTTGTTCCTTCAAAAGAAAATTCAGGTATGCCAAATTGTTTAATTTCAATACATGACCTGGTATCTCTTAACAAATTTTACTGAGTCTAAGAATGTAAGATACTTTGAAACTGAATCTCTCATGCTCAAATGTGATTCTGGTTTATTGCTATTATCATGCACAGCAAACTCATTCAATGATTGTAGTGCATGAACTCTATTTTTTATAACCTTCAAACCAGAACTCAATCTCTAAGCAGTTTCTAAATTCATATGACTGAAGACTCTGTGCTTTAGAATGCTTAATTCCTGAACTACTTGCTCAGAATGCCAGTCAGATATCTTTCCTTACACTTTCTATCCCTCCTCTTTGTTGATGGCAAAGAGGGATAATATATTGTCTATTTGGTGAATTCCAGGGGGAGTGTATGCATCATGTTATGGCAAATGGGGAGATCTTGTTAGCAGGGAGTTAGTTTCATTTCTCAGCATGCATTCATAGCATCTGCATGACAAATCTGACTAACAAATCATGTCTTTCATCAAAAATACATCTGTATGACAGGATGTTGCTATTCTATATGATAGGATGTTGCCATCATCAAAAAGGGGGAGATTGTTGTGACTCCTCTGTGTTGATGATGTTGACAATAAGCTTTGCTTCATTGGCAACAGCTTGTTTTGATTGATTGACAACTGTTTATGTTTTGATGAAACTGTCTTTATCAGATTATCTATGTGTTCCATGAAGTCAGAGTCTATACATCGTCATGCACACACACACAGGTCTACACATTGCACACACACACAAGTCTACACACTCAAAGTCTGTACATTGCATGTGTAGCAGATATAGCAAGTCTGTACATCGCATTTGACGCAGGCATAGAAAGTCTATACATTCCTCATTGCCTTGCTTCATGCACCAAGTCTGCACATTCCTTACAGCAAGTCTATACATTCGCTGTGCATAGTGCATGAGCAAGTCTATACATAGCTTCTAGCATGCACACACACACACCCAAGTCTATATATTATCTGTGCATTCATTTGTCTGGCTACATAACACTAAGTCTGTATAGTCTGTGTCTCATGCATTTGTGCATCGTTCACTCCATTAAGTCTATACATCGCAGAGATGTGTTTATGCATCAAGTCTATACATTCCTTGACAGCATGTCTGAACCTTAATAGATGAAGTCTATACACTCGCCATCATGCATATGCAAAGTCTATACATTCATCTGTTGATAGTTCAGCAAGTATGTACAGCCTGTGAGGTCCGTCTCACTCAGCGTCTCAAGTGGACTTGAAGTCTATACATTGGACCGTCTTACTTAGCGTCTTTGTGCATGTCACACACTCGTAAGTCTGCACATTGTGGCACGCAGAGTCTGCACAACGCTTTGTCAGCAAGTCTGCACATTGCTATAGCACGCATGCAGAGTCTAGACAGTCATGAGCAAGTCTATACATCGTGTTGCATGCACGCATTCAAGTCTATACATCGCATAGCATGCACGCATGTCCAAAGTCTGTACACTGCATTGCACGAGCTGAAGTTTACACATTGTCTTGTTGCACGCACTTGAAGTCTGTACATTATCCACTTGCAGCATTAGCACAAGTCTGTACAGCCTGTGTGCTTCATAACGCCAAGTCTATACATGCTCCATCTTACTTAGCGGCTCATGCTAAGTCTATCAACACACACAAGTCTATACATTCTTGGCAGTTCAGCGTCTCATGCAGTGTCTCATGCAAGTCTATACATTCTTGGCAGTTCAGCGTCTCATACAGTGTCTCATGCAAGTCTATACTTTCTTGGCAGTTCAGCGTCTCATGCAATGTCTTATGCAAGTCTGTACAATGTCTGTCAGCGCTTACAAGTCTATACAACTTACAAGTCTATACACTCGCATGATAGCCAGTCTGCTCAAGTCTATACACTCGCATGCTTGCCAGTCTGCTCAAGTATATACACTCGCATGCTAGCCAGTCTGCTAAAGTATATACACTCGCATGTTAGCTAGTCTGCACATTGTCACAAGTCTATACATCCATTTGTAATGTTCATACTTTGCTTGATGCATTCTGCATTACACACTTCAAAGCCTGTACATCATTGTCGCATGCATCTAAGTCCATACACTGTTTGGTGACCTGCATGTGGACTCATTATCATTGTGCATACTTTGCTTGATACAGTTTGCATTACACCTATTCAAGTCTATACATTCAGTCTTCTATAGAACATGAAAGTCGATGCATGCTCACACATGTTGCATGAATGAAGTCTGTACAAGATGTTAGTCTTAAACTGATAACTCTATCTATTTGACTGACAGGTACTCTTCGTGAAGCTTAATGAAGGCACGTGATCTGAGGATAAGGGGAGTACCAGGATCGTGACATGTATATTGAAGCAATCCTGAGATACTGCCACGTGACCAAATGATTGGGCGGGAAATGTGGAAGCCACACACCCTCTTGCTTGCTGCTGCTATAAAAGGAAGTCTTCTTCCTCAGAAGAAGGCTGATCGATGAGGTGAAGCAGAAGAGCAGAGAGTGAACTTCAGCCTGCACGATCCACAGAGAAGAAAAGCAGAGAGCCACCGAAAGAAGAGAAGGAAAAGAGAGAGAAGAAAAAGAGAGAAGAGAAAATTGAGAGAGATGAGTTGAGAGAGTTTGTTCGAGAGCTTGTTAATCAGTCTCTTGGTTCAGATACTAGAGCTGATACTGCTCATTCTGAGCTACATTTCTTTTTGGGTTTTCCCATTTTCATTTGCTTCTGTTTTGTTTTTCGAACTCTTGTTTTCAAGCTGTGTGTCAGCGGTTTGCAGTGGAGGATTCCACTAGACGGGTAAGCTGTAATCCCCAGCGGTTTGCAGAGGTGTAGCCTCTGGACAGGTGAAGCTGTAATTCCTCAGCGGGCGAGACTCGGTCTCGGACAGCAAGTTGTGAAGCTCAGCGGACTGTAGGCAAGTTGTGAAGCCCAGCTGTTCAAGCTGTGAGTCAGCGGAATCCACACTCTAGTTGGAGTGTGGGGTGGACGTAGATCTCTGGGTTGAGATCGAACCACCTTAAAATTTGCTGTCTACTGTGTGATTGACTTGTGGATCTTGTGATTTCAGTTCTACCGATCGTATCATAGTAGATGAATACTTAGGTCCGCAATCTCTGTGATCTGCTTCGTTCTGATATCATTGTGATCTTTTAGTTGTTCAACAGCTGCTCGTTTTAATTCCGCATTAGAGTATAACTGTGTTCTTAAATTAGGCCATCGATCTATTCACCCCCCTCTAGATCCACTCTCCGTGGTGACAGAGTGCTTCCATCTAACATAACAGTACCCTTTTAAAGTTACTGCACTTATCTATGGACATATAGACTCTGGACTGTATAATTGTTGAATTATGTAATTATTAAATAATATAAGTATTTATTTCCTACAATTAATCTCATTAAATATTATTGTGTTACAATGATTTAGATTCTCATACACTGCCACTCCATCCCTTTAACCCTTCCGAGCCTCCGGCTCATGTGTGGCGGGCCAGGATCCAAGAATATCAGGGTCTTTCTCGGTATTCGGGTCTTGTGTCGTTACAGATGGTATCAGAGCGTGGTTGTGGGGGTGTGTAGGAATCTAACTTGATCGTGGCAGTCCAGAATGTCCATAATATGCAGTAATGATGGCAACTGGCAGAGGGCCCTGCATGTTTTGTTGATTTTATTGTTTCCTTTTCATGTGTGCTAGAGGATCATGGTGCCTAGGTGGAGGACTCACTCCCAGCAAGGGCAGTCGGTCGAGGACCAAGAGGGTCAAAGTAGAGCATCAATTGCGGCTGGAGCGGCAGCAGTAGGATCTCAAGGACGTGAGGAATTTATCGAAGGCATGTATCAGTTTTATCTCCGGCAATATGGTAGGGAGGCCGGAGAGGGTTCTAGAATTTCTATCTCTCATTGATCATGCCATCTTGTATCCTTGATTGTCTCTTGATTTAATGCACGGTTTTATACCGATTGGCACATAGTCACACTGTATATTGAAAGACACTAATTACTTATATTTTACTCGGCGATAGAGATGTAATTCCTACTAAGCATTTTTGCTCACTCAGTTTCTCTTAATGTTTTTCAGGTAATAAGGTAAATGAATGAAATCTACTCAGACGGGATGGGCATAGAGTGATTGAGAGTTCTTGGAGTCGTAGAAGATCAGAGTCTTTTTGTTATTTTCTTGAGTCTAGCTGTATAGTGAGAGTCTTATTTTCAGCTTTCTTTTGAATTTCAAATTGAGTAAAAAATTGTAATAATTACTTTTGAAATTATTAATGAAATTATAATTTTATCCAAATTGGTCTTATTTTATTTATTTTCACGGTTTGTTTTTCCTGGCGCTTGTAGACACTCATTTTCGGCCCACAAGTTGAGCCATTTTCTTATTCTCCATGCTAATGCCTAATTGGTCATTAATTGGTTGATTCTCTGACCTCTTATGTGCCTTTTCAACTCATCTTCAGTCCCGAGCTCAATCCCCGTTCCCTGGACGTCGAGCCGGTGGTTTGAGTGAGCCCTATCTGAATGTGGCCTGGGATAGGACCGCTTTCAGGTCACGGTCATACCCCAAACCGCGTTTATCAAAAATTCATGCCTTCACCTTGGATGCCAATTTTTAATCATCGACCTTCCACAAAGGTGCCATTTCCCTTAATATAAATTATTTTTAATTTACGTCAAAGGCTAGGATGCTATTTTAAAAATAACGCCCTTTCGAACGGTCACTATTTCTTTCAACGACTCGTCCAGCTGAACGCGACCTGGGTCATGACCGCATTCATTAGATCATAGTCACAACCCAAACCGCATTCAGGAAAGCCTTTTGACTTTTGACTGGTTAGCTTTGGTTGCGGTCAGTTGCGTGACCGCGTTCTAGCATGATCGCGGTGCCCGTGTTGACTGCGTTCTCAATCGAAAACCCTGTCTGACTGAAACTCGTTCTTTCCGGATTTTGATCTCTCCAGGGCCCATTTTGGATAGGTTTCGGAGCTTGAACCAATCTAGGGAAGTTCCTAATCCTTCTAGGAACCTTTCCCCTACCATTTTCGGCAAGGTTAACGAATTAGGGTTTTTTGCTTGAAAACCATTGTTAGAGGTTAATTTACAAAAAAACCATTCCTAGAAATACATTAGCAGGTATATCACTCTGTAAATCTGAATTGTTCAAAAATGTCATATTTATTTGCATGCATATCACTTCTTTTTACCAACAACTTGTAAAAAAATCACGCTTAAATGGCATTTATGCACTATTTAAATTAACCTTGTGATCTATCTACAAATGCATTTTTAGGAATGATTTTTTTACAAATTCACCTCTAACAACGGTTTTCCAGCAAAAATCCCAACTAATTATGTGCCTCCAAATCTCTGAATTTCTTTGGACTTTGACCTAGGGTTTCTGGGTTCCCTTTCTCCTATAAATTGAACCCTTGGCCATCGGCTCCAGGGGTGCAACCTAGGGTATTCGATCACAAGGAGTAGGGTGAGGCCACGCTCTATTGAAGACCCTTGATCCCTCATCCTTCTATCATTCAGGGAGTAATCTAGGGCATTTTATTCCTTTGTTCTTTGTTCTTCTTCCTTCAATTTAGTGCCGTTTATTTTAATCTTCGCATAGCATTACATATTATCTTCAAACTAGCATCTTTTATCAATTGCACACACATACACATACACAAAATCAAATTTTCGCCCTTCCAATAAGGGTTTAAAACCACCAAAACCCCCTGGTATCTTCCCCCCCATGCGCATGTTCTTCTTAGATTTTAAGGATGGATACTATGCTTAATCACGTTCTAGTGGGCTTTCTTTTGGTTTGTTTCATTGTTTTGCAGGCATAGGAAGAAGAAGACATGAGACCCTTGCACCTTGGCCGGCCTTGGTGCAAGGAAGGAACGGATCTGCACATCCCGCTTCTATTCTACAAATGCGGTATAGGTCTCGATCACGTTCTATAGAATGCGGCCTTCAAGGCAACCGTGTTCATTACTAGGCCCTCCTTCGGCCTCCCTTCTCTTTCCGAAGTAATTAGCATACTTCCCTTTCTTAGCCCTATTATTTTTGCACATTACAAACTTCAGTGGCGATCATAGATCTTATTCTTTATCTTTCATCGCATGCGCCCCACCCCTTTATCTTTCTTATTATCATTATCATCATTATTTTTGATATATTACTGGATTGTTGATTTTATAATCTACATCGTTTGGTGATCACGGTGGGACCCTTTATGCCCATAACGTTCATTCTTTAGCCTGCATGCCTATTAGTTGATTCCATGTGTGTGTGTGATTTTCTTTTAGTTATGACTGTTTTCTCCTCTCTATCTTGATCGCGGCCTAGACAGGGGCCGGGTTCATTAACACAACCCTCTTCATGACTGCGTTCACGATCTCTCTATTCTTCGGCGTTTTCTTCCATTCTCCTATTTTTCTGTGTCATTTTTACTTGTTTTCAGTCCCTCGTTGAACACAGTCAATGCTCTGACCGCATTCCTGCCGCGCCCCTTGTTGACATCGCATTTTGGTGAGTCCCTACCTGAGAGCTCTTTTGTCATATCATTCATCAGGTTTCTACTTGTCATCCTCTGGTTTGCATCTTGTATATTTTATGTATATTATTCTGTAATTATTTTGTCATATTATTCTCCATATTGTCTTCTAGATTTAGCTTAGAATTTGCATGCACCTTGGTGCACCCGGGGCATTGTAGTGACCCAGAATTTATATAATTTTCAGATTATAAATGGAATTTTCTAGAATTTATTAGGAAATTATAAGGGCTAAATAGATTAATAAATGAATTATTGAATTAATAAATGGGTTATAAGGCCCAAATATGGTAAACAAGTAACCTAGCCTATTTAATTGAAACCCAATAGGTTCATGGACCTAGCCCATTAAGTTTGGCCCATATTCTAGAAGGTTATTTAGCTTATTCACAGATTTTAAAGGATAAATGTCCCTTAAATAGATAATTATATAGATAAAATGAATAAAAGAGTTTTATTAATTTGAAATTCTGCACACGTTGGATGTAACGGTCTATCGGGCGACCGCCACATGCATGTAACGCATCAGAACTGGACCGTCACACCCTGTTAATTCCATGAGTTGAAGAACTTGCAAAAAGATTAGATCTTTGGGATCCTATCTACTAGAGACCTAATTAGGAGAACATGTAAGGTTACTAGGGACTCTTAGGGATCAGAGTCTAACGAACTAAGGAATCTAGAATCGATCTAATCCTCAAACCCTAGCCAAAAACCTATAAATAGGACCCAGTTCTGAACTGAGCGACCCTTACTTTTGGCTCGTGAAGAAACAAGGTAAGGAGATAGAATCTCAGGTATGTTCTTTAGAGTATTTTGTTCTTAATACTTTAGACTAACTTCTTTCAAAATTTCATGTTGGGAGGTCGAGTATCCAAGGAGTTAGGATCTTCTAAAGTTGCTGGTTTCATCACGCCAACCCAGGAAATTATGCAACGGGGTACTGAAGACCAGGAAATTAGAGAAGCTAAACAAGGTATGCTTTAGAACTTTTTGTTCCCCTTAGTATCACCTTCTTAACCTCAAAATTTCACGTCCTTAGGACAAGAGGTTGAAGAGTTAGAGCGACGGGAAGTTACTGAAAAACTACAGGAAGAGAAGAACTAGGGCGACCCTTGAAGACTCAAATTAGAAGTTTAAAGCCCAGATAAGAGGTATGTCATCTCATGAACAGCAAAAAGATCTCGTTAGGGATAAAAGCCCTCTGATTTGACTTGATTTCATACATTATAGATTATGAATTTCATGTTTTAGTGAGTTCATGCATACATGCATAACTATAGCCTAATCAAGGATAAAAGACATCATCTTGTTCATTCACCGCAACCTATGCATATATCTGGCCTTTACTTCGTTTATCATGACTAGACTAGTTAGTAATTATGATTCTTCTTGCATGGACATAGTTCCTTATCTTTACTGTTAGCCGAATCTCTGACGGATTAGGGTAGGACCGTCACATGACTGTAACGGCCTTACGATAAGCCGTCACACTCTCTGTTGTGTTTAAATTATTCTGTTGTCTCTGACGGACCATGCTAGGAGCGTTACAATATTGTAATAGCTCCACGATAAACCGTCACAAGCACTGTAATGTGCCCATTTTCGACCGTCAGAGTAACTGTGTTCTGTCAACCCGAGACAGAATAAAGAACAGTCCAAATTACTTATAGATAAGCCTAATTATCTAAGTTTTGATCTATTTTCATGACTTTGAGTTTATTGAACGACTTATGATAGGAATTGCATGATTACAAGCATCTTGAGTTATTTTAAGTTATGTTAATTTTATTGGCTAAACCCTATAATTTGTATTTAAATTATGATTTCAAATGATGTATTGACGGAGTGTTATCATGATTTCACATCGTTTCAGTCTTTTCTACCTATAGAGTCATTTTCTTTTAGTACATGGCATATATTCCAGTATATGGCCATTAGTTCACACTTTGCACTATAAGAACATATTCTTGAACATGAGGACCTCTCTATTGGATATTCCTTCCAATGGACTAGGAAATCTTGTTTCAAGGCCTCCGTAATTCTCTGCGAGCTTGGGATTCTCACTAGGACGCCGAGTTGGTTGTACCATGAAAGCCCAATCATTAGAAAACACTATGGATGGTTTCTGATTTTCGGATATGTAACGGATCAAGGTTGGACCGTCAGGCTCATCTAACGGCCCAATAAACGACCGTCACAAGTACTAAGTCCATTTTTATTGTTTCGGATTCAGACCATTGTAACGGCCCAATACGGGAGCGTCACGTTATGTAACGGCCCAGTCCTTGACCGTCACAATGTTTGAGTGCGTTAACCCAAGGTTTGACCCACGGGTTGATATTCTAAGGTTCCTAGTGTTGGGTTTGGTGCGTTCGATTCAGAGGGGGGGTGAATGAATCAGCCCTTTAAAAATTAATTTCGCTCAATTAAAAATTCTTTCTAATACAAATAGAAGACTAATGAGCAATTGCGGAATAACAATGTCAAGGGACACTCAATACCACAGTCAAACACCCGGTGTGCAATCAAGCCAAATCGCCCCTATGCATTCATCTAGCGCCAATCAGATAGAGAAATCAAACCACAATGCAAGAGGGGTTTTTCGGTGGTTCGGTCCTCTAGACCTACATCCACCCCACACTCAACCCGAGTGTGGCTTACTGCTGACTCACAGCTTGAACCGTTGGGCATCACAGCTTGCCTACAAACCGCTGAGCCTCACAGCTTGCTGTCCGAGGAATCCACCTCGCCCGCTGAGCAACACAGCTTGCTGTCCAGAGGAATCCTCCTCTGCAAAATCGCTGAATAACAGCTTGATAAAAGGTTCAAAAAGAAAAACAAAAGCAAGAACAACAGTGACTGAAGGCTGGAAAAGATAAAGCACAATGTGGCTCTCAAAAGAGCTGACTGGAGTGGATCTGCTCCAACTTCTAGTAGGAGCGATCTTCAGGTACGTTTCTCTTCCTCTCTTTATCTGTCTTTCTCTTTCTTCTTCTCAACTCACGCTCTCTCCCTCTTTCTTTTTCTTCTTCTTCCCTTGCTCTCGATCTCTCACTCTCTTTTTCTTTCTTCTTCCCTGCTTCTTCTTCTTCTTCTCTGCTCTCTGGATCGTTCAGGCTATCTTCTCTCAGTTTCTGCCCCTTCTATTTCGATCAGCCTTCTTCAGACAAAGGAGTCTTCCTTATATAGCAGTTCCAGCAGGAGCATCACTGGGCGCGTGCCTTCCACAGTTCCCGCCCAATTGTTTTGGCCACGTGTCATCTTCCTGTCAGCCCTTCCAGCCTCGGATCACGTGCCCTTTATAAGCTTCACGAACAGTACCTGCCAGACAGAGAGAACCTTATCAGTTTAATGTCGACACCTTGTACAGACTTTATAGTATGTAATGTGTAGACTTTGCAATGTAAAGACTTTGCAATGCGACAGTAATGTATAGACTCTGCATTGTATAGACTTCATATATGCAGTGCTATGGCATGTGCAGACTTCGTGGATGCAAAGCTAAGGTGTGTACAGACTTAGTGAATGCAACACTGAAGCATGTACAGACTTTACTTATGCAAGCGAAGCAGTGCATGGCTGTACAGACTTTGTGTAATGTATGGACTTAGTGTGTGCGAGCATGCTAACATGCAATGTGTAGACATTGAATCAAAAGGATGCACAGGCTGTACAGACATTCTGTGCTTAACACGTAAGCCTGAATGCATGATGTGTAGACGTTGTATAGACTTGCTGAGGTGTGCACAAGGTGAAGTATGCACAACAGAACTGAATGCACTAACATGCCGTTGACCATTGTACAGACCTCATGTTCACTATGCAGACGTTGTATAGACTTGCTAATGCATTGTGTGCAGACTCTACGTGCGATGTGCAGACTTCGTGCAATGCATGAAGCAATGTACAGACTTGCTGACAATGAGTGTGCAGACTCTGCTTTGAGCAATGCACAATGTATAGACTTAGTCATACGTGCAGCAAAGATAATGTACAGACTATGCCATGCTCACAGTTAATGCATGTACAGACTTGTATGAGGAACATGCTGTACAGACTTAGACGAATGAACCACAAGATGCAATGTGTAGACTTGACTTGAATGCATGGACTATGCCCTTGAAGAGTGTATAGACTTGCTCATGGACTATGCACAACGAATGTATAGATCTGCAATGCGTACAGGGCATGCGATGCAATGTACAGACTTTGCCACGCCTACACCAAGACGATGTACAGACTTAATGGGCATGAAGGCAACCGCTGTACAGACTTGCTAGTGCTGCAAGTGGACAATGTATAGACTTCAGCTCGTGCAAGCAAAGCCAATGTATAGACTTGGCGTTTGTGCAAGCAAAATGATGTACAGACTTGTGTTGTGAACACAGGCTGTACAGACTTTGAATGATGCATGCACAAGACACTAATGTATGGACTTAGTCTATGCAGCGCTGTATAGACTTCGTGTGTGTGCTCTAGAACAATGTCTAGACTTTGAAAGCTTGAACACGAACAGGCTGCAATGTATAGACTTTGATTGAGATGATGCATGAGATGATGCGATGTATAGACTTGCCTGGCCGATGCATAGACTTTGAGGTAAGACGCTAGACGCTGTACAGACTTTACTTGCATGTGCAGACTTGGCGATGTATAGACTTGCACAGTTCTAGCCAAGGGATGTATAGACTTTATGTGATAGCCCAATGTACAGACTTGGTGTTCTGAACGTAGGTAAAGATAAGGAGTGTATAGACTTGACATATGCACTGGCTGTACAGACTTAGCCATGAGCTGAACAATCGGATGTATAGACTTTGCTCAGTTCAGCTGGTGGATGTACAGACTTAAGATGAATGCATGAACAGCCCAATGTATAGACTTTAAGTCCAATGCAAAAGGTTGTACAGACTTTGAGACTTAATGCATGGTGGTGAATGTACAGACTTGCCAATGTATAGACTTGAGAGCTCTGACTATGCTCATGCAATGTATAGACTTAGAGTGAAGGTGCATGCAATGTATAGACTTGCTCAGCCTGAAGTAAGGCAATGTACATACTTCATAACAGACGCATGCAGCAACTGGATGATGTACAGATTTCCTATATGCTCAAGTCCAATGTATAGACTTGCTGAGATGATGCACCTAAAGAATGTACAGACTTTAACCCTTGAACATGCATGCGATGTATAGACTTTGCATATGCTCTGAAGACGGGCTGCACACAGGCTGTACAGACTTGAAGAAATGCTGCAAGTGGATGGCTGTACAGACTTGACCGATCTGGCTGTACAGACTTGATGTGTGTGTGCTAGACAATGTATAGACTTGCTGAACTACAGACTGAACATATCAGCAGAGAAGCAGTGCACAGACCTTAAATCAAGCACAAAACAATTTATGCACTTAGTATGGAACACTGCATGACTTAGCACACTCATGCATTCTCCACAGAACAGATCAGACTTAGCACACTCATGCATTCTCCACAGAATAGATCAGTCATATGCATTCATGTTGCTATCATTTAATGTGATGTTCTTAGCAAAACAATATGGTGACTCATTCATGTTGCTATCATTAAAACATTACATTATCATCAAAGCACAAGGGGCACAACACCTAGATGGATTGATAATGGTCTAGGACTTGTCAAGATACTTAATTTAATTTATGGAAAATAAGGAATGTACCGTTATGCTGCCGAATTATTTTCATGAGCATAGCATAGTATAAGTCATTCTTGATCTCTCATATTCTAAGTTGAAGCGTTCATTTATTGATTATTGTTATCATAAGCTTATTAAACTTATTACATTCTTGGCCACACTTTATTGTTACATGCGTGGAAATAGCTTGATTTATACTTGAAGATGCGATCGAGCACTGATTGTGTTCAAGGGCTCTATGCTAGTCCCCTCGGCTGATTGCCAGAAATATACTATTATAAACCATGGGGTATGATGCTACTGGCGTCACATTACGCTGTGAGTACTTTCTCTATAAATAAGTGAAAAGCCACGGCATCATGAAATTTTGTGTACATGACTTTTTTGCTTGTTACATGATATTCCACAGAAATTCACCAAATACTTGCTCATAAGCAGAAGATGTTTGGATGATGACTACGTGGTCTTGATAGTACATTCTCGTTACATTCTTGTTCATTCTTGCTACATTCTTGCTAGTTCATACTTGTTCATTCTATCTTACATGTTCGTCTTGCTACTTTGGTTTAATCGCATGATTGATCGCATTCACATGATTTTACCTTATTTATCTAGAGCTAAAATGCTAATTACTTAAACATTGCTAATCATGTTGATGCGAAGATATCTACTGGGCAAGTGTGCTCATTACCTATTTCCAATCTTTTTCAGGAGATGGAAGTGATACGAATTCGGATTCGAGTTATACAAGTAGAGGGTCCGAGAGCGAATGAAAGTCATACCCGACTGAGAGAGAAGAATTAGGAAAGTCAATATTGTTTAGATCGAGTCTTTGTAATTTCTTATTTCTTGAGTCTAGCATGATGAAGATAAGTTGAAAAAGTGATTGTATTCGAATGTTCGATTTGATTATTAATGAAAGTTGGAGTTTGAGTTAATCATTGTGCAATTGCATTATTCTTATGTGTGATTATCTTGCGCTCTGATCATTCTTGCTTGCAAGAGGCTTACCATGCCGGCTGTTCACGTTCCTTGAGCGAGTCTTCCGCTGTAATAAAGGCTCGGGACGTGACAGTTAAGTTGGTATCAGAGCCTAAGTCTTAGAACTTAGGGAGAAGAATCATGTCATAGGATAAGTCCAAGATTTAAGGACCCATACTTATGAATTAAGGAAGAAATTTCCATACCCAAGTGAGAATTGGGTAGAGCCCGGGATAAGATAGTTAATTAGCTTTAAGATTAATTTTCTTCCAAATTCCATGATAAATAACAGGTTGTTATATTTCTCTCAAGTACCTTATTATTACCATGGCTCATCGCATAGATTGGAATGGCATGCAACAAACTGTTACCGGCCTTACTCAGGCATTACAAACCATGGCACAAGTTGGCACAGGGGCAAGGGCTGATGATTTACATCGTAATTTCCAGAGTTTAAACCCTCCGCGTTTCTATGGTTCTTCTAATCCAGACGAAGCAGAGAACTGGATTGACGAGATGAACCATATATTTGATGTCATCCAATGCACCGATCAAGAGAAGGTGCGTCTTGCAACCTTCCAACATAACAAGGATGCCCGTACGTGGTGGAAGTCCGTTCTGGCACCTCCGGTCGATGCACCTCATACATGGGATGGTTTTCTCACTTTATTCAGTGCTAAGTACTTCTCTGAGCATGTGAAAGAAAGAAAGGCTATGGAGTTCGCCTCTCTTCGACAAGGAATGATGACAGTGGCAGAATATGAATTATAATTCTCAAGGCTAGCACCTTATGCACCGCATCTGATCAGTACCGATCTATTGAAGGTAAATCGGTTTATGGACGGGTTACGTCCCAGTTTTATTCAGCAGCTTGGGACCCAAAATATCTGTACTTATGCGGAGATGGTTCATCGGGCATACTTATGTGAAAGGACCTTAGAAAAGGTCAAAAAATTGAAAGGAAAGGGAGAAGAGTCCAGCTGACGATCTGATCGACGTTATAAGAAAGAAAAGTTCAGCATCACGGAGCCTCATAAGAGCCGTGATAGTAAGAAGAGATCCAGGAATGGGAACGGTGCAAGTTCCCATAAGAACAAGAAGATTAAGGAGGAGGAGCAAGTCGCCACGGCTTGCACTTTTTGCGAAAAGTTCAACCATTCGACTGAAGAGTGCTGGAAGCGCCTCGACGCTTGTTTACATTGTGGAAGTAGGGAGCATCGCATGCCGGATTGCCCCCTTACGAAAGATCGGTCATCTGGTGGTGGACGCCGGAGGCAAGCTCATCTCAATGCCGTTCTAGAAGAAGAGGAAGCGCCCAGGGATGGTGGGCTTATGGAAGGTACTCTTCAAATTTGTTCTCGTCCTGCATTTGTGCTATTTGATACTGGTGCCTCTCATTCTTTTATCTCCACTACTTTTGCAAAAACATTACCAGTTGCATCAGCTTCCTTACCTTCAGATCTTGCTATTATCACACCTATAGGTTCTGGAACAAAGCTTACCAACTATTATCCTGATAGAGAAGTGATAGTAGAAGGTCATAATCTCCCCGCAAACTTAGTATTCCTTGACATGAAAGGTTATGATGCCATTTTAGGGGTAGATTGGCTTGTAGATCATGATACTTATATCAATTACAGAAACAGGATTATATCCTTCCGAAAACCTGGTCTTCCAAGATTCTCTTTCCTTGGCATTAAATACAAGAAACATCCCACCATCATATCCTCTCTTCACGCTTGCAAACTTATCTCGCAAGGATGTGAAGCTTTTCTTGCTTTTGTCATTGTTACGGAGTCCAAGGAAATCATCATAGCAGACATCCCTATTGTAAATGAGTTCCCAGATGTATTCCCATCCGAATTACCTAGTTTACGACCTGAGAGGGAAGTGAACTTCACTATTGAACTCATTCCAGGAGTAGCATCTATTTCTATAGCCCCTTACAGGATGTCCCCCACAGAACTCAAGGAACTAAAGAGGTAGTTGCAGGAACTACTAGACAAGGATTTTATTAGACCTAGCACATCCCCTTGGGGTGCGCCAGTTCTTTTTGTCAAGAAGAAGGATGGCTCTCTTAGGCTATTCATCGACTACCGGCGACTGAATCAACTCACAATCAAAAACAAGTATCCATTGCCGCGTATTGATGAGCTCTTCGATCAACTTTCGGGAGCAGAGTATTTTTCTAAGATTGACCTTAGATCAGGTTATCATCAACTTAGAATGAAAGAAGAAGATATTTATAAATCAGCTTTTCGAAGTCGTTATGGCCACTATGAATTCGTGGTAATGCCGTTCGGGTTAACGAACACCCTAGCAGCATTTATGCAACTTATGAATAGTCTTTTTCAACCATATCTGGACCAATTTATTGTCGTCTTCATTGATGACATCTTGATATATTCCAAGACAAAAGAGGAACATGAAGAACATCTGAGGATAGCTCTGTAAACACTTAGAGAACATAAACTTTATGCAAAGCTTAACAAATGTGAATTCTGACTCAAGGAAGTTTCATTCCGAGGCCACATTATTTCCAAGGAAGGTATTATTGTAGATCCCTCGAAAGTGGAAGCTGTCAGAAATTGGAGCCGACCAACGACTGTATCAGAAGTACGCAGCTTTCTGGGATTAGATGGTTATTATAGAAGGTTCATTAAGGACTTCTCAAAGATTGCTGTTCCTTTAACGAGACTCACGAGAAAAGAAAATCCTTTTGTCTGGTCAAAGGAATGTGAAAAGAGTTTTCAAACTCTTAAGAACTATCTTACTACAGCTCCCATTTTATCACTACCTGTGGAAGGTGGTAGATTTGAAGTATATACGGATGCATCTGGCATTGGCTTGGGATGCGTTCTCATGCAAGATTGAAAGGTAATCTGTTATTCCTCAAGACAATTGAAACATCACGAGAAAAATTATCCTGTGCATGATTTAGAATTGATAGCTGTTATTTTCACCCTAAAAATTTGGCGCAATTATCTCTATGGAGAGAAGTTCACGGTCTACTCAGACCACAAGAGCTTGAAATACTTATTTTCTCAAAAAGAGCTAAATATGAGACAGAGGAGATGGTTATAATATCTCAAAGACTTTGATTTTGCTATTCAATATCATCATGGCAAGGCTAATGTTGTAGCTGATGCACTCAGCAGAAAACCAATGGGTATGCTATCAAGTCTTATGATCAGTATGACTAATCTTATTCCTCAATTTGCTCAGTTGAATTTAGATATTGACAAGAAGGAAGAAGATTATTTTATGGCTAATATCCGAGCTCAACCAACATTAATAAAGGATCTGGTCAAGTTGCAAAATGATGATCCTGCGTTACTAGAGATTAAAGCTAACATAGATCAGAGGCCGGATTTCTCCATTTCCAATGAAGGAAGTTTGCTATTCAAGGGCCGAGTATGTGTATCGGATCACGTGGATACAAAGAAATTGATCCTAGAAGAAGCACATAAGTCTAAGTACACCATTCATCCTGGTGGTACAAAAATGTATCAAGATCTCAAAAGAAACTTCTGGTGGCCCAATATGAAGAGGGAAATAGCCGATTTTGTGTCTCACTGTCTCACTTGCCAACAAGTTAAGGCAGAGCATTTTAGACCCGCCGGTAAATTACATCCCTTAGACATTCCAACATGGAAGTGGGAGAGTATAGTGATGGATTTCATGATGGGTTTACATAAGACCAGAGGAGGACACGATGGTATATGGGTAATCATAGATCGATTGACTAAATCCGCATATTTTCTACCAATAAAAAATCGATGGTCTATGGATATTCTAGCAGCATTATACATAAAAGAAATTGTCAAATTACATGGTGCCCCTGTCACTATTATATCTGATAGAGATCCTCGATTCACATCACATTTTTGGAAGGGTCTACAAAACTCACTCGGGACTAGATTGAACTTTAGCACAGCCTTTCATCCTCAAACAGATGGTCAGACGAAAAGAACAAATCAAGTAGTAGAAGATATGCTTAGGGTTTGTGCTATCAATTTTGGAGGAAGTTGGCATGATCACTTGCCTCTGGTAGAATTTGCATATAATAACAGTTATCAAGCCAGCATACAAATGGCACCTTTTGAAGCGTTATATGGAAAAAGATGTAGATCACCTATTTGTTGGAATAAAATAGGGGAAAGGCAATTTCTAAGCCCCGACCTTATCAGGGATTCTACAGAGAAGATCAAGCTCATTCGATAAAGATTGCAGATGGCACAAGATAGGCAAAAGTTTTATGCTGACAATCGAAGGCGCGACTTGGAGTTTCAGGTGGGAGATCATGTGTACCTAAAGATTTCTCCAGGTCGTGGTATTCGAAGATTTGGCATCAAAGGCAAGCTAATTCCTAGGTTCATTGGCCCATTTGAAATTCTTGAAAGGGTCGGTGAAGTGGCTTATAGACTGGCTTTACCTCCACAATTAGCATGAGTTCATGACGTATTTCACGTCTCTATACTGAAAAAGTATGTATATGATCCTGACCATGTTATCACTTATGATAATTTGGAAATTCAGAAGGACATGACGTACAAGCAAACACCAATAAAGATTCTGGAACGAGAAGTGCGTCAACTAAGGAATAAAGTTATTCCTATGGTCAAGATTCAATGGAAGAAAACATGGCCATATGAAGCAACATGGGAAACCGAAGAAGCTATGCGGAAAAGATTCCGAGAATTATTCAACTGTAAGTACACTCTCCATAATCCATGTATTGAATTTAGGGACCAAATTCTTTTAAGTGGGGGAGGGTGTAGTGACTCAGAATTTATATAATTTTCGGATTATAAATGGAATTTTCTAGAATTTATTAGGAAATTATAAAGGCTAAATAGATTAATAAATAGATTATTGAATTAATAAATGGGTTATAAGGCCCAAATATGGTAAACAAGTAACCTAGCCTATTTAATTGAAACCCAATAGGTTAATGGACCTAGCCCATTAAGTTTGGCCCATATTCTAAAAGGTTATTTAGCTTATTCACGGATTTTAAAGGATAAATGTCCCTTAATTAGATAATTATATAGATAAAATGAATAAAAGAGTTTTATTAATTTGAAATTCTGCACACGTTGGCTGTAACGGTCTATCTGGCGACCGCCACATGCATGTAACGCATCAGAACTGGACCGTGACACCCTGTTAATTCCGTGAGTTGAAGAACTTGCAAAAAGATTGCATCTTTGGGATCCTATCTACTAGAGACCTAATTAGGAGAATATTTAAGGTTACTAGGGACTCTTAGGGATCAGGATCTGGCGAACTAAGGAATCTAGAATCGATCTAATCCTCAAACCCTAGCCAAAAACCTATAAATAGGACCCAGTTCTGAACTGAGCGACCCTTACTTTTGGCTCGTGAAGAAACAAGGTAAGGAGATAGAATCTCGGGTAAGTTCTTTGGAGTATTTTGTTCTTAATACTTTAGACTAACTACTCTCAAAATTTCATGTTAGGAGGTCGAGTATCCAAGGAGTTATGATCTTCTAAAGTTGCTGGTTTCATCACGCCAACCCAGGAAATTGTGCAACGGGGTACTGAAGAATAGAAAATTAGAGAAGCTAAACGAGGTAATTAGAATTAGATGCTTTAGAACTTTTTGTTCCCCTTAGTATCGCATTCTTAACCTCAAAATTTCACGTCCTTAGGTCAAGAGGTTGAAGAGTTAGAGCGACGAGAAGTTGCTAAAAAATTACAGGAAGAGAAGAACTAGGGCGACCCTTGAAGACTCAAATTAGAAGTTTAAAGCCCAGATAAGAGGCAGGTCATCTCATGAACAGCAAAAAAATCTCGTTAGGGATAAAAGCCCTCTGATTTGACTTGATTTCATACATTATAGATTATGAATATCATGTTTTAGTGAGTTCATGCATACATGCATAACTATAGCCTAATCAAGGATAAAAGACATCATCTTGTTCATTCACTGCAACCTATGCATATATCTGGCCTTTACTTCGTTTATCATGACTAGACTAGTTAGTAATTATGATTCTTCTTGCATGGACATAGTTCCTTATCTTTACTGTTAGCCGAATCTCTAACGGATTAGGGTAGGATCGTCACATGACTGTAACGGCCTTACGATAAGCCGTCACACTCTCTGTTGTGTTTAAATTATTCTGTTGTCTCTGACGGACCATGCTAGGAGCGTTACAATACTGTAATGGCCCCGCGATAAATCGTCACAAGCACTGTAACGCGCCCATTTTCGACCGTCAAAGTAACTGTGTTCTGTCAACCCGAGACAGAATAAAGAACAGTCCAAATTACTTATAGATAAGCCTAATTATCTAAGTTTTGATCTATTTTCATGACTTTGAGTTTATTGAACGACTTATGATAGGAATTGCATGATTACAAGCATCTTGAGTTATTTTAAGTTATGTTAATTTTATTGGCTAAACCCTATAATTTGTATTTAAATTATGATTTCAAATGATGTATTGACGGAGTGTTATCATGGTTTCACATCGTTTCAGTCTTTTCTACCTATAGAGTCATTTTCTTTTAGTACTTGGCATATATTCCGGTATATGGCCATTAGTTCACACTTTGCACTATAGGAACATATTCCTGAACATGAGGACCTCTCTATTAGATATTCCTTCCAATGGACTAGGAAATCTTGTTTCAAGGCCTCCGTAATTCTCCGTGAGCTTGGGATTCTCACTAGGACGCCAAGTTGGTTATACCATGAAAGCCCAATCATTAGAAAACACTATCGATGGTTTCTGGTTTTCGGATATGTAACGGATCAAGGTTGGACCACCAGGCTCATCTAACGGCCCAATAAGCGACCGTCACAAGTACTAATTTCATTTTTCTGTTTCAGATTCAGACCATTATAACGGCCCAATACGGGAGCGTCACGTTATGTAACGGCCCAGTCCTTGACTGTCACAATGTTTGAGTGCTTTAACCCAAGGTTTGACCCACGGGTTGATATTCTAAGGTTCCTAGATGGATTGATAATGGTCTAGGACTTGTCAAGATACTTAATTTAATTTATGGAAAATAAGGAATGTACCGTTATGCTGCCGAATTATTTCCATGAGCATAACATAGTATATGTCATTCTTGATCTCTCATATTCTAAGTTGAAGCGTTCGTTTATTGATTATTGTTATCATAAGCTTATTGAACTTATTACATTCTTGGCCACACTTTATTGTTACATGCGTGGCAATAGCTTGATTTATACTTAAAGGTGCGATCGAGCACTGATTGTGTTCAAGGGCTCTATGCTAGTCCCCTCGGTTGATTGCCGGAAACATACTATTATAAACCATGAGGTATGATGCTACTAGCGTCGCATTTCGCTGGGAGTACTTTCTCTATAAATAAGTGAAAAGCCACGGTTTGAGTGAATTCATTTAAAATCATTTAAATCATACAAGGAACCATATACAAATAAATGCGATCATCCATAATTATTTAATAACCTTTGCATCTTGTTTGAAAATCTTGTTGTTTGGTCTGATTTGCATGATGTCGTGTTTTAGTGGAGTGTCTAATCGTGTTTTTAATGATTACGAGGATGGTCGATATGATTTTTCATATCAACCTCAACCTTATGCCTCTCGTCACCACTCTTATGAGGGTCCTTCTCGCACATCAACTCCCTATGGTTATGTCCATGCCATGGACATTAACCAAGTTCATAATCCCTCTTCTAATCAAGCTACTCTTGGGGAGCCGTCCCCACCCGCCAATCTTTCTACCCCATTGGACACTTTAGCCACCCAACTAAATGTCCAATCCAATCCTTCTCTTCCTCCTCCTCCTCTGGTCCAGTGCCTATACGGCCGTCCTGTACCTTCTTCTAAGGGTCTAATGGGTCACCCACCTTCCTCTCATCATCCTTCAAGGCCCATTAGCCCGATTGCACATCCTCCTTGCAACCCACATTATTCCTCAAGGCCTCCCTCTCAAGCTTCATTGAGATCCCAAGGGCAACCTTCTACTTCTCAAATTGACCCTTCCACCCAAGTCATCCTCGACAAAATTAATCGTATGGAGAGTCAATTGAAGAAGATGACAAATGCACAAGGTGTTTCGGCAGTTGTTATGCCGCTTCCTCCCTCATGTTATATTCCTCCTTCCCAGGTGCCCAAGTATCGGATGCAGCCCTTTCGTGCACATCAAGGACTTCATGTATGAATCATCACATTGGCAAGATGATTAGATAGCTCTCGCATATTTGTTTCAAAAATCCTTGGACGACCCTACCAAGGAGTGGTTCTATGCCGTAGATCCAAATGAAGCTGCATATTTTGAAATTGTTAAAAGAAAATTTCTCCAACGCTATAGGGACGATGTTGGCCCATCTGTATCCATCACTGATTTATTGGCTAAAAATATGAGGCCTAATGAAGATTTTATTTAGCACGCTGATAGATGAAGAGCCATGGTTGAGCGATTAATGGACACCTTGTCGGAATCTGAACAAGTCAGGATCATAATTTCCAATTCTATGCCTAAGTTCTGGCTTATTTTGGTCATGAACAAGATTGATACCATTGAAGAATTATATGAGCAGGCCCGATATGTTCAGGCCCAATTTAAAGACTCTTCTTTTATAAACACTTTTGAATAAACTGGCCCTGCGGCATTCGAAGTAAATGAACAAGTGGACGTTGTCCGCCCGCCACCTACCTATCCTACTGATTCATATGACCCACCGCCTCCACATCTACAAAACATGTATAGCCTATTCTAGGGTAATTAATGCATGAAATTGTAGGGAATATAAAGGCAAGACATGGTAGCATATTTAGAACAAAGTAAGTGCATGGGAAATGCATGAATTAAACCAAAGTTCTTATCTTTTAGTTAAGGGTACATGGATAACATGCCATGAAAACCTAGATGCACAGTCATGTAAAAACATCAAATACGCCGTACACAATACAGAAAATCAAGAGATAGGACAGGGCTTTTATTCCTAACATGTTGTTTAAGCCATCTATGAGATAACCTACCTCTCGGATAGTCCTTAAACTACGAATTTGTCGTCGGAGGAGGGTGCTAGTTCCTGCGTTTCCTATGTAGAAACAACGACTTTCTGACCTTTTAACATCTCGACGGATTGTTCTCCTAGCACGTGATTTAAAAGGAAGTTAGAAGATATTAAAGGGAACAAATAACCCTAAGGGATGAACCTATGAAAATGACGCCCTACCTTCGAACCACACGATCCAAAATTAGGGTTCGTACAGGTCGAGTCTGGGCTCTATTTATAGAGGATGACCTAAGGTTGTGGGATTAGATCGAATTAGGAGTCCTTATTGGGGTTAGAATCGATCCCTAAGAGTCTTAGACAAGTCCCCATGCCAGATCACATCGATCCCTAATGATTTGGGAAGATAAAAATCTAAATTTTCTAGGGTTTATCACCTTCCATTTATGAAACTTTAACGCGGTCTTCTCTGAACCGCCTTCTCCATAATGCCGTCGCGTGACTGACCGCGACCTGGTCTGGCCGTTGAAATTTGAAATTTAGTCAAATTCTTCTCTTAATTATCCCCTATTTATCTAATCAAAATAGGGAAATTACGCTAATACGTCTCTAGGGCTAGGCTTGGGCCTAAAAGGCTTAGAATTTGGTCCTATGATCCATTTTAAGTGGCCCTATTTGTCTAATTAGTAGCGGGGCTTTTAAATCAATGGCTTTGAATGGTTAAGCCCACTTAAACTTATTAAATGCGTAAATAATTCTATTAATTAATTAATTAATTTGCCCATTAAGCCTTTTAAGCCTATTAAATGCTTAATTAAATCTATTTATTTTTTTTGAAAAATTTTAGAAATTTTCAGGGTGCTACTCTCTCCCCCCCTTAAAAAGAATTTGGTCCCCAAATTCATTGCATGAGTTTTGTGAAGGGTGCAGTCTTCTCATAATTAAACAACTCCTGGTATTAAATGAGATTGAGAAAAACCCAGATGCGAGATAGGTTAGAATAGTACCTTTGATAGGATGGGTGAAACAAGTGATCTAGAGGGGGCGGTGAATAGATCAACCCCAAATTGTACTCTAAAGCAGCAAATAAATTGTGGAATGAAATCTGCTGTGAAGTGAGCTACTAATTCAGTCTAAGAAGGCCAATTAGAGTATCTGTAACAGAGAAATGATCAACCACATAGAACGCATGATAGAATTTGGATCAACAACCGAGGTAATAGATTCAACAACTCAGTCTGGTACGAGGCAGAGGTTCGATTCAATAATCTCCTCACACAAGAGGCAGCGTTCCGGATAGGCTTAACCTGTCTTTCTGGCTACTTCTTTTATATACCACTGAGTTATCGCACAAGGTGAAGATGGGTAATCACACACTAAGAGAAAGCAAGCAATCACACATGAGGTAAAGTGATTTTTAAGGTGGTTCGATCTCAACCTTGAGATCTACGTCCACCCCTCACTCAATCGAGTGAGGCTTCCGCTGAAACACATCTTTAGAATTCTGCTGATTCCACAGCTTACAACCGGCTGAGCTTCACAGCTTGCTATCCGAGGAACGATTCCTCGCCGCTACCTCACAGCTTGGTCCACTGATACACAGCTTACAATGATTAAAATGAAAGCTAGAAATGAAGAAATAGTAAAAATAGAAATTAGAAAACGATGTAGCTCTTTTGAGCAATCGATTCTGGATCTGATCTAGAGATCAAGACTTCACTCAGTTTCTCCTCAAACTCTCCCTTCTTAGACTTCTTCTCCTTCTTCCGATGCTCTGTTTTCTTTCACACTTCTCTGAAGAACTCACGCTCTCTCAGCTTCTTCTCAGCTCTCTCTCATTTCAAACTCTCTTCTTCTCTCTTTCATTTTTCTCTCGAATCTCCTTCTCAGACTCTCTTTCTTTTCTCCTCACCACTCGCTGCTCCCAAGCTCTCCTCCTCCTCCTTCTATATTTTTCTCTATATGTTGAAACTCATATACGAGAGCCCTTTTTTATCCACAGACTGATTCTTGTGGTCCCCACAAGATTCCATCTGGGCGCGTAGAGGGAACACTCCCGCCAAGGAATGCTTCTGGAAGGTGCTTGACCACGTGTCAGACGAACAGATGAAAGCTCTCTAAGATGCAGCATGTGGAAGATTCTTTCGTTAGGAATCTTCACTTTGATGATCATCTGCCTCGGATCACGTGCCAAGTGGATTCACTTAAGAACCCACATGATCATCTGCGTTCTTCAACTTCTGGCTGATCATATAGCTTGATTCGCAGCAAGGAGTCCCATCTTGGCTTAGAAGATGACTTGACTTGATTTCTTCAACTTCATGAGTTTTGCAAACAAGGTGTTCGAACAGATTGCTGGATCAATTCTTAATGCTCTGCACCTTGAAATTCCTGCCAAAACAGATATGGAACTCTATTATAAACCTTGTCATCATATTGTTCATGAAATAATATGATAAGTGCTTTAAAGAATGTTGACTCATGCAGTTTCAGGTCAATATGCAAAACACATAACTGAATGTATGAGACTGTTCAAATGCGTCAATGCACTATCAAGATGCATCGACCTATTATGCAGGATGATGAATGAATGCAACATGATAACACACATGTATCGACCTGTGTAAGACACAGGTTGACCTGGTATCCAGATAACAAGAAATGAACACTCAACAATGTATAGATGCGTCGATGCATAAATCAGGTGCATCGACCTATCTATCCAACAAGATGAACTCATGCAGCAAGACTCCAACACTGCATCGGCCTGTTCAAAAATAAACTATAAAGACCTCTTGAGGTGTCGACCTGATGGACATGAAGACCTAGATGTGTCGACCTGAGTACAATGAGGAACTCTCGATGCATCAACCTGATTGCCGTGGATGCGTGTATATGCATCGACCTATTTGACCGTGAATGTATGAATGCATCGACCTATCTGTCTTCTCTACAAAGGATGCATCGACCTGATGGAACATAACACTACATATGCATCGACCTAATGGAAGAATCAAGACTTATTCTTAGAAATACAACTCAATCAAACATCGTGAATACAGTTTTGCCCACATCATAAATCATTGTATGACATCATCAAAAGAAGGATCCCATTAATCTCCCCCTTTTTGATGATGGCAATACTGTGGTGGCAATACTGAGATTTCAATGAGTCAGAATACGCAGATGACATAAATTAATATATGCAATATGCTCAGACGCAAAGTCAGATGATCTCTCCCCCTTTGATACATATCTCTCCCCCTTTGATATTGGATAGGACTCAAACAACTCAAACACATGAACACATGACAAGCTTATGTCAGACTCATGACACCATGACACTTACTTTACTCTTCCCCTTTGCCATCAACAAAAAAATTCAACACAGGGAAGGAGATCTTAGACACAGGGAGTAACAGGAAAGGAGAGAACATTTAAGAGAGATCCAATGGAAGAGAAGCACACAAATGAACATGTTTACAATCTGAATCAACCTTCATTAACTAAGCATTCAGAGTTCAGATTCTTCAGGTATAAGAGTTTATATAATGTAACCCTGATAGATATTTGGTTTAAGAATGATGAATCTAGAGTGTAGCAATCAAAAGCTTTGAATAATTTTGCATTAACACTTAATAGCAATAAACCAGAACAACATAGATGATGTCAAGTTGAATCTCACTTCCTCTTACTCTTTCAAAATAAGTGATGTTCTTAGGAGTGACTAAGGACATGTATTGAGATTAAACATTTTTGACAATTCTGAATGTTCACCCATAGATACAACATGTTTTTCTTTGATAGTTTGCTCACGATTTTTTAGAACATTCAGGTATAATCCATACCTTTTCGTAAGGGTACACGTTGATTAGACGCCAGTACCTCTAGTTACTCAGTAGGATTTACCATTATATTTTATTTTTCATAACATTCAGGTATAATTTACACCTTTTTACGTAAGGGTACACGTTGATTAGACGCCAGTACCCCTAGTTACTCTGTGAAATCAACCATTCTATTTCAACTTTTGAACAGAGATAACTAGAGCACTTCATGACATAGGTTAACTTCATTTCTTTAATAAAGGCCCAGTTTCTTGGTGCAACTTAGCCATTGCTCTGCCTATTGAGTTTTTGACACATACTTTTGACATTTGTTGTCCTTTGGTTTTTAGAAAATTTTATGTTTAAAAATAATACACAATCCACATTTCTCAACCAAGCTTATCCTAAAACCACGATAACACGAATACCGAGGTAGACCATAAACCTCCGAAACCATCCCTTCAAGATGGGAACTCGAGGGAGGCCACTCACATGCGGTGGAACCCCACCGCACTCACACTGATACACGGTGACTCGATCGAGCGCAAAATAGAGACGGAGACACACACACCTATGGGCACGCTAATCGAAGTAAAATGGCACTTCTCGACACCCCAGAAACACAGACACAGAACTCACAGGGTTTCCGGGACACTCACGAGGCCATAGGTCGGTCATTGGGTCTCAACCGAACCGACTAGGACTCAAACTGAGCATAAACACAGAAATCCGGTCGACCTGGCCCCTGGGGTCAGTCAACCTGACTGGGTCGGTAGACCGCCCCAATTGGTCCAGTCGACCGAACCAGCGACTGCACCCATGACGGTCTGCGGGCGCCTGCCGGTCGACCGGCCCATCCGATCCGGTCGATCGGTCACGACGAAAAAATGGCAAAACCATAACCTCCGGGCCCGATTCCACGCCCCGTTCGATTCCGATCGAAGGGGGAAACATCCATAATGAGAAAACCGACCTTCCACAGTCTGGAAGGGATCAAAACAACGCATAAACGGCTTGAAATGGGCAATTTCACCGAATTGACCATAATTGAGTCACCGGGGTTCCCAGGCTCGTACCGGCCTCAAATGACAACCAATCAACACGAAATCAGCGAATCTGGAATGCTAGCATTCCAGGGATTCGATTGATACCAATTGATCTAAAAATCATCACCGTTTTTCGGTGAACCCTACGAACACCCCAAAATCATGATTTTACCGAATCTGAGTGAAACCCGCTCAAACTCGCACCGAATAACGCAAAATTACAGGAAAAACGTAGAGGAGAAGTAGAGCTTCCATCTCCCTACCTCCACCGAAGATTCCGTGCACTGAAGTGACTAAACCACGTCGAAAACCACGTCGCGAGCTCGACCGTCGGCTTTGAATCCACCGTTTGGGATCGCGCCAAAACTGATCCGATCCTCGTCCCATCACGCTCCGGACCACTCCCACGTCATCACCTCTACCTGCCCGAGCCTCCTCCGTCTACAGCCGGAGCCGGAAGGGCGAGAGAAGATAGAAAACAGGGGAGAGAGGAGGTCACGGCGCGAATGAAAGGGAGGAGAGAGGAGAAGAAAGAAAAAGGAAAAAGAAAAAGAAATTAGGAATTTTCCTAATTTCCAAAAATTCTGATAATTGGTCTAAAAATGGACTAATTCAGAAAAATACGTAAAAATAGTCAAAACGATCCTCTCGATGAGTACATCGCAATTGCGGCATCCACGAGTCGATGAACTAAACAACAAACTCACCACGGGGTTCCGTAACTAGTACGAGAGAAAAACCCACGTGGATGTTAAACTCAACTCAGGACCCACAAAAGCAATCTGAAACTCTCCGAAGAAGATCCGAAAGACCCAATAAGAATCCAGGGTATTACATGTTGTGCCTCAAGAAAAAAGACCTTTCCATTTGCTTACTCTGTTCTCAAAAGAGAGGCATTCAGGTTACTACACTGAGTAACTGGGGATTCCTGCATCTAACCAATGTGTCTCCTCACGAAGAAAAGTGTAGGTCCAACCTTGTTCCTCATTGATAAAAGAAAATCAGTCAAAAATATGTTGAAAAAAAACCCACATTTGACAAAAAAGTTGGTATGACTGTTTGTCCTCAGTACTGTTAGAAAATTGACCACTTGAAGGAACTATTCATTTTCAACTAGTATAGTTTTTAGACAGCCTATTCTAGGCATTGATATGACAAGTTGATTAAATTTCATCATTTCTGTATGAAGATAATCTTTAAGCTCATCATGTGAAATCTCCCAATGTCATCAGTGTGAAACATCTCAGTAGATTAATTCAGTTGACTTCTTTACACTCTTAAGAGATAACTCTGTCAATTCCCAAATCTGTGAACTTACTGTCTCAGGGACCTCTTGATCCCTTGGTCTGTCTTCACTTTCCCCACCTTCGTCCTTTATTTTTAATGATGTCAAAGGGGGTGTGGATGCACTTTTTGCTTAAATCGTTGGCGCATTCGTTTATTGGTTTATTAAGTGATTCGGGCTCCGAAGAGCCCATGGTGTGCTCGATCTGACTCCGTCAGACGATTGTGTGGTTCGTGTCGGGACCAAAATCCGCCGCGCCATAAAGGTCACGACGTCATTTACATCCCCCATACGAGGGAACACCCTTGATTAATCGCCGAGAATCAGGGCCTCATGGCCAGGAAATTAATTGCATGGGAAGCCCTATTAGGAAGCATTAAAATCCCCATATGAGGGTGAGAAGAAAACATTCGCGGTCATGTCGGTCGTGTACTGACCAGTTAATATTCGGACGAATGTCCGGCTCGAGAAAAGCGCGATCGTTGCGGGAAAACCGGAGCATATGTATGCCAGGATAGGGCAAACTTATTGTTCAGAAGAACGAAAGACATTCGGCTAAGCCTCGGTTGGAGCGGTCAAGAACCAGTAAATCTGTTGGCCCGGTGTAAGAGCAAGCTGTGACCATACTGCGGTGGGCCCCCCGCGGTCGAAACAAGACTTGCATGAGCGTCATTAATATTTTCGGTGCCAAGGGGCAACGAGGGAATATCCCTTGAATCGGCTGAAAAGCCCTGTGTCTAGGGAAGTGGACGTTCGAAACATGTCGATTATTCGGGAGACCGTTTAATATTCGGACGGGTGTCCAACTTGAGAATATCATAATCTTCGCAGGAGGACCTGGAACATATGTATGCCGTCATATGGCAAATACATTATTCCGAGACACTGAAAACATTCGGTTAAATCTCGATTAGTATAGCAGGAAACTAGCGAATTTATTGGCCCGGTGCAAGATCAAGTCGGGACCATACCGGGGGCGCCTCCCGCGGTCCAAACGGGGCTTGCATGGGCATCATTAATGATTCTGGTGCCGGAGGGCAACGGGGAAGAGTCCCGGGACGAGATTCCAAAATTGAAAACGTGTTCGAAGGGAGTGAGCCATAGGCCGAGGATATGAGTCATACAACGACCATAATCGGGACAAGCCCGAGGTCTAAGCACGGCCCACGGGGGCCCTGTTGACATCCCCATGCAAAGGGTCCAGGGATGATAGGAGCCATCTCGTTCTATTTGGATTTTTGTCGGTCACTCGCGGACCACTTGATATTCGGGCAAAGGTCCATATCGAAGGTACGGCGTCGATAGAAATAACCTCATACCAATATATGCCGAGTTCGAGGCAACTTTAATACAAGAGCGAGAACGAATCCCATTAGAATAAATCCGATTTGAGGGACTATCGACCCAGAGCAATGCCGGGTTACGACCCTGTCGGGATGGGAGCCGTCGGCCATATCAGTCACTCATGGACCTTTTCATGTTCGGACACAGGCCCGTAATAGAAACGCAGCAGAAATCGAGGTGAAGCCGTTCAAATATCTTCCGAACATGCGGTAATTTTAGTAGTGGCTCGGAAGGGATCCGGCCCGAGAAACGAGTCCGGTTTAATCGGAATATCGGCCCGAGGCGAGGTCAGGTCGTGGCTATTTCGGGATAATTCCCAAGACTCAAACCCAACCTAGAAGGGCGACATTGTTGTTCCTTCAGCACCGGGTCGCGGGAGAGACGGGGCTGCAGGGCAGATCATCATTTTATTATTATTTGGATTTTAATTATTTCTGTTATTTTTTATATCTTTTGGTGAGTTTGTTATTATTATTATTAATTTTATTATTATTTATTTATTTTTTATTATTTTCTTTATTATTATTATTATTACTTGTTATGATTCATTTATTCATTATTATCTTTCTCTTGAGTTTTTTTTATTATTATTAGTGTTTCGTTTTGGTTTATTGATTTATTATTATTTTCTTTCAATTTGTTATTATTATTATCCTTTGTTATGATTTATTTGTTCATTGTTATTTTCTATTGTTGTTGTCATGTATCCGTTTATTTATTTTTTTATGTTGTTCATGGATTCCCCTCTTTTTTATCGCATGTGCGTTATGTCCCCTTTTTTATTTATTTATTCGTTTCGTTCTTTTTATTATTGCTCTTTTTATTATTATCATGATTTTCATTACTATGTGTTTTCTTTATCTTCCTTTCTTTCGTTTATTCATATATATATATATATATATATATACATATACATATACATATACATATACATATATATATATAAGGCACGCCAGGAGTGCACCGGATGAGGGGCGTGAGGGCGTGCCAGGTAAGGGCGTCTGAGGGCGTAGAGGCCACGGAGTGTGCCGATTAAACGGGCGGAAGGCTGTGCCGGGCAAAGGAGGCCAAGGGCGTGCCGGACAGGTGCGCTGGGAGTGTGCCGGGCCAAGCGCATTAGGGCGTGCCGGTGGAGCAGGTTGGGGCGTGCCGGGCAAGGGCAGGCCAAGGTGTGCCGGGCTGGGGCAGCTAGGGAGCGTGTCGGGCAAGGCAGTGGTTGGAGCGTGCCGGGTAAGGGCCGAAGGCCATGCCGGGTAGGGAGGTCAAGGCCGTGCCGGGCGGAGCACCCTGAGGGCGGGCCGATGGCGGGCGAGGCAAAGGGTGTGCCGGGTGAGTGGCACTGGGACTGCACAGGGCAAGATGGCCAGGCTGTGTGCCGGGCAAAGGAGGTCAAGGCCTGGGGTTAGGTGTACCGGGGAAAGCCTGGGGCTGGGTATGCCGGGTAGGCCACGGTGGAGTATATGATGGGCGAGGTCTGCCCAGGTTTATGCACATGTGAGATGTGTGAGGGGCCGGTTGGCCAAGGTTGACGCACATCGGGGATGTGTGGAAGGGTTTTCTTCTTATTTGTGAAATGCATGCAGGGGTTCTTGATTTGGTTTTCTTTTATTCACGTAAGTCATGTTTGGGGTTGTGTTCATCGGTCCGTCATATGGATGTATTGTGTTCAGTTATTCGGGCTCTCCGTGGTTCTCTTGTTTCAGTTGAAGTGTTTTATTATTTTTACTTCATTTGTTTGTTACTTACTTTTATCTTTTAATGTGCTCTTATTTCTGACGAAAATTCGGCAGTATCTCCCCTTGACCAGGATGGGAAGGGAAATAAAGGGAACGCGCCCACATGGAGTGGCGGAACCCGTCAATTTGAGGTGTGTGCCGGGGGCAACAACACCTTTAATGAAACTTCGGAAAGCCAAGAAAATCAACGAATGGGGACCACGCCTAAGGCACGATGGGGTGCACCGGGTAAGAGGAGGTAGCAAGTGTACCGAGATAAAGGGGTCGAGGACTACACCGGCCAGGGAGGCTGTGCCGGGCTGAGGGTGGCTAGGGTGTGTCGGGCTGAGAAGCACAAAGTGTGCCGGGCAAAGAAGGCACGAGTGTGCCGGGGAAGAGAGGGCTGAGGGTGCACCGGCGAGGTAGGCTGGCAAGGAGTGTGCCGAGCCAGGCGGGTAGGGCCTGTACCGGGCTGGGTTTGAGCGGGGGCTGTGCCGGGGAACGGGGAGCCAAGGTGTGCCACTGGGGGTTCAGCGTGTGTCGGGTTGGTGGAACCACAGTGCACCGGATAAGGTGGAAGGCTAGGCATGCCGGCCAGATGGGCTAAGGGTGGACCTGGGATGCTGGTTGGCTAGGCCGAAGGAAATCTTGGTAGGAGGGAGAGAGACTCAAGGGGCCTCAGGATAGAAGCGTTGGGCCTAGGTGTCTAAGGAGAAACGGAAGGGCGTCTCCCTTTAGGCAAATGAGCAGAAGTAGCAGCGGGGAGGGGAAGGGCAGCAGGCCCTCTCCCCCCTTTCTTCTTCTCTTCTTTCTCTTCTTTTTCTTCTTCTCTTCAGGTGGTGGCGGTGGGTGGAGCAGCAGCACTCTCCCCTCTCTTCCTTTCTTCTCTCTACGCACGGACGGCAGCGGTGGGTGGAGCGGCGAGCCCTCTCCCCTCTCTTCCTCTCTTCTCTCTTCGCACAAACGGCGGCGGTGGGTGGAGCGGCAAGCCCTCTCCCCTCTCTTCCTCTCTTCCCTCTTCTTCTCTTCTCCTTCTTCTTCTCTTCTTCTCTTCTCCTCTTCACTGTCTGCGTGTCTGTGTGTGTGTCCCCCTCTTCCTCGGAATGGGAATGGTTTTATACTCCCAGCAGCGGGAGCTCTCGAGCACGGCCGTCGGAGGCGGGAAGTGCTGGGTCATCATGGGGTTTGACTTCCCCCGTCCTGGATGTCAGGGGAGTAGCCTGTGTGGCCCAACCTCCGGTTGACACCTCGGATGGCTTACTGCACGTCGAAGATCTGTAGGGCATGGGCATCACGTCGTTCGGCCATTGAAATGCCTTAACGCTGTGCCGCTGGCGGGCTCAAGAAGTGTGCCGCTGGGAGGGCCAAAGGCCGTGCCGCTAAAGGTCTGCCCAAGCGTGCCGTTGAAGGGGGCAAAAGGCGTGCCGCTGAAGTGCTGCCCAAGCGTGCCGTTGAAGGGGCAAACAGCGTGCCGCTGGAAGCCCAAGGAGGTGTGCCACTGAAGGCCAAAGGGGGCGTGCCGCTGAAGCCTCAAATGGGCGTGCCGCTGAAGGACCCAAATGGGCGTGCCGCTGAGGGACCCAAATGGGCGTGCCGCTGAAGCTCTCAATGGGCGTGCCGCTGAGGGCCAGGGGCTGTGCTGCTGAAGGCCACCAGGGTGTGCCGTTGAAGGGTGAGGGTGTGCCGCTGAAGGCCACCCTGGCTTCATTTCTGAGCCCGTTCTGAGCCCGAGTCATGGTCCGTTTGGTTTTCTTCAAGGCCCATGAATTGTGGGGCTCTTGAGGGTTGAATTCTCTTCACTATCGTGACCTCGGAGATAGCTCCATGGCAGTGTATGTGCGTTCGGGGAGTCCGGACGGCCCCGCTTTTCCACAGCTTCTTCGGTTGAAGTTGTTATTGGTGCTGGACTAGTTGGGATGTATGGGTGTGCAATTTTGCACGTCCACAAATGCCCCCCACCCACGGGTAGCGCAGGCGAAGGATGAGTCGGGCAGTGCCCGTGGGTGTACTGGTCTCTTCTTCTCTTTGTTGGTGCCGACGTGGTGTTGGGAGCTGGCGTATCATGTTGGTCTCTTCTTCTCTTCGTCAGTGCCGACGGGGTGTCGGGGACTAACATGGCATGTTGGTCTCTTCTTCTCTTCGTCAGTGCCGACGGGGTGTCGGGGACTGACATGGTATGTTGGTCTCTTCTTCTCTTCGTCAGTGCCAACGGGGTGTTGGGCGTTGACATGGTTTACCTGTTCTCTTCTTCTCTTCGTCAGTGCCGATAGGGTGTCGGTGAATCGACGTGGTTTGTTTGTCTCTTATGCTCTTCGCCAATGCCTGATAGGGTGCCGAGAGCTGACATGGTCTATTAATCTCTTGGTCTCTTCGTCAGTGCCAACAGGATGCCGAGAGTTGACATGGTTTTTTGGTCTCTTTGTCTCTTCATCAGTGCCGGCGGGGTGCCGAGAACTGAAGCAGTATGTTGGTCTCTTCATCAGTGCCGACGAGGTGTCGGGAACTGAAGCAGCATATTGGTCTCTTCATCAGTGCCGACGGGGTGTCGGGAACTGAAGCAGCATATTGGTCTCTTCATCAATGCCGACGGGGCGTCGGGAGCTGACAGGGTTTGTTGATCTCTTTGTCTCTTAGTCAGTGCCGACAGGGTGCCGGGCGCTGACATGGTATGTTGGTCTCTTGGTCTCTTTTTCTTTCTTTTCTTCTCTCTTTTCTCTTCTTCTCTTCTTTTTCTTCTCTTCTCTTTTTTTGTCATCCCTTTTTTTATTCTTTTTATTGTTGTTTTTTTTTCTTCTCTTCTTCCCTTCTTTTTTTTTCTCTTTTTTTTGAAGAACTCTAGGTGGTTGTTGGCGTGGATGCCAATGATATAAGAGCTGTAGGCACAGCGGCCGATAATTGAAAGTTGTTGACATGGGGGCCAATAATTGAAAGGCTGTCGACCCGAAGGCCGATGATTGAAAGATGTCGGCTTAGGGGCTGATAATTGAAAGTTGTCAGCTCAGGGGCCGATGATTGAAAAGCTGTCGACCCGAAGGCCGATGATTAGAAAGTTATCGGCTTAGAGGCCGATAATTGAAAGCTGTTGGCATGGGAGCCAATAATTGAAAAGCTGTCGACCCGAAGGCCGATGATTAAAAAGCTGTCGGCTCAGGGGCCGATGATTGAAAAGTTGTCGGCTCAGGGGTCGATGATCAAAAAGTTGTCGACCCGAAGGCCGATGATTAGAAAGCTGTCGGCTCAGGGGCCGATGATTGAAAGCTGTTGGCATGGGAGCCAATAATTGAAAAGCTGTCGACCCAAAGGCCGATGATTAAAAAGCTGTCGGCTCAGGGGTCGATGATTGAAAAGTTGTCGGCTCAGGGCCAATGATCGAAAAGCTGTCGACCCGAAGGCCGATGATTAGAAAGCTGTCGGCTCAGGGGCCGATGATTGGATAGCCGTCGGCTTAGGGGCCGATGGTCAAAAAGCTGTCGACCCGAAGGCCGATGATTAGAAAGCTGTCGGCTCAGGGGCCGATGATTGAAAAGCTATCGGCTCAGGAGCCGATAAGGGAGGTCAAAATAGCCAAGGCTGGGAGCGGGCTTAAAGAGCCGAAGTTGGGGATTAACGAGCCGCGAGGGCCAGAGGTAGGCCATGGGGGCCAAGATTGGGCTCTACGAGCCGGAGCTAGGAAAGTAGGCTTCGATGGCTGAAATTGAGTTTATTGCATATGCACATTCTTGTTGTTTTGTTATTATTTTTTTATGTTATTTTTTTAATCATTTTTTCCTTCTTTTTCTTCTCTTTTTTTTTTTAAGCATGCAAGCATTCATTAGCAGGCATAACATAAATATAAGTAAGGTAGCTCCCTCTATAGGGGATAGGATAGGGACGTCGCCCGTAATTCGTAGATGCGGTGCGGGCCGCGAGGCACAATTGAGGGGTGGTGCACCCGTCAAGAGGATATCGCATGTCTTGCATGCATAGCCTAAATTCATGCATTTCACCCGAAGTAATTCTCTGTGGCGTGGCAGTGCAAATGTGTGAGCAAAGAGCCCTAACCATAGGGATATGCAGGTTTTCCTGGTGACACTCGAGGATCACTCTAGCGCCTGCACATTAGTTTCAGGCTCTCGATTTTGGTAGCTTCGCACAGCCCCCCGTCTATTTATTTTGGTAGCGGATTTCACCGTTCGGCACGAGTCTCCTCATGTGTCTCAATGGGGATTCCCGGCTAATAGGTTTCATCCTTATTATAATTCGCTTCACCATTTCGCGCGAGTCTCCTCATGTGTCTCAATGGAGATTCCCGGCTACTCGGATTCACGTGTCTCTCTCTTTTTTTTTCACTCCTTTTTTTTTTATAGTGGGGGTAGGCAGCTTTTTCCTCACGATTACCTTTCACGCGAGTGTAGGAATTCAAGTCTCCGTAGAGTGCTAAGAAGAAATTCGGGCAATCCCTATAGTCGAAGGCTATTGGACACATTAAGTGCTAAGTGTGGGCGCGTTGCCTCAGGTTTCTTTTGTGAGTTGGGCTTAGCGATTCGGCCATGACTCTTCCCCTTGACGTGTGCACTCGCCATAATCGGGTTCCCTTCGAGCGTACGCCGTGACGCGCGTGCATCCGGAATCGGGGTGATATTATTTAGCAAGGAAACACGGTCCTAGAAAATTTCACGGAGGTGTATTATTCTATATTAAGCAACCATGCAAGCAGGGCAATCATGCATTCTCTTTTTTTGTTTCCATTTTCTTTTTTGTGTTTGTTTTATTTTGTTTTTGTTTTGTTGTTTTTTTTTGGGTGTTATTTTTTTTTTATTTTTTTTTTGCATAAGACAATATTGTTGTTACGTATAAGTGTAGTGGTAGTAAAGGTATTAGGGAAGCAGACCGTAAAAGGGCCAAAGGATATTAGGGAAGCGGGCTATAGAACCCAAGGGACATTATGGGAGTGAGCCATAAGGGCTAAAAGATGCTGGGGAGTGGGCTGCGGGAGCCAGAATCGGGAGGTGCGGTGGGACGGATGGATTAATCCTGATAGTGGGCCCCAGCCGAAATGGCCCTGCAGAGGGGCGTTGGGTAGCGGGATGTGAGAGTCGAAGAGACGTGTCTCTTTTGTTCTCTGGCCAGGGAAGGGTCCGGACCAAAGTGAAAGGTTTATTCTATTATCCTCTGGCCGGGGAAGGATCCGAACCAAAGTGAGAGGTCTATTTTTTTTAACTGGGAAGCTATCGGTTGAGGTGCTAATGATGAGGTAGCTGTCAGCTAGGAGCCGATGATTATATAGCTGTCGACCCGAAGGCCGACAATGAGGTAGCTATCGGCTTGGAGGTCGATGATTGGATAGCTGTCGGCCCGAAGGCCGATGAAGGGGTAGCCATCGGCCAAGAGCCGATGATGAGGTAGTTGTAGGCTAGGAGCCGATGATGAGGTAGCTGTCGGCTCAAAGGCCGATGATGAGGTAGCTGTCAGCTAGGAGCCGATGATGAGGTAGCTGTCGGCTCAAAGGACGATAATTAAATAGTTGTCGACCCGAAGACCGATGAAGGGGTAGTTGTCGGCTTGAAGCCCCGATGGCTGAAGGTTGGTCGGTTTAGCGCCCCATTGGCGGAAGGTCTAGTCGGTTTAACGCCCCGTCGGCGGAAGGCTTAGTCGGTTTAACGCCCCGTCGGCGGAGGGTTTAGTCAGCTTAACGCCCCGTCGGTGGAAGGTCTAGTCGGTTTAACGCCCCATTGGCGGAAGGTCTAGTCGGTTTAACGCCCCGTCGGCGGAAGGTCTAGTCGGTTTAACGCCCCATCGGTGAAAGGTCCAGTCAGTTTAACGCCCCATCGGCGGAAGGTCTAGTCGGTTTAACGCCCCATCAGTGGAAGGTCTAGTCGGTTTAACGCCCCGTCGGCGGAAGGTTTAGTCAGTTTAACGCCCCGTCGGTGGAAGGTCTAGTCGGTTTAACGCACCGTCGGCGGAGGGTCTAGTCGGTTTAACGCCCCGTCGGCGGAGGGTCTAGTCAGTTTAACACCCCGTCGGCGGAAGGTTTAGTCGGTTTAACGGCCCGTCGGCGGAAGGTTTAGTCCATTTAACGCCCCGTCGGTGGAAGGTCTAGTCGGTTTAAAGCCTCGATGGCTGAGTATCTGTCGGCTTGAAGCCCCGATGGCTGAATATCTGTCGGCTTGAAGCCCCGATGGCTAAATATCTATTGGCTTGAAGCCCCGATGGCTAAATATCTATCGACTTGAAGCCCCGATGGCTGAATATCTATCGGCTTGAAGCCCCGATGGCTGAATATCTGTCGGCTTGAAGCCCAGATGGCTAAATATCTATCGACTTGAAGCCCCGGTGGCTGAATATTTTCTGGTTTAATGCCCCGTCGGTGGAATGCTGATTGGTTTCTATTTGTTGGGTGGCTGGAGGTTGGAGGTAAAAGTTTACCTCATAACGATTTTTTGAAGAGGCAAGTGCAAAGATCATGTTCGCCTCGTGGCCATTCTTTCTCTTCTTCTCTTCTTCTTTTGTGTGGAGAGACAGGTGCAAAGACCATGTTTACCTCATGACTGCTCTTTTTCTTCTTCTCTTCTTCTTTTATGGAGAGGCGGGTGCAAAGATCGCGTCTGCCTCGTGACTCTCCTTTTTTCTTCTTTCCTTCTTTTGTAGAGAGGCAGGTGCAGAGACCATGTTCGCCTCGTGACTCTTTCTCTTTTCTTTTTTTTTCTTTTGTGTGAAGAGGCGGGTTCAAGGACCATGTTCGCCTCATGTCTCTTTTTTTTCTCTTCTTCTTTTGTAGAGAGGCAGGTGCAGAGACTATGCTCGCCTCGTGACTCTTTCTCTTTTTTTTTCTCTTGTGTGAAGAGGCGAGTTCAAGGACCATGTTCGCCTCATGTCTCTTTTTTTTCTTTTCTTCTTCTTTCGTAGAGAGGTAGGTGCAGAGACCATGGTCGCCTCGTGACTGTTCTTTCTCTTCTTCTCTTCTTCTTTTATGGAGAGGCAGGTGCAAGGACCATGTTCGCCCCGTGATTGTTCTTTCTCTTCTTCTCTTCTTCTTTTATAGAGAGGTGGGTGTAGAGACCGTGTTCGCCCTGTGATTGTTCTTTCTCTTCTTCTCTTCTTCTTTTATGGAGAGGCGGGTGCAAAGACCGCGTCTGCCTCGTGACTCTCTTTTTTTCTTCTTTTGTAGAGAGGCAGGTGCAGAGACCATGTTCACCTCCTGACTCTTTCTCTTTTCTTTTTTTTTCCTTTTGTGTGAAGAGGCGGGTTCAAGGACCATATTCGCCTCATGTCTCTTTTTCCTTTTCTTCTCTTCTTTTGCGTAATGAGGCGGGCTCGAGGATCACGTCTGCCTCATGTGTATTCTTTCTTTTCTTCTCTTCTTTTGTGTGATGAGGCGGGCTCGAGGACCACGTCTGCCTCATGTGCCTTTTCTTCCTTTTCTTCTTTTCTTTTGTGTGATGAGGCAGGCTCGAAGACCACGTCTACCTCGTGCGTGTCTTTTTCTTTATTCTGCTCTTCTTTTCTCATTAATGCTTCCACGCTGGAGTGTATTTCTCTTAATGTGCCCCCAGGTTGGGATGTAGCTTCATTTGGTATGCATCCCCCCCTGAGGGGGTGTGTTTTGCCTCTTCGCTTTTGTGCCCCTGGGCGGGGTGTATTTTTTTGGCTTCTATGTCCCCAGACCGGGGTGTGTGTTTTTTTTTTAATGCCTCCGAGGCGGGGTGTAGCTCTCTTCAAATGCCCCCATGGTGGGGTATACTCTTCACGGCTTCTATGCCCCGAGGTGGGGTATGTTTCGTCTCCAAATACCCCTAAGCCAGGGTGGACTTCTCTTCATATGCCCCTGAGCCGGGGCGTGCTCTTTATAGCTTCTAGGCCCTCGAGGCGAGGTATGTTTCTTCTTCATATGCCCCTGGTACGGGGCGTAGCTCTCTTCAAATGCCCCCCAAGCCGGGGTATACTCTTCACAGCTTCTATGCCCCCAGGCGGGGTATGTTTCTTCTTCATATGCCCCTGGTACGAGGCGTAGCTCTCTTCAAATGCCCCCAAGCCGGGGTATACTCTTCACGGCTTCTATGCCCCCAGGCGGGGTATGTTTCTTCTTCATATGCCCCTGATACGGGGCGTAGCTCTCTTCAAATGCCCCCGGGACGGGGGTGTATCTTTTGCTTCTTATGCCCCCCAGGCGGGGTATGTTTCTTCTTCATATGCCCCTGGTACGGGGCGTACCTCTCTTCAAATGCCCCCGAGACGGGGGTGTATCTTTTGCTTCTTATACCCCCCTGAGGCCGGGGTGTATCTTTTGCTTCTTACGCCCCCCTGAGGCGGGGGTGTATCTCTTTACAGCTTTTGTGCCCCCGAGGCAGGGTATGTTGTTTCTTCAAATGCCGCTTGGGCGGATTATATCTTTCTTCTTATGCTCCCAGATCGGGATGTATGTCTCTTTGTTTCTGTGCCCCGGGTCGGGGTAGATGCTTCTGCTTCTTATGCGCCAAGGGTGGAGTGTATATTTGTGTCACGCCCCGAGAGCGGAAGATACCCGGAGATGCGTGACGAGTTTATATCAATCATGTCAATCAGAGTAGAAGTGTATTCGACACAAAGACAGAGATGCGCAAAAGTAAAGATAACCCAATCCATTTATTCCTTCATAATAAATAGTCTATTACAAACCCAATACTCTATTCAAAAAAAAGAAAAGTACACATTTGACTCAAGAAATATATAAAAGGCTAGATGACACTTGGAAAAGCTCTAGCTCTTTCACTCTTGATTCTCCCCATCCGATTGACTTCCCTCATCGTCGGACTTACCTGAAAAGTAAGGGAAACACGGAGTGAGCGAACGCTCAGTAGGAAATTATATCTCAGGAACTAGCAAGGGGTTTAAGTAGTTACATCTTTCATGAATGTACTATAGCTATGCATGCTCGCATAAAATGACAAGATAGAAAGAGGATATAATAATAAGATAACAGGAAGGACTAGTCATGAACTTTCAAGAACTTATATCGAAAGATATCAAGATATTCAAGCAAGTACTTTATCATGTCAAGATGAAATTTGGCTATCACGTTCAAGCACGCAAGTAATTACCCTTTTTCGGGCCACGCAAGTCATGTAATAACAAGTCAAGTACAAGATTTGTGGAATGTTCAATCAAGCTAGTCATGCACTTCGGTATAATGCCAATACCGTGATCAATCAACTCCCATGGGCACAAGTACTTTCGGGTGCTCCTCCTAGGACCAGATCGGGTCCTATATGCGCAGGCATTAGTCATGTATTTTAACATCCACTTTTGTATATAGCCAATATGGAATTTCAAGGCTAAAGCTTGTAGACATGTAGGACAGACTTTGAAAGAATAGAGTCCAAAAATATGATACTTGACATAGATAGGCGATAATAATGGTACAATCACGATTATTGATAAAACCAGGTGGAATTGGCTCCCTTAACTCGGGTACCATGATAAGTAAGTAGAGACACTCTTTTATATAGAATTGAGGTCCATATGAATAGCACCTCAATGGCAAGACGTCCTCATTCTTGATATAGAATTGAGGTTCACAAGAACATCAAGTTTAATATAGAATTGGGGTCTACAAGAACATCATAACAATGTTGATATAGGATTGGGGTTTACAAGAACATCATAACAACGGCATATTCTTCCCCGTTCATTAAGATAATTCTCATATCATACCCATGGCATGACATGAGGGCCGGTATCACCATGTTTCTATAGAGGGACATGGCAAAGATTGTATAATGGGTTTTTATGGTACAACCAGCTCAGTCGGCCTTGAGGAAATCCAAGGCGGCGAGGAGTCTTACGGAGGTCTCTATGACTAACTCGCTAGTCCAAAGGAACGGAATGTCCATTGGAGAGCTTGTATGTCAATGAGAATTGAGTGTGTAATGCGATAAATCATCGTAGAAAACATGGGACTATACTCACGGAGTGGAGTAATAGTGCCAATATATATGTATGTATGTATAATGAAACCCTCGGATAAAAGTAATCAGGAAAAATCAGTAGTGCAGAAAATAGCGACTTTGGTAAAGTCATTTTTCACGAAATTAACGCCTTAATCAGGGGCGTTTATATTAAATTTGACGACATGTGTAGAAGTCGTCCTTTCAATATTTCTAATTTTATAGAATATTAAAAATCTGGAAATTTTCATAAAACGCACCCTGGACAGGGGCGTTAGTTTACAGAAAGTGCCCTGATATGGGGCGTCAGTTCAATAAAAGACGACCTGGACAAGGTCGTTAATTCACAATTTTTACAATTTCGAGACGATGAAATTTCAGGAAAATATGATATAGGGTCAGGATTAGAAAAATAGCAGGATTACAAGAGATTGATCATGCATTAATCTAGAATCATGTTTGAATTGATATATAATTTTTAAACATGGTATTTAGTAATTAAAAGAAATTGACGTCCGTGTGCAGGGCGTCAAATATGAAATCGACGACCTAGTCAGGGTCGTTTCTTGTAATTTAGCGCCCTTGATAGGGGCGTTTCTTTCAAAAACTCTTTAGAAACTAATCAAAACGCATGAAATCTATATGCATGTATTAACGGATGATGTTATAATTATTAATATGCTAGTTGGGCTACAATCCCTGAGAAAACCTACCTTTTGATGAAACGTGAAGGATATGGTGAAGAGACGATACTCTGTTTGTACAGAGTGCTCACCGGAAGAAGAAACTGAAGGAGAAGTTGCAGATGATGGGAGACGATTATGATGAAGAACCTTACATCCTTTAACTATATGAGAGCTCCTTCTCGACGTAGACAACCTACAGAATCATGAGATGAAGAATATCAATATTCTTCATGACTATCTCATAGACAGGGGAAAAAGAACATCACCTGTTCTTCACGTATGATAGGAACACTTTGGGATGAAGAACCCTCGTTCTTTAATGGAAGACAGAAGGTCCTCAACCTGCGATAGAAGAATAAGATGGAGAAGAATTATTCCTCCTAATACCTAATCAGCAGAGGAGAAACAATAGGAAGAACCAACCTCTCTCTCACGGATGACTGCAGCAGAACCTTCTTCGGCCAAATATCTTTAGGGTTTGTTTGAACAAGGTTATTTATAGGATTTTGGGAATCCTAATAGGGTTAGTGTTTTAATTAGAAGTAACACTTCCATGATAGAGTTATTACTACATTCGAACTATTTCTCATAGTTATCAACTTACCCTGGATAAGTTCCCGGTTCGAACGAAACTGGAATGGAATTAACGCCTTATTCTAGGGCGTCGAATTTAAATTGACGCCTTGACGTGCGTCGTTTCTTGTTGAAACGCGTCCATGTAAAGGGCGTTACTCTTTTTATTATCTTTTTATGCCTTTTATTTATTTTGGCCCTCTGAAATTTGATGTCGTCAAACGTGGGCGTCCTTTCTTAAAAACGCGCCTTAGATGAGGGCGTAGCGCCTTGCTCCAAGGCGTTAATTTCATCAGGGCTTTGTTCTTCTTGTTTCAACCTTTTTCATTTGTTCACTTAATCTTTTACTTTATTTCAATTTATCTAAATTTATTTCTTTTAATTTTATACGGGTTGCTACACCCTCCCCCACTTAAAAGAATTTGATCCCCAAATTCATAGCATATTTTTACATATGGAGAGTGTAGAGTTCATACCTTCTAAAATAATTCTGGAAATCGCTTCTTCATAGATTCCTCGGTCTCCCATGTAGCTTCATGTTCTGAATTCTTATTCCATTATACTTTTAGCATGGGAATAACCTTATTCCTTAGGGTTCGTACTTCTCGATCTAGTATTCTTATGGGCTTCTGCTCGTATGTGAGATCTTTCCGGATTACTAGATTTCCATGCTCAATAATATGTGATGGATCATGCACATACTTCTTTAACATAGATATGTGGAACACATCATGTACTTCGAATAGTTGAGGTGGCAATGCGATGCGATAAGTAACCTCGCCAACTCTTTCTAGTATCTCAAAAGGTCCGATAAATCTTGGTGTAAGCTTGCCCTTAACACCAAATCTTCGTATTCCACGTCCAGGCGATATCTTGAGAAATACATGATCTCCAACTTGGAATTCAAGATCTCTTCTTCTTGTGTCGACATAAGCTTTTTGTCTAGACTGAGCAACTTGTAGTCTTTCTCTGATCAATTGTATCTTCTCGGTAGTGTCCCTTACCATGTCTGGACCTAATGGTTGTTTCTCTCCAACTTCGTCCCTACATAAGGGTGATCGACAACTCCTTCCGTATAAGGCTTCAAAAGGTGCCATTCGTATACTTGCCTGGTAGCTATTATTGTATGCAAATTCAACCAGAGGCAAGTGATCATGCCAGTTTCCACCAAAATCAGTAATGCATGCTCTTAGCATATCTTCAACTACTTGATTAGTTCTCTCGGTCTGACCATCCGTTTGAGGATGAAAGGCTGTACTAAAGCTAAGTCTCGTCCCCAACGACTGTTGTAGTCTTTTCCAAAAATGAGAAGTAAAACGGGGATCTCTGTCAGACACGATTGAAACAGGAATACCATGTAATCTGACTATTTCCTTGATGTATAGTGCAGCTAAGACATCAACTGACCATCGACTCTTGATTGGCAAGAAATGCGCTGATTTAGTCAATCGGTCAATGATAACCCATATTCCATCATGTCCTCTTTTTGATTTAGATAAACCCATGATGAAATCCATACCAATATCCTCCCACTTCCATTTAGGGATATCTAGAGGATGTAGTTTTCCAGCAGGCTTTTGGTGTTCCGCCTTGACTTGTTGGCATGTGAGACAGCGTGATACGTAGTCCGCTATTTCTCTTTTCATGTTGGGCCACCAAAAATTTCTTTTTACATCTTGGTACATTTTGGTAGATCCTGGATGAATCGTATACCTTGACCTATGAGCTTCATCTAAGATCTTCTTCTTCAATTCTGGGCAGTCTGGTATACAAGTTCTATTCTTGAATAACAATCTTTTATCAGAAGTTAATTGGAAATCCGATTGTCCTTCTAATCTGCCCTTGACCTCCACTAATGTTGGATCATCACCCTGAAGTCCTTGTATTTCAGTTAGTAGGTCTGACTGAATACTTATGTGAGATAATATGACGCACCTAGGGTCCGTGTCCATACTTATATTGAGTTCAGAGAATTGCTCCAGCAACTTCCATTCTCGAATCATACAATTGGCTAACAGTGCTCTCGGCTTTCGACTAAGGGCATCTGCTACATGATTACCCTTTCCGGGATGATATTGTATAATGAGGTCGAAGTCCTTGAGATATTCCAGCCATCGTCTTTGCCTCATATTTAACTCCTTCTGTGAGAAAAGATATTTGAGACTCTTGTGATCGGAGTATACAGTAAACTGTACTCCATAAAGATAATGTCTCCATATTTTGAGTGCAAATACTACCGCGGCCAATTCTAAGTCATGGACGGGGTAGTTCTCTTCATGCTTCTTTAATTGACGAGAAGAGTAGGCTATAACCTTCCCTTGTTGCATTCTTGAAACAAACTTTCAATGTACCTTCCACTAAGCCGCCTTCTTCTTCTTGTTCGGTCTCCTTGATTGCATGAAGACGAGCATTCTTGGTTACTGGGCGCTTTCCGTCATCGGCTTGGTTATTTCGTAGTGGGCAATCGGGAATCCGATGCTCACGACTCCCACAACGAAGACATGCTCCAAGTTTCCTCCAGCATTCTTCTGCTCTATGACCCGCTTTATCACAATGTTTGCACACTGTATTTGAAGAGGTAGTGGTGATAGAGAAGGGCTTGGTCTTCTTGAACTTTTGCTCTTGCGAGGAAATACCTCCATTGCTAGGCCTCTTCTTGAAGTTGGGTTTAAAGGAACCTGAACTTGTAACTTGTTCCTTCTTATCCTTACCACGAATCCTATCAGACAGTTCTATGGCATCTTCTAATAGTTGAGCTCGACGTACTATCTCCGAGTAGACTTGAATGTCCATCGGTGCCAGTTGGGTAATAGCTTGGGGCCTGAGCCCATTAAGAAACCTCCTAGCTTTCATCTTCTCGGTGCTAACTAAGTGCTTAGCATACCGAGACAATCTAGAGAATTGGGCCTCATACTCGGCCACTGACAAAGATCGTTGCTTTAATGCAGCAAATTCTGCAGCCTTCTTTTCCTAAACTCGGTCCGAGAAATATTTTGCGTTGAAGCATTCAAAGAATTCCTCCCACGTAACCTGATCTTGATTTATAGTAGCCTCTATTGATTCCCACCAGCATCTAGCATCCCTTTCTAACTGAAAAGTAGCTAATAAGACCTTATCTTGATCCGTGCATTGCATAACACGGAATATACGTTCTGTTTCCCTAATCCAGTGTTCAGCGTCATCTGGATCAGTAGAACCCGTGAACTTGGGCGGGTTCATGTTCTTGAAAGTCTGGTGGAGACTTCCTGCTCGTTGTCCACCTCCTTGTGCTACTTGTTGCAGTACTTGAGTCATGCCTTGAAGTGTACGCTGCATGTTGCGCCATTGAGCACGTTCGGCAGCCATTATCCTACAATTATCATAACTATATTAATACATGATTTGTATTTAAAGACTAGTATTTCTATGTTAATTTTAACCCTTGGTTCTACCCAATCTCACTGGTTAAAGATTTAAAACTTATCCTTGGACTTGGGTTTCCTAGGAATTGAATACCCTAGGCTCTGATACCACAAAAACTGTCACGCCCCGAGAGCGGAAGATACCCGGAGATGCGTGACGAGTTTATATCAATCATGTCAATCAGAGTAGAAGTGTATTCGACACAAAGACAGAGATGCGCAAAAGTAAAGATAACCCAATCCATTTATTCCTTCATAATAAATAGTCTATTACAAACCCAATACTCTATTCAAGAAAAAGAAAAGTACACATTTGACTCAAGAAATATATAAAAGGCTAGATGACACTTGGAAAAGCTCTAGCTCTTTCACTCTTGATTCTCCCCATCCGATTGACTTCCCTCATCGTCGGACTTACCTGAAAAGTAAGAGAAACACGGAGTGAGCGAACGCTCAGTCGGAAATTATATCTCAGGAACTAGCAAGGGGTTTAAGTAGTTACATCTTTCATGAATGTACTATAGCTATGCATGCTCGCATAAAACGACAAGATAGAAAGAGGATAAAACAATAAGATAACAGGAAGGACTAGTCATGAACTTTCAAGAACTTATATCGAAAGATATCAAGATATTCAAGCAAGTACTTTATCATGTCAAGATAAAATTTGGCTATCACGTTCAAGCACGCAAGTAATTACCCTTTTTCGGGCCACGCAAGTCATGTAATAACAAGTCAAGTACAAGATTTGTGGAATGTTCAATCAAGCTAGTCATGCACTTCGGTATAATGCCAATACCGTGATCAATCAACTCCCATGGGCACAAGTACTTTCGGGTGCTCCTCCCAGGACCAGATCGGGCCCTATATGCGCAGGCATTAGTCATGTATTTTAACATCCACTTTTGTATATAGCCAATATGGAATTTCAAGGCTAAAGCTTGTAGACATGTAGGACAGACTTTGAAACAATAGAGTCCAAAAATATGATACTTGACATAGATAGGCGATAATAACGGTACAATCATGATTATTGATAAAACCAGGTGGAATTGACTCCCTTAACTCGGGTACCATGATAAGTAAGTAGAGACACTCTTTTATATAGAATTGAGGTCCATATGAATAGCACCTCAATGGCAAGACGTCCTCATTCTTGATATAGAATTGAGGTTCACAAGAACATCAAGTTTAATATAGAATTGGGGTCTACAAGAACATCATAACAATGTTGATATAGGATTGGGGTTTACAAGAACATCATAACAACGGCATATTCTTCCCCGTTCATTAAGATAATTCTCATATCATACCCATGGCATGACATGAGGGCCGGTATCACCATGTTTCTATAGAGGGACATGGCAAAGATTGTATAATGGGTTTTTATGGTACAACCAGCTCAGTCGGCCTTGAGGGAATCCAAGGCGGCAAGGAGTCTTACGGAGGTCTCTATGACTAACTCGCTAGTCCAAAGGAACGGAATGTCTATTGGAGAGCTTGTATGTCAATGAGAATTGAGTGTGTAATGCGATAAATCATCGTAGAAAACATGGGACTATACTCACGGAGTGGAGTAATAGTGCCAATATATATGTATGTATGTATAATGAAACCCTCGGATAACAGTAATCAGGAAAAATCAGTAGTGCAGAAAATAGCGACTTTGGTAAAGTCATTTTTCAGGAAATTAGCGCCTTAATCTGGGGCGTTTATATTAAATTTGACGACATGTGTAGAAGTCGTCCTTTCAATATTTCTAATTTTGCAGAATATTAAAAATCTGGAAATTTTCGTAAAACGCACCCTGGATAGGGGCGTTAGTTTATAGAAAGTGCCCTGATATGGGGCGTCAGTTCAATAAAAGACGACCTGGACAAGGTCGTTAATTCACAATTTTTACAATTTCGAGACGATGAAATTTCAGGAAAACATGATATAGGGTCAGGATTAGAAAAATAGCATGATTACAAGAGATTGATCATGCATTAATCTAGAATCATGTTTGAATTGATATATAATTTTTAAACATGGTATTTAGTAATTAAAAGAAATTGACGTCCGTGTGCAGGGCGTCAAATATGAAATCGACGACCTAGTCAGGGTCGTTTCTTGTAATTTAGCGCCCTTGATAGGGGCGTTTCTTTCAAAAACTCTTTAGAAACTAATCAAAACGCATGAAATCTATATGCATGTATTAACGGATGATGTTATAATTATTAATATGCTAGTTGGGCTACAATCCCTGAGAAAACCTACCTTTTGATGAAACGTGAAGGATCTGGTGAAGAGACGATACTCTGTTTGTACAGAGTGCTCACCGGAAGAAGAAACTGAAGGAGAAGTTGCAGATGATGGGAGACGATTATGATGAAGAACCTTACGTCCTTTAACTATATGAGAGCTCCTTCTCGACGTAGACAACCTACAGAATCATGAGATGAAGAATATCAATATTCTTCATGACTATCTCATAGACAGGGGAAGAAGAACGTCACCTGTTCTTCACATATGATAGGAACACTTCGGGATGAAGAACCCTCGTTCTTTAATGGAAGACAGAAGGTCCTCAACCTGCGATAGAAGAATAAGATGGAGAAGAATTATTCCTCCTAATACCTAATCAGCCGAGGAGAAACAATAGGAAGAACCAACCTCTCTTTCACGGATGACTGCAGCAGAACCTTCTTCGGCCAAATATCTTTAGGGTTTGTTTGAACAAGGTTATTTATAGGATTTTGGGAATCCTAATAGGGTTAGTGTTTTAATTAGAAGTAACACTTCCATGATAGAGTTATTACTACATTCGAACTCTTTCTCATAGTTATCAACTTACCCTGGATAAGTTCCCGGTTCGAACGAAACTGGAATGGAATTAACGCCTTATTCTAGGGCGTCGAATTTAAATTGACGCCTTGACGTGCGTCATTTCTTGTTGAAACGCGTCCATGTAAAGGGCATTACTCTTTTTATTATCTTTTTATGCCTTTTATTTATTTTGGCCGTCTGAAATTTGACGCCGTCAAACGTGGGCGTCCTTTCTTAAAAACGCGCCTTAGATGAGGGCGTAGCGCCTTGCTCCAAGGCGTTAATTTCATCAGGGCTTTGTTCTTCTTATTTCAACCTTTTTCATTTGTTCACTTAATCTTTTAGTTTATTTCAATTTATCTAAATTTATTTCTTTTAATTTTATACGGGTTGCTACAATTTGTGCCCCCAGGCTTGGGTAGGTGCTTCTGCTTCTTATGCGCCAAGGGCGGAGTGTGTCTCTTTCTGTGCCCCTAGGCTGGGGTACATTCTTCATGTTTCTCATACCCTTTTTACTGGGCATATTCTCTTGCTTCTCATGTCCCTGGATTGGGGCGTATGTTTCTTCTTCTGACGCCCCTAGGTCGGGGTATATTCTTTCTTCATGTGCTCCCAGGTCGGGATGTATGCCTCTCTGCTTTGGTGCCCCCGGGTGGAGGTGTACTCTGTCTCTTTGCTTCTGCGTCCCCCAGGCGGGGTATGTTTCTTCTTCAAATGCCCCTGAGCCAGCGCATATTCTTTATGGCTTCTATGCCCCCTGGCGGGGTATATTTCTTCTTCAGATATCCCTAAGACGGGATGTATTCTTCTCTTTCTTATGCTCTAGAGGCGGGATGTATCTTCTTCAAATACCCCTAAGCCGGGGTGTGTTCTTTATGGCTTCTATGCCCCCTGGTGGGGTATATTTTTCTTCAAATACCCCTAGGCCGGGGTGGACTTCTCTTCATATGTCCCTGAGTCGGGGCGTGCTCTTTATAGCTTCTAGGCCCTCGAGGCGAGGTATGCTTCTTCTTCAAATACCCCTAAGGCGGGGGTGTGATTCCTGACTTCATATGCCCCCGACGTGGGGTATATCTTTTGTTTCTTATGCTCCCGAGCCGGGATGTAGCCTCTTGGCCTCATATGCTGCCGAGGCGAGGGGTATGTTGCTTCATGTGCCCCCGGGGGGAATGCATTTTACCTCTACTGCCCCGTGGCGGGGCATATCTCTTGGCTTCTTACGCCCCCAAGGTGGGGTGTGTTTTCTTCTTGTGCCCCCGGGGTGGGGTATATCTTTCGCTTCTTATGCCCCCCCTTGAGGCGGGGTGAAGTCTTTGCTTCAAATGCCCCTAAATCGGGGTATAGCTTTGTCTCAGATGCCCTTGGCGCAGGGGTGTATTTCTCTTCCTGTGCCCCTCAGTCGGGGTGTATCTTTGTTGCTTGTTGTGCCCCCAAAGGGAGGCGCCTTTCTCTTCATGTGCGCCGGGCACCGGGTGTATCTTTGCTTTTCTTTTTTTATATATGCCCCCGAGGGGGGAATTCTTCTTCTTCTGCCCCGACACGCTGGGGAATGTTTGCTTCTTGTGCCCCCAAAGTGGGGTGGATTCTCGACGGCTCCTGTGCCCCCGTTGGTGGGGTGTATGCTTCTTCTTCATATTCCCCTAAGGCGGGGTGTATTCTTTGTTGCTTCATGTACCCCCGAGTCGGGGTGGATTCTCTTCATGTGCCCCCATGGCTGGGTGTACTCTCTTTATGTGTCCCCAGGAGTGGGGTGTGGTTTGCTTCCTATGCGCCCTAGCAGGGTGTATCACTGCTTGCAATGTCCCCCGAGGCGGGGTATCCTTCTTCTTCAAATACCCTTAAGCCGAGGCGTATTCTTTATGGCTTCTATGCCCCCATAGCGGGGTGTGTTTCTTCTTCAAATACCCCTAAGATGGGGTGGACTCTTTTCTTCTTATACTCCCAAAGCAGGATGTAGCTTCTTCAAATGCCCCTAAACTAGGGTGTGTTCTTATGCTTTTTGCGCCCTTCAGGGCGAGGTGCATTCATCTCCATATGCCCCTAGCATGGGGTGTGCTTTTGTTTCTTATGCCCCCAGGCCGGGGTACGTTTCTTCTTCATATGCCCCTAAGCCAAGGTGAGTTTATCTTTTCATGTGTCCCCAGGCCAGGGTGAATTCTCTTCTTCTTATGCCCCCATGGCGGGGTATGTCTTTTGCTTCATGTGCCCCCATATCGGGGTGTATTTCTTCTTCAAATGCCCCTAAGCCAGGGTGCAACTCTATTTCTATAAAGCATTCCCCACAGCGGGCAACTATTCACCAAGCTACAATTGTGGCTCGCTGGGTCTTTTAACAACCACTCGGGGGGCCGTTTTGTGCCGGATAGAGGCAGCAGGAAGGAGGAATGGGCCGGGTCATTGCACCGCAGACTTGGGTCCTCCTAGAGTCAGGCAGGATGCCGGGTTTCTTCTTACTCTTTTGGTCGACAATGCTTGCCAACTTTTTTATTCTTTTTTTTTAACTCTATTTTTCCCTTTTTTTTCTTCTTCTTGTATGATTGATCAGGGTGTAGGTGCAGGAGAGCGCTCACCCCCTCAGGGAGGGGATGAGTGGTTCGCTCCACCGCATCAACCCCACAATGGTAATCTTAATTCAGCACGGGTCTCGACAGACGTGGGCGCACAACCCTCTCCTCGCCGACTCTTTCTCTTCTTTTTTTTGTTTCTTTCTTTTCTTCTTTTCTTCTCTTTCTTCTTGAGGAAAAAGGGGGGGCTTGATTTCCCCTCCCTTCTCTTCTCTTTCTCTTCTCCTTTTTTTTTATAATAGCCCCCATGATTCCTGGAAGCTGCATATGCTTCGAAGCAGCGTCCTCGAGGCCGCGAAGGCAGCTGCATCGAGTCTAGATTTTCTCTTCATAGGGCTGGCGAAGACAGCACCTGCAATTCATCAAAGCAGGCAAACATCATTTATTAGGGGGCCATGAGGCCCTGAATCCTGGCGAAGAGATGAAGGGTAGTTTCTGTCCCACCGGGCGTGCCAGACTTGTGGACGCACTTTTTGCTTAAATCGTTGGCGCATTCGTTTATTGGTTTATTAAGTGCGTGGGCGTGCCAGTCACGAAGTGACAATTTATTCGGGCTCCGAAGAGCCCATGGTGCGCTCGATCTGACTCTGTTAGACGATTGTGTGGTTCATGTCGAGACCAAAACCCGCCGCGCCATAAAGGTCACGACGTCATTTACATCCCCCATACGAGGGAACACCCTTGATTAATCGCCGAGAATCAGGGCCTCATGGCCAAGAAATTAATTGCATGGGAAGGCCTATTAGGAAGCATTAAAATCCCCGTATGAGGGTGAGAAGAAAGCATTCGCGGTCATGTCGGTCGTGTACTGACCAATTAATATTTGGATGAATGTCCGGCTCGAGAAAAGCACGATCGTCGCGGGAAAACCGGAGCATATGTATGCCAGGATAGGGCAAACTTATTGTTCAGAAGAACGAAAGACATTCGACTAAGCCTCGGTTGGAGCGGTCAAGAACCAGTAAATCTGTTGGCCCGGTGCAAGAGCAAGCTGTGACCATACTGCGGTGGGCCCCCCGCGGTCGAAACAAGACTTGCATGAGCGTCATTAATATTTTCGGTGCCAAGGGGCAACGAGGGAATATCCCTTGAATCGGCTGAAAAGCCCTGTGTCTAGGGAAGTGGACGTTCGAAACGTGTCGATTATTCGGGAGACCGTTTAATATTCGGACGGGTGTCCAACTTGAGAATATCATAATCTTCGCAGGAGGACCTGGAACATATGTATGCCGTCATATGGCAAATACATTATTCCGAGACACTGAAAACATTCGGTTAAATCTCGATTAGTATAGCAGGAAACTAGCGAATTTATTGGCCCGGTGCAAGATCAAGTCGGGACCATACCGGGGGCGCCTCCCGCGGTCCAAACGGGGCTTGCATGGGCATCATTAATGATTCTGGTGCCGGAGGGCAACGGGGAAGAGTCCCGGGATGAGATTCCAAAATTGAAAACGTGTTCGAAGGGAGTGAGCCATAGGCCGAGGATATGAGTCATACAACGACCATAATCGGGACAAGCCCGAGGTCTAAGCACGGCCCACGGGGGCCCTGTTGACATCCCCATGCAAAGGGTCCAGGGATGACAGGAGCCATCTCGTTCTATTCGGATTTTTGTCGGTCACTCGCGGACCACTTGATATTCGGGCAAAGGTCCATATCGAAGGTACGGCGTCGATAGAAATAACCTCATACCAATATATGCCGAGTTCGAGGCAACTTTAATACAAGAGCGAGAACGAATCCCATTAGAATGAATCCGATTTGAGGGACTATCGACCCAGAGCAATGCCGGGTTACGACCCTGTCGGGATGGGAGCCGTCGGCCATATCAGTCACTCATGGACCTTTTCATGTTCGGACACAGGCCCGTAATAGAAACGCAGCAGAAATCGAGGTGAACCCGTTCAAATATCTTCCGAACGTGCGGTAATTTTAGTAGTGGCTCGGAAGGGATCCGGCCCGAGAAACGAGTCCGGTTTAATCGGAATATCGGCCCGAGGCGAGGTCAGGTCGTGGCTATTTCGGGATAATTCCCAAGACTCAAACCCAACCTAGAAGGGCGACATTGTTGTTCCTTTAGCACCGGGTCGCGGGAGAGACGGGGCTGCAGGGCAGATCATCATTTTATTATTATTTGGATTTTAATTATTTCTGTTATTTTTTATATCTTTTGGTGAGTTTGTTATTATTATTATTAATTTTATTATTATTTATTTATTTTTTATTATTTTCTTTATTATTATTATTATTACTTGTTATGATTCATTTATTCATTATTATCTTTCTCTTGAGTTTTTATTATTATTATTAGTGTTTCATTTTGGTTTATTGATTTATTATTATTTTCTTTCAATTTGTTATTATTATTATCCTTTGTTATGATTTATTTGTTCATTGTTATTTTCTATTGTTGTTGTTATGTATCCGTTTATTTATTTTTTTATGTTGTTCATGGATTCCCCTCTTTTTTATCGCATGTGCGTTATGTCCCCTTTTTTATTTATTTATTCGTTTCGTTCTTTTTATTATTGCTCTTTTTATTCTTATCATGATTTTCATTACTATGTGTTTTCTTTATCTTCCTTTCTTTCGTTTATTCATATATATATATATATATATATATATATATATATTTACATATACATATATATATAAGGCGCGCCAGGAGTGCACCGGATGAGGGGCGTGAGGGCGTGCCAGGTAAGGGCGTCTGAGGGCGTAGAGGCCACGGAGTGTGCCGATTAAACGGGCGGAAGGCTGTGCCGGGCAAAGGAGGCCAAGGGCGTGCCGGACAGGTGCGCTGGGAGTGTGCCGGGCCAAGCGCGTTAGGGCGTGCCGGTGGAGCAGGTTGGGGCGTGCCGGGCAAGGGCAGGCCAAGGTGTGCCGGGCTGGGGCAGCTAGGGAGCGTGTCGGGCAAGGCAGTGGTTGGAGCGTGCCGGGTAAGTGCCGAAGGCCATGCCGGGTAGGGAGGTCAAGGCCGTGCCGGGCGGAGCACCCTGAGGGCGGGCCGATGGCGGGCGAGGCAAAGGGTGTGCCGGGTGAGTGGCACTGGGACTGCATAGGGCAAGATGGCCAGGCTGTGTGCCGGGCAAGGAGGTCAAGGCCTGGGGTTAGGTGTACCGGGGAAAGCCTGGGGCTGGGTATGCCGGGTAGGCCACGGTGGAGTATATGATGGGCGAGGTCTGCCCAGGTTTATGCACATGTGAGATGTGTGAGGGGCCGGTTGGCCAAGGTTGACGCACATCGGGGATGTGTGGAAGGGTTTTCTTCTTATTTGTGAAATGCATGCAGGGGTTCTTGATTTGGTTTTCTTTTATTCACGTAAGTCATGTTTGGGGTTGTGTTCATCGGTCCGTCATATGGATGTATTGTGTTCAGTTATTCGGGCTCTCCGTGGTTCTCTTGTTTCAGTTGAAGTGTTTTATTATTTTTACTTCATTTGTTTGTTACTTACTTTTATCTTTTAATGTGCTCTTATTTCTGACGAAAATTCGGCAGTATCTCCCCTTGACCAGGATGGGAAGGGAAATAAAGGGAACGTGCCCACATGGAGTGGCGGAACCCGTCAATTTGAGGTGTGTGCCGGGGGCAACAACACCTTTAATGAAACTTCGGAAAGCCAGGAAAATCAACGAATGGGGACCACGCCTAAGGCACGATGGGGTGCACCGGGTAAGAGGAGGTAGCAAGTGTACCGAGATAAAGGGGTCGAGGACTACACCGGCCAGGGAGGCTGTGCCGGGCTGAGGGTGGCTAGGGTGTGTCGGGCTGAGAAGCACAAAGTGTGCCGGGCAAAGAAGGCACGAGTGTGCCGGGGAAGAGAGGGCTGAGGGTGCACCGGCGAGGTAGGCTGGCAAGGAGTGTGCCGAGCCAGGCGGGTAGGGCCTGTACCGGGCTGGGTTTGAGCGGGGGCTGTGCCGGGGAACGGGGAGCCAAGGTGTGCCACTGGGGGTTCAGCGTGTGTCGGGTTGGTGGAACCACAGTGCACCGGATAAGGTGGAAGGCTAGGCATGCCGGCCAGATGGGCTAAGGGTGGACCTGGGATGCTGGTTGGCTAGGCCGAAGGAAATCTTGGTAGGAGGGAGAGAGACTCAAGGGGCCTCAGGATAGAAGCGTTGGGCCTAGGTGTCTAAGGAGAAACGGAAGGGCGTCTCCCTTTAGGCAAATGAGCAGAAGTAGCAGCGGGGAGGGGAAGGGCAGGAGGCCCTCTCCCCCCTTTCTTCTTCTCTTCTTTCTCTTCTTTTTCTTCTTCTCTTCAGGTGGTGGCGGTGGGTGGAGCAGCAGCACTCTCCCCTCTCTTCCTTTCTTCTCTCTACGCACGGACGGCGGCGGTGGGTGGAGCGGCGAGCCCTCTCCCCTCTCTTCCTCTCTTCTCTCTTCGCACAGACGGCGGCGGTGGGTGGAGCGGCGAGCCCTCTCCCCTCTCTTCCTCTCTTCCCTCTTCTTCTCTTCTCCTTCTTCTTCTCTTCTTCTCTTCTCCTCTTCACTGTCTGCGTGTCTGTGTGTGTGTCCCCCTCTTCCTCGGAATGGGAATGGTTTTATACTCCCAGCAGCGGGAGCTCTCGAGCACGGCCGTCGGAGGCGGGAAGTGCTGGGTCATCATGGGGTTTGACTTCCCCCGTCCTGGATGTCAGGGGAGTAGCCTGTGTGGCCCAACCTCCAGTTGACACCTCGGATGGCTTACTGCACGTCGAAGATCTGTAGGGCATGGGCATCACGTCGTTCGGCCATTGAAATGCCTTAACGCTGTGCCGCTGGCGGGCTCAAGAAGTGTGCCGCTGGGAGGGCCAAAGGCCGTGCCGCTGAAGGTCTGCCCAAGCGTGCCGTTGAAGGGGGCAAAAGGGGTGCCGCTGAAGTGCTGCCCAAGCGTGCCGTTGAAGGGGCAAACAGCGTGCCGCTGGAAGCCCAAGGAGGTGTGCCACTGAAGGCCAAAGGGGGCGTGCCGCTGAAGCCTCAAATGGGCGTGCCGCTGAAGGACCCAAATGGGCGTGCCGCTGAGGGACCCAAATGGGCGTGCCGCTGAAGCTCTCAATGGGCGTGCCGCTGAGGGCCAGGGGCTGTGCTGCTGAAGGCCACCAGGGTGTGCCGTTGAAGGGTGAGGGTGTGCCGCTGAAGGCCACCCTGGCTGCATTTCTGAGCCCGTTCTGAGCCCGAGTCATGGTCCGTTTGGTTTTCTTCAAGGCCCATGAATTGTGGGGCTCTTGAGGGTTGAATTCTCTTCACTATCGTGACCTCGGAGATAGCTCCATGGCAGTGTATGTGCGTTCGGGGAGTCCGGACGGCCCCGCTTTTCCACAGCTTCTTCGGTTGAAGTTGTTATTGGTGCTGGACTAGTTGGGATGTATGGGTGTGCAATTTTGCACGTCCACAAATGCCCCCCACCCATGGGTAGCGCAGGCGAAGGATGAGTCGGGCAGTGCCCGTGGGTGTACTGGTCTCTTCTTCTCTTTGTTGGTGCCGACGTGGTGTTGGGAGCTGGCGTATCATGTTGGTCTCTTCTTCTCTTCGTCAGTGCCGACGGGGTGTCGGGGACTAACATGGCATGTTGGTCTCTTCTTCTCTTCGTCAGTGCCGACGGGGTGTCGGGGACTGACATGGTATGTTGGTCTCTTCTTCTCTTCGTCAGTGCCAACGGGGTGTTGGGCGTTGACATGGTTTACTTGTTCTCTTCTTCTCTTCGTCAGTGCCGATAGGGTGCCGGTGAATCGACGTGGTTTGTTTGTCTCTTATGCTCTTCGCCAATGCCTGATAGGGTGCCGAGAGCTGACATGGTCTATTAATCTCTTGGTCTCTTCGTCAGTGCCGACAGGATGCCGAGAGTTGACATGGTTTTTTGGTCTCTTTGTCTCTTCATCAGTTCCGGCGGGGTGCCGAGAACTGAAGCAGTATGTTGGTCTCTTCATCAGTGCCGACAAGGTGTCGGGAACTGAAGCAGCATATTGGTCTCTTCATCAGTGCCGACGGGGTGTCGGGAACTGAAGCAGCATATTGGTCTCTTCATCAATGCCGACGGGGCGTCGGGAGCTGACAGGGTTTGTTGATCTCTTTGTCTCTTAGTCAGTGCCGACAGGGTGCCGGGCGCTGACATGGTATGTTGGTCTCTTGGTCTCTTTTTCTTTCTTTTCTTCTCTCTTTTCTCTTCTTCTCTTCTTTTTCTTCTCTTCTCTTTTTTTATTCTTTTTATTGTTGTTTTTTTTTCTTCTCTTCTTCACTTCTTTTTTTTTCTCTTTTTTTTTGAAGAACTCTAGGTGGTTGTTGGCGTGGATGCCAATGATATAAGAGCTGTAGGCACAGCGGCCGATAATTGAAAGTTGTTGACATGGGGGCCAATAATTGAAAGGCTGTCGACCCGAAGGCCGATGATTGAAAGATGTCGGCTTAGGGGCTGATAATTGAAAGTTGTCAGCTCAGGAGCCGATGATTGAAAAGCTGTCGACCCGAAGGCCGATGATTAGAAAGTTATCGGCTTAGAGGCCGATAATTGAAAGCTGTTGGCATGGGAGCCAATAATTGAAAAGCTGTCGACCCGAAGGTCGATGATTAAAAAGCTGTCGGCTCAGGGGCCGATGATTGAAAAGCTGTCGGCTCAGGGGTCGATGATCAAAAAGCTGTCGACCCGAAGGCCGATGATTAGAAAGCTGTCGGCTCAGGGGCCGATGATTGAAAGCTGTTGGCATGGGAGCCAATAATTGAAAAGCTGTCGACCCAAAGGCCGATGATTAAAAAGCTGTCGGCTCAGGGGTCGATGATTGAAAAGCTGTCGGCTCAAGGCCGATGATCGAAAAGCTGTCGACCCGAAGGCCGATGATTAGAAAGCTGTCGGCTCAGGGGCCGATGATTGGATAGCCGTCGGCTTAGGGGCCGATGGTCAAAAAGCTGTCGACCCGAAGGCCGATGATTAGAAAGCTGTCGGCTCAGGGGCCGATGATTGAAAAGCTATCGGCTCAGGAGCCGATAAGGGAGGTCAAAATAGCCAAGGCTGGGAGCAGGCTTAAAGAGCCGAAGTTGGGGATTATCGAGCCGCGAGGGCCAGAGGTAGGCCATGGGGGCCAAGATTGGGCTCTACGAGCCGGAGCTAGGAAAGTAGGCTTCGATGGCTGAAATTGAGTTTATTGCATACGCACATTCTTGTTGTTTTGTTATTAGTTTGTTATTATTTTTTTATGTTATTTTTTTAATCATTTTTTCCTTCTTTTTCTTCTCTCTTTTTTTTAAGCATGCAAGCATTCATTAGTAGGCATAACATAAATATAAGTAAGGTAGCTCCCTCTATAGGGGATAGGATAGGGACGTCGCCCGTAATTCGTAGATGTGGTGCGGGCCGCGAGGCACAATTGAGGGGTGGTGCACCCGTCAAGAGGATATCGCATGTCTTGCATGCATAGCCTAAATTCATGCATTTCACCCGAAGTAATTCTCTGTGGCGTGGCAGTGCAAATGTGTGAGCAAAGAGCCCTAACCATAGGGATATGCAGGTTTTCCTGGTGACACTCGAGGATCACTCTAGCGCCTGCACATTAGTTTCAGGCTCTCGATTTTGGTAGCTTCGCACAGCCCCCCGTCTATTTATTTTGGTAGCGGATTTCACCGTTCGGCACGAGTCTCCTCATGTGTCTCAATGGGGATTCCCGGCTAATAGGTTTCATCCTTATTATAATTCGCTTCACCATTTCGCGCGAGTCTCCTCATGTGTCTCAATGGAGATTCCCGGCTACTCGGATTCACGTGTCTCTCTCTTTTTTTTTCACTCCTTTTTTTTTATAGTGGGGGTAGGCAGCTTTTTCCTCACGATTACCTTTCACGCGAGTGTAGGAATTCAAGTCTCCGTAGAGTGCTAAGAAGAAATTCGGGCAATCCCTATAGTCGAAGGCTATTGGACACATTAAGTGCTAAGTGTGGGCGCGTTGCCTCAGGTTTCTTTTGTGAGTTGGGCTTAGCGATTCGGCCATGACTCTTCCCCTTGACGTGTGCACTCGCCATAATCGGGTTCCCTTCGAGCGTACGCCGTGACGCGCGTGCATCCGGAATCGGGGCGATATTATTTAGCAAGGAAACACGGTCCTAGAAAATTTCACGGAGGTGTATTATTCTATATTAAGCAACCATGCAAGCAGGGCAATCATGCATTCTCTTTTTTTGTTTCCATTTTCTTTTTTGTGTTTGTTTTATTTTGTTTTTGTTTTGTTGTTTTTTTTTGGGTGTTGTTTTTTTGTTTTTTATTTTTTTTTTTGCATAAGAAAATATTGTTGTTACGTATAAGTGTAGTGGTAGTAAAGGTATTAGGGAAGCAGACCGTAAAAGGGCCAAAGGAGATTAGGGAAGCGGGCTATAGAACCCAAGGGACATTATGGGAGTGAGCCATAAGGGCTAAAAGATGCTGGGGAGTGGGCTGCGGGAGCCAGAATCGGGAGGTGCGGTGGGACGGATGGATTAATCCTGATAGTGGGCCCTAGCCGAAATGGCCCTGCAGAGGGGCGTTGGGTAGCGGGATGTGAGAGTCGAAGAGACGTGTCTCTTTTGTTCTCTGGCCAGGGAAGGGTCCGAACCAAAGTGAAAGGTTTATTCTATTATCCTCTGGCCGGGGAAGGATCCGAACCAAAGTGAGAGGTCTATTTTTTTTAACTGGGAAGCTATCGGTTGAGGTGCCAATGATGAGGTAGCTGTCAGCTAGGAGCCGATGATTATATAGCTGTCGACCCGAAGGCCGACAATGAGGTAGCTATCGGCTTGGAGGTCGATGATTGGATAGCTGTCGGCCCGAAGGCCGATGAAGGGGTAGCCATCGGCCAAGAGCCGATGATGAGGTAGTTGTAGGCTAGGAGCCGATGATGAGGTAGCTGTCGGCTCAAAGGCCGATGATGAGGTAGCTGTCGGCTAGGAGCCGATGATGAGGTAGCTGTCGGCTCAAAGGACGATAATTAAATAGTTGTCGACCCGAAGACCGATGAAGGGGTAGTTGTCAGCTTGAAGCCCCGATGGCTGAAGGTTGGTCGGTTTAGCGCCCCATTGGCGGAAGGTCTAGTCGGTTTAACGCCCCGTCGGCGGAAGGCTTAGTCAGTTTAACACCCCGTCGGCGGAGGGTTTAGTCAGCTTAACGCCCCGTCGGTGGAAGGTCTAGTCGGTTTAACGCCCCATTGGCGGAAGGTCTAGTCGGTTTAACGCCCCGTCGGCGGAAGGTCTAGTCGGTTTAACGCCCCATCGGTGAAAGGTCCAGCCAGTTTAACTCCCCGTCGGCGGAAGGTCTAGTCGGTTTAACGCCCCATCAGTGGAAGGTCTAGTCGGTTTAACGCCCCGTCGGCGGAAGGTTTAGTCAGTTTAACGCCCCGTCGGTGGAAGGTCTAGTCGGTTTAACGCCCCGTCAGCGGAGGGTCTAGTCGGTTTAACGCCCCGTCGGCGGAGGGTCTAGTCAGTTTAACGCCCCGTCGGCGGAAGGTTTAGTCGGTTTAACGGCCCGTCGGCGGAAGGTTTAGTCGATTTGACGCCCCGTCGGCGGAAGGTCTAGTCGGTTTAAAGCCTCGATGGCTGAGTATCTGTCGGCTTGAAGCCCCGATGGCTGAATATCTGTCGGCTTGAAGCCCCGATGGCTAAATATCTATTGGCTTGAAGCCCCGATGGCTAAATATCTATCGACTTGAAGCCCCGATGGCTGAATATCTATCGGCTTGAAGCCCCGATGGCTGAATATCTGTCGGCTTGAAGCCCCGATGGCTAAATATCTATCGACTTGAAGCCCCGATGGCTGAATATTTTCTGGTTTAACGCCCCGTCGGTGGAATGCTGATTGGTTTCTATTTGTTGGGTGGCTTGGAGGTTGGAGGTAAAAGTTTACCTCATAACGATTTTTTGAAGAGGCAAGTGCAAAGATCATGTTCGCCTCGTGGCCATTCTTTCTCTTCTTCTCTTCTTCTTTTGTGTGGAGAGACAGGTGCAAAGACCATGTTTGCCTCATGACTGCTCTTTTTCTTCTTCTCTTCTTCTTTTATGGAGAGGCAGGTGCAAAGATCGTGTCTGCCTCGTGACTCTCCTTTTTTCTTCTTTCCTTCTTTTGTAGAGAGGCAGGTGCAGAGACCATGTTCGCCTCGTGACTCTTTCTCTTTTCTTTTTTTTTCTTTTGTGTGAAGAGGCGGGTTCAAGGACCATGTTCGCCTCATGTCTCTTTTTTTTCTCTTCTTCTTTTGTAGAGAGGCAGGTGCAGAGACTATGCTCGCCTCGTGACTCTTTCTCTTTTTTTTTCTCTTGTGTGAAGAGGCGAGTTCAAGGACCATGTTCGCCTCATGTCTCTTTTTTTTCTTCTCTTCTTCTTTCGTAGAGAGGTAGGTGCAGAGACCATGTTCGCCTCGTGACTGTTCTTTCTCTTCTTCTCTTCTTCTTTTATGGAGAGGCAGGTGCAAGGACCATGTTCGCCCCGTGATTGTTCTTTCTCTTCTTCTCTTCTTCTTTTATAGAGAGGTGGGTGTAGAGACCGTGTTCGCCCTGTGATTGTTCTTTCTCTTCTTCTCTTCTTCTTTTATGGAGAGGCGGGTGCAAAGACCGCGTCTGCCTCGTGACTCTCTTTTTTTCTTCTTTTGTAGAGAGGCAGGTGCAGAGACCATGTTCACCTCTTGACTCTTTCTCTTTTCTTTTTTTTTTCCTTTTGTGTGAAGAGGCGGGTTCAAGGACCATATTCGCCTCATGTCTCTTTTTCCTTTTCTTCTCTTCTTTTGCGTAATGAGGCGGGCTCGAGGATCACGTCTGCCTCATGTGTATTCTTTCTTTTCTTCTCTTCTTTTGTGTGATGAGGCGGGCTCGAGGACCACGTCTGCCTCATGTGCCTTTTCTTCCTTTTCTTCTTTTCTTTTGTGTGATGAGGCAGGCTCGAAGACCACGTCTACCTCGTGCGTGTCTTTTTCTTTATTCTGCTCTTCTTTTCTCATTAATGCTTCCACGCTGGAGTGTATTTCTCTTAATGTGCCCCCAGGTTGGGATGTAGCTTCATTTGGTATGCATCCCCCCCTGAGGGGGTGTGTTTTGCCTCTTCGCTTCTGTGCCCCCGGGCGGGGTGTATTTTTTTGGCTTCTATGTCCCCAGACCGGGGTGTGTGTTTTTTTTTTTAATGCCTCCGAGGCGGGGTGTAGCTCTCTTCAAATGCCCCCATGGTGGGGTATACTCTTCACGGCTTCTATGCCCCGAGGTGGGGTATGTTTCGTCTCCAAATACCCCTAAGCCAGGGTGGACTTCTCTTCATATGCCCCTGAGCCGGGGCGTGCTCTTTATAGCTTCTAGGCCCTCGAGGCGAGGTATGTTTCTTCTTCATATGCCCCTGGTACGGGGCGTAGCTCTCTTCAAATGCCCCCCAAGCCGGGGTATACTCTTCACAGCTTCTATGCCGCCAGGCGGGGTATGTTTCTTCTTCATATGCCCCTGGTACGAGGCGTAGCTCTCTTCAAATGCCCCCAAGCCGGGGTATACTCTTCACGGCTTCTATGCCCCCAGGCGGGGTATGTTTCTTCTTCATATGCCCCTGATACGGGGCGTAGCTCTCTTCAAATGCCCCCGGGACGGGGGTGTATCTTTTGCTTCTTATGCCCCCCAGGCGGGGTATGTTTCTTCTTCATATGCCCCTGGTACGGGGCGTACCTCTCTTCAAATGCCCCCGAGACGGGGGTGTATCTTTTGCTTCTTATACCCCCCTGAGGTCGGGGTGTATCTTTTGCTTCTTACGCCCCCCTGAGACGGGGGTGTATCTCTTTACAGCTTCTGTGCCCCCGAGGCAGGGTATGTTGTTTCTTCAAATGCCGCTTGGGCGGATTATATCTTTCTTCTTATGCTCCCAGATCGGGATGTATGTCTCTTTGTTTCTATGCCCCGGGTCGGGGTAGATGCTTCTGCTTCTTATGCGCCAAGGGTGGAGTGTATATTTGTGTCACGCCCCGAGAGCGGAAGATACCCGGAGATGCGTGACGAGTTTATATCAATCATGTCAATCAGAGTAGAAGTGTATTCGACACAAAGACAGAGATGCGCAAAAGTAAAGATAACCCAATCCATTTATTCCTTCATAATAAATAGTCTATTACAAACCCAATACTCTATTCAAAAAAAAGAAAAGTACACATTTGACTCAAGAAATATATAAAAGGCTAGATGACACTTGGAAAAGCTCTAGCTCTTTCACTCTTGATTCTCCCCATCCGATTGACTTCCCTCATCGTCGGACTTACCTGAAAAGTAAGGGAAACACGGAGTGAGCGAACGCTCAGTAGGAAATTATATCTCAGGAACTAGCAAGGGGTTTAAGTAGTTACATCTTTCATGAATGTACTATAGCTATGCATGCTCGCATAAAATGACAAGATAGAAAGAGGATATAATAATAAGATAACAGGAAGGACTAGTCATGAACTTTCAAGAACTTATATCGAAAGATATCAAGATATTCAAGCAAGTACTTTATCATGTCAAGATGAAATTTGGCTATCACGTTCAAGCACGCAAGTAATTACCCTTTTTCGGGCCACGCAAGTCATGTAATAACAAGTCAAGTACAAGATTTGTGGAATGTTCAATCAAGCTAGTCATGCACTTCGGTATAATGCCAATACCGTGATCAATCAACTCCCATGGGCACAAGTACTTTCGGGTGCTCCTCCTAGGACCAGATCGGGCCCTATATGCGCAGGCATTAGTCATGTATTTTAACATCCACTTTTGTATATAGCCAATATGGAATTTCAAGGCTAAAGCTTGTAGACATGTAGGACAGACTTTGAAAGAATAGAGTCCAAAAATATGATACTTGACATAGATAGGCGATAATAATGGTACAATCACGATTATTGATAAAACCAGGTGGAATTGGCTCCCTTAACTCGGGTACCATGATAAGTAAGTAGAGACACTCTTTTATATAGAATTGAGGTCCATATGAATAGCACCTCAATGGCAAGACGTCCTCATTCTTGATATAGAATTGAGGTTCACAAGAACATCAAGTTTAATATAGAATTGGGGTCTACAAGAACATCATAACAATGTTGATATAGGATTGGGGTTTACAAGAACATCATAACAACGGCATATTCTTCCCCGTTCATTAAGATAATTCTCATATCATACCCATGGCATGACATGAGGGCCGGTATCACCATGTTTCTATAGAGGGACATGGCAAAGATTGTATAATGGGTTTTTATGGTACAACCAGCTCAGTCGGCCTTGAGGAAATCCAAGGCGGCGAGGAGTCTTACGGAGGTCTCTATGACTAACTCGCTAGTCCAAAGGAACGGAATGTCCATTGGAGAGCTTGTATGTCAATGAGAATTGAGTGTGTAATGCGATAAATCATCGTAGAAAACATGGGACTATACTCACGGAGTGGAGTAATAGTGCCAATATATATGTATGTATGTATAATGAAACCCTCGGATAAAAGTAATCAGGAAAAATCAGTAGTGCAGAAAATAGCGACTTTGGTAAAGTCATTTTTCACGAAATTAACGCCTTAATCAGGGGCGTTTATATTAAATTTGACGACATGTGTAGAAGTCGTCCTTTCAATATTTCTAATTTTATAGAATATTAAAAATCTGGAAATTTTCATAAAACGCACCCTGGACAGGGGCGTTAGTTTACAGAAAGTGCCCTGATATGGGGCGTCAGTTCAATAAAAGACGACCTGGACAAGGTCGTTAATTCACAATTTTTACAATTTCGAGACGATGAAATTTTTACAATCCTTATGTCGGGCAAGGCAGAGGTTGGAGCGTGCCGGGTAAGGGCCGAAGGCCATGCTGGGTAGGGAGGTCAAGGCCGTGCCGGGCGGAGCGCCCTGAGGGCGTGCTGGTGGCGGGCGAGGCTAAGGGTGTGCCGGGTGAGTGGCACTAGGACTGCACAGGGCAAGATGGCCAGGCTGTGTGCCGGGCAAAGGAGGTCAAGGCCTGGGGTTAGGTGTACCGAGGAAAGCCTGGGGCTGGGTTTGCCGGGTAGGCCATAGTGGAGTGTATGATGGGCGAGGTCTGCCCAGGTTTATGCACATGTGAGGTGTGTGAGGGGCCGGTTGGCCAAGGTTGACGCACATCGGGGATGTGTGGAAGGGTTTTCTTCTTATTTGTGAAATGCATGCATGGGTTCTTGATTTGGTTTTCTTTTATTCACGTAAGTCATGTTTGGGGTTGTGTTCATCGGTCCGTCATAAGGATGTATTGTGCTCAGTTATTCGGGCTCTCCGTGGTTCTCTTGTTTCAGTTGAAGTGTTTTATTATTTTTACTTCATTTGTTTGTTGCTTACTTTTATCTTTTAATGTGCTCTTATTTCTGAAGAAAATTCGGTAGCATCTCCCCTTGACCCGGATGGGAAGGGAAATAAAGGGAACGCGCCCACATGGAGTGGCGGAACCCGTCAATTTGAGGTGTGTGCCGGGGGCAACAACACCTTTAATGAAACTTCAGAAAGCCCGGGAAAATCAACGAATGGGGACCATGCCTAAGGCAGGGTGGGGTGCACCGGGTAAGAGGAGGTAGCAAGTGTACCGGGATAAAGGGGTCGAGGACTGCACCGGCCAGGGATGTTGGGTTCGGTGCAAGTATTCAGAGGGGGGGTGAATGAATATGGGCTATAAAAACTTTCACCCAATTAACAATTTAGACTCACTAACTATTTAGAATGCTAACTAGACAGATTTATCGAATCTGGAAGACTAATTAGCAGATGCGGAATTAAACAAACAGACAGTGAGCACTCTAACAAGACAAGTTAGACGAACTATAGCTCAATTTGAATTTCGATTACTTAACAGATTAAGACACTCTAAGAGAGCTAATCAACTTTTCTGCTCAACCAGAAAGCCAACACTTAGTGCGCCCCTAATTAATCATCTAACGGAAGCAAACCATAAATATATCAAACCACTGCACAATGGGTTTTTAGGTGGCTCGGTCCAGCAGACCTACATCCACCCCACACTCAAACCGAGTGTGGCTTCCGCTGACTCACAGCTTGAACAGCTGGGCATCACAGCATTCCTTACAACTGCTGGGCAACACAGCTTGCCGTCCGAGGAATCCTCCTCACCCCGCTGAGCAACACAGCTTTCTGTCCAGTGGAATCCTCCACTGCAAACCGCTGGGCAATACAGCTTAGCCGTCCAGAGGTAGCACCTCTGCAATCCACTAACTAACAGCTTGAACAAAAATGTAAACGATAAAACAAAAGACAGGAAATGACAGCAACAGAAAGCTGAAACAATGAAGCACAAATATAGCTCTCGAAGGAGCAGCTCTAGCTTGGATTTGATCCAAAAGTCAGACAACCTCAAACTCTCTCTCTTTCTCAGCTCGAGCTCTCAATCTCTCTCTTGCTCTTCTTTCTCTTCTTCTTTCGCTAATCTCTCACTCTCTGCTCTTCTCTTCTCTCGCTTTTCTTTCCTCTCTTGTGCTGGATCGACAGCTTCTCTCCACTCTGCTTTTTCTTCACGGGTTCTCTCTTCTATATCGATCAGTCTTCTACAGAGGATGAAGACTCATATATATAATAGCACCAGCAGTAGCTAGGGCGCGTGTGGCTTCCACAGCTCCTGCCCAAACATTTGGCCACGTGTCAACATCCAGGTATCTCGTCCATCCTTGGATCACGAGCCAGGCACCTCGGATCACGTGCCCCTCATTAGCTTCTTCATTCACTGTCAAACAGACAAGAGTGTGTTCAGTTTAAGTGTAAACGCTGTACAGTCTTTGCAAACACGAATGCAGTGTATAGAGTTAATCAACGTAAAGGCTTCAAAGAAGGAAAGTAGTGTATAGACTTAATGCACGTAAAGGCTTCATGCGAAGGAAAAACCAGTGTATAGAGTTAATGCATGTAAAGGCTTCTTGCGAAGGAAAGTAATGTATATACTTGAGGAGTTGACGCTGCATGAAGCACTGAGTTGACGCTGCATGAAACACTGAGTTGACGCTGCATGAAGCATGGAGTTGACGCTGCATGAAGCATGGACAGTGTACAGACTTTATCCACTGTATGGACTTCATGTAATGCAAATGAATGTAAAGACTTCAGTGTATAGACTTTAGAAGACGAGTGCAATGTATAGACTCCATGAGACTCTAGTGCAGAGAGACGATGTATAGAGTTCTCAGTTCAGCTGTCAGTGTATAGACTTGAAAGTCTTGAAGCCAATGTATAGACTTGAAAAGCTAAAGGGCTGTACAGACTTCGAAGACAAGGGCCGATGTGTAGATTTGCCAAACAATCCAATGTATATACTTTATGCAAGGAGGCTAATGTGTAGACTTGAAGCTCCTGAAGCAATGTACAGACTTCAAAGAAGTTGGCGAGTCAATGTACAGACTTGATGAAGCGAAGCCAATGTACAGACTTAATGTGTAGCTGAAGCCTTGAACATAGGAATAGGCTGGAGTGTATAGACTTCAGGCTTCAGAACCGAATGTTTAGACTTCGCCTAAGAAACGTAGGGAAAGACCCCAGTGTATAGACTTTGCCTTGAGTGAAAGGTAAGTGATGAATGTATAGACTTTCACGATTTGTAGACTAGAATATGTGAAAGCTACAGTGAATGAGTGTACACACTTGACCAATTTCAAAGGCAATTCGGATGTACAGACTCTAAGGTTCAAAGCCAACGGCTGTACAGACTTAGAATATTAAGACTGATGTACAGACTTCATGCGTTGACGCTGTACACACTTAGCGAGTTGACGCTGTACACACATCCAATGAAGTGCGTTGATGCTGTAACATGAGCCAGTGAGATGCGTTGACGCTGTACACACTTAGCCTAGGACAATGTATAGACTTGCGTTACTGTAGCAACGTGTAGACTTTGCCTTAGACGCTAAATGAGACGGTGAAGTATGTATGGACTTTCCAATGTCTAGACTTGCAGATGTGAACGACACAATGTATAGACTTCAGGTGTGAAGACATTGTGAATGCAAATGCAATGTTCAGACTTCATTGTATAGACTTGAAGAACCTGAATCAATGTGCATACTTGGAACGCCTGAAGACCAATGTATGGACTTGTATAAATCTGATGAATGAACTGAGGGGTCGACCCAGCAGCACAAGGGGTCGACGCACCACAGACCAGACCAATGAATAAATGCAGCAAAGTTAAAGAGGCACCAAGCGTCAACGCATTGCCCAAGCAGCGTGGACGCAGCAATACAAATATTTCTTACTGCTACCTCTGAAGTGCCTTGGCAACGTCGACGCTGCAGTTCGATGGGTCGACGCTGTAGTATCAAACTGCAGTCTAAAGAGCAACAGTAACATGACTGAACATAATCAAATATGCAATTCCATATCAGAACTTATGAAGAACTACATTATGATCAGAAGGTGAATAATAGCATATCAGAACTTATGAAGAACCAATGTAGAGACTAGCACTTACTGCTATTCAGACTTTGCAGTTACATGTAGAGACATGATATCTGACAAAATGCAATTCAGATATATAAAGAACAAATGCCATCAATGCTAAACATCATCATTCATGTTGCTATCAAATGCAGAATGCTCAAGGACAAGAATGCACAGAAATGCACTTTGTTTATTGCAATCATCAAAACACAATAGCATTGCAATCATCAAAGCAACATAGCACATGCTTGTGCCTAAGGGGCACAACATTCTCCCCCTTTTTGATGATGGCAATAAACAGTGACAGTGAGTCACACACAAAATTTTCTCCCCCTTTGACATAATCAAAAAGGGAAGAACAATAAGAACATGAGTGCAACATGGCAGTATGCATGCAAGTGACTTCTAGAGCAATAAACTCCCCCTGAAGGTATGACTCCTCCAGAATTATTTCTCCCCCTAAATAAATGCTCCCCCTTTGAGAAGGAATATGAACAGATAAACAAGGTAGAGAAGGTAGGAGGGTCACTTAACAATAGCTGAATCATAGGTTCAGAAAGGAAGCATGATTATAAACAACTGTTAAAGTATAAGAATCAGCAACATACAATTTTGACAAAAATTCAGGTTTAACAGTGATAAATCTAGAGTAAAACATCTGACCCCTGAAAAAGAGTTTATAGATTCCATTTATAGCAATGAATCTAGGGCACATGGTATTAATAAATAAGTCAGAAATAATACCCTTTTGTGATTAAACATGGAAGATCAAGAATGACAACTTGAATATGTATTAATAAAAATAATTTTCACTCATTGACTTTTGATTTTTCGAAGGGTTACAGCAGTTTGATTTTCACTTTTGAATTTTTCAGAACCTGAACTAAGTAAATAGATCAGTGGTATTTATGATGTTGACATTAGGTGTACACCTTGATCAGAGGCAGGTACCCCCAGTTACTACGCATAAACTACAAGATCTACTTCAGATCAAGACCCACAAGGAATAGTCTTCACTTTTGACATTAAGGATACACCTTGATTAGAGGCCAGTACCCCCAGTTACTTGGTGAGGACTCCCCCTATAGATTTGACCCAATGAACAGAGATATTCTGAATCACCTTATGACATGTGAATTCTCCTGCTTCTTTGGAGGAGTTCACAGTTTCTCAGTGCAATCAGCCATTGCTCTATCACTGTGTTCAGTTCTTAACATTAATGATCTTATTTACTGCTGCCCTTAATTCTTTTAGAGTGATTGTTTAAAAAATCAGTACACACTCTTATTAGCCGGTTCTAGACATATCCGGTTCAACACATTTAGGCATTACAAGAACTTTTTCTATTTTAGCAATGAGACAAAGATTAAGAGCTATAAAAGTTTTCTTTTATCTCAAATTCTGAAGTATAGACACTTAACTCTCCAATTTATAAAGGTTAAACCTTTAGTTCCTTTCAATTTGTAAGTGTGATTCTTATAAGTGAACAATTATAATAATCACCATTCAATGTACTAAACCAGATGCAAAGCTGTTGTTTAGTGAAAATGATGGAGAAAAGATAGCAATTGGCAATATGGTTCAATGAGCAACTGATGTCAAAGAATATGAATCGTTTGAATGAGAACACTGAGAAGTGAATAGGATTCAATGAATTGAATAGAACTCTCAGCTCCCCCTGACATCATGATGCAAGAGATATGCTATGCAACATACTGTCCTACATGCAGACTATGCACCAAGGATACATTAGACAAGTATGCAATCAATTCAGGTTTATGCATCCAAGTCATGAGCATTTTTATCCTTTTTCAGATTTTTCAACATATGATGCAGTGCACTGTTCTACATGAAGACAGGACCCATGGTACTTGGCGGAGAACCTGGTCTCAAAGACCATCTCACACATGGTAGAAACCTCCGGACATATTTCCTTGCCCTTTAGTAACATACCATTTTATATACCAGGGTTAAGCAAATGATAATGTAGTGCAAAGTAGTCCTATTATGCATTGAAAAACATGCAGTCTACGACAATAGGCAAATGACAGTCATGCAAATCAGTCCTATATGCATTGATCAATTTCATTGACAGTCATGCATATGATGTATGCAGACACTAGACACATGCATTGACTGTATGCACTAACTGACCCATTCAAGCTCAATCCAAGTATGTAATCAAGCATGCAATGCATTGACACAAGACACATGCATTGACTCTATACACTGAAGAACTATTCACAATCAGCAAGTTGCATTCAACAACAAGCATGCAGTCCATTGACACAAGGTTCATATAAAGCATCGACTGTAAAAATGATTGTGCAGAGCATCTAACAGCCCATTTATTCAGTGCAATAATCAGTGAGAGAAGAGCATCAGATATATGCAAAGTAAAATCCAGTAGCTGAGTCTGGAATGTAGACTGATCAGCTAGACATGAAGAGATCATCAACAATCAATCAAGAAAATCAATATGAAACTCACAATTTTCATGCTCACAATTTCAGATAATGGAATTTAAAGCAAAGTTCAGAACTGACCTGAATTGTAGTATCCTAGAGTTTTTTTGTTGAGTGCCTTGGTTAACCCCTTTTTATTTTTTCTTACCAAGGCACACCTGCAACATGTCAATCAATGTGATCTTGCAGGAACCCAAGAATTCTTGGGTCCTGAATTAACAGTGACATTCCTAGCAGGTATGGTAGCCAACTTCTGTGCATGAAGGTCATCAATTCTCATCACATGACAATCATTCATTGAATGACCTATCTGACCACAGTAGTGGCATGATGCAGCAGTTCTGAAATTTATTTTGTGCACATTCCTATGAGCAGGAGTTCTAAATACATATGCATGGAAATTTTTGTTAACAGAATTGAAATTCTGTTTACCAAAACTAGTCTGGCTTTGGTATCCTGCCAGCCAACAGGTTGCAGCCCTGTGACCTGGCTTTCCACAGTTAAAGCATAAAGCAACAGATTGTCTGGTCCTATGATGCATATCAACAGCAGCATGAGACCTATGAAACTTAGCATGAATTATTCTGTTGTTTAAATGGACATTTTGTTTCTTACTAGCATCATTGGGAACAGGAAATTTTACAGATTTAAAATTAAGTCTACTTTCCTGAGCATGCCAACAGTCCTTGACTGTGTGGCCATGCCTCCCACATTCGAAGTACCTTGGATGCTTACCTATGGAGCCAAGGTTATTTCTATCAAAAGCATTTTTGTTAACATGGAAATTAAAAAATTCAGAATTGAATCTCTTTCTCGGATTCTGCCAACATTGAGCAGCAATGTTGCCAAACTTCCCACAACAAAAACAATTCAGATTCTTTCTCCTAGAATCATGATGTCTAGCATGAAATTCTTTAACATTCAGATTACCCTTTTTCTGATCAGACAGAACTTTTCTAGCATGCTTTCTATCATCTTGTTTCATCACAAAACACTCACTCATAAAGTGTCCATGCTTACCACAATAATGACAAGAACAAGAACCATTAAATTTCTTTAAAACATGGCACTTATCAGATGAGTTTTTAGCATGCAGATAGTTCCTTTGAGTTTTTGGGGTTTTCTGATTTTTATTTCATTTTTGAATTTCATGAGCAGCAGCTTCTTTCAATGATTTATTTGAGGGACCAGCTACTTTAGAACTTGGCACAAATGTGGTGTATAGCAGGTTTCTAATACCATTCTTAACTCCAAAGCTACTTTCCACCCTTTCACTTTGACTACTCACTTCATCTTCCAGAAACATTTTCATCTTGCCTTTATCCTTGGCCAACTTAGATGAAGTACTATTCAACTCAGTAATTTTATTTTCCAGAGAGATTATAAGATTTTCTGAATCAACTTTCTCCTTCTCATAACTAGCTAGTTTTTCTTTTAACAGACAAAGTTCTTTTTCCAAATCAGCAGTGTGTATTACAAAGCTAGTAATTTCTTCATCACTGCAATTGATATACTCTTTCAAAATAGATTTTTCTTTTTCAATTGTCATCCATCTTTCAGAGAAAACAGTATTCAGAACCATCAACTTTTTATTTTGATCTTTCAAGTGGACATTTTCTTCCTTTAGAGATTTGATTTGTTCCTTTTGAAAACTATCATCAGAATCAAAATCATTAATCATGTCTTCGAGAATGGCACATGCTTTACAAGAATTATCTTCACTGATGAGTTTGTTTCTAAGATCTTCATTCTCAGATTTCAACTTGTTCAACTCATCTTTTTCTTTATTCATGTCAGATTTCAAGTTTTCATTTTCAGCTTTCAGACTTCTAACCTCATGCAACATTTCTTTTCTTATTTTTCTCTTTTTAGATTTCAGTCTATCATATTTATTTAATAAATGCTCATTCAATTCAATCATATTTTCAAGAGAAAAATTATTAGTATCAGAGTTTACCTGTGATGAAGTGTCCTCCTCATAATCTTCGCCTTCTTTTGTTGCCATGATACATATCACTTTATCATGGGTTCTGCTGCTTGCTATCATTTCGACCACTTCGGAGGCACTGTAGCAATTAACTACACATGGAAACTTGTCAGTGTTTATAGCCCTTTGAGTTAGCTCTAGGGCCTTCTGATTATCAGAGAATTTTTGTCTGTCTGAAGTTTTCCATAATGATTCATCATTTGGAACTTCATAGGAACTGTGTGAAATGACTATCCACAGATCTGGATTAGTTTGCATCACATATTCTCTGAACTGATTAAACCAATTGTAGAAACCCGAACCTTCAAACTTCGGAGGACCAGCAGTGAGTTTCATGCTTTAGACAGAATAAGAGTTCTAGGAAGAACACTAATTAAGCACAATGAATCAACTCAAATAACACCAAAAATAGATGAGCAAAGCAAAGCACAAGTCAATGAAGCAACACACGATTTCAAAAGACCCACTCTGAAATGCACCAAACACTAGCAGGATCCTCTGCAGATTGTTAGATCTGATAGATCAGACACCTGCTCTGATACCAATTGTTGGGTTCGGTGCAAGTATTCAGAGGGGGGGTGAATGAATATGGGCTATAAAAACTTTCACCCAATTAACAATTTAGGCTCACTAACTATTTAGAATGCTAACTAGACAGATTTATCAAATCTGGAAGACTAATTAGCAGATGCGGAATTAAACAAACAAACAGTGAGCACTCAAACAAGACAAGTTAGACGAACTATAGCACAATTTGAATTTCGATTACTTAATAGATTAAGACACTCTAAGAGAGCTAATCAACTTTTCTGCTCAACCAGAAAGCCAACACTTAGTGCGCCCCTAATCAATCATCTAACGGAAGCAAACCACAAACATATCAAACCTCTGCACAATGGGTTTTTAGGTGGTTCGGTCCAGCAGACCTACATCCACCCCACACTCAAACCGAGTGTGGCTTCCGCTGACTCACAGCTTGAACAGCTGGGCATCACAGCTTGCCTTACAACCGCTGGGCAACACAGCTTGCCGTCCGAGGAATCCTCCTCACCCCGCTGAGCAACACAGCTTGCTGTCCAGTGGAATCCTCCACTGCAAACCACTGGGCAATATAGCTTAGCCGTCCAAAGGCAGCACCTCTACAATCCGCTGACTAACAGCTTGAACAAAAATGTAAACGATAAAACAAAAGATAGAAAATGACAACAACAGAAAGCTGAAACAATGAAGAACAAATATAGCTCTCGAAGGAGCAGCTCTAGCTTGGATTTGATCCAAAAGCCAGACAACCTCAAACTCTCTCTCTTTCTCAGCTCGAGCTCTCAACCTCTCTCTTGCTCTTCTTTCTCTTCTTCTTTCGCTAATCTCTCACTCTCTGCTCTTCTCTTCTCTCTCTTTTCTTTCCTCTCTTGTGCTGGATCGACAGCTTCTCTCCACTCTGCTTTTTCTTCACGGCTTCTCTCTTCTATATCGATCAGCCTTCTACAGAGGATGAAGACTCATATATATAGCAGCACCAGCAGCAGCTAGGGCGCGTGTGGCTTCCACAGCTCCCGCCCAAACATTTGGCCACGTGTCAGCATCCTGGTATCTCGTCCATCCTTGGATCACGAGCCAGGCACCTTGGATCACATGCCCCTCATTAGCTTCTTCATTCACTATCAAACAGACAAGAGTGTGTTCATTTTAAGTGTAAACACTGTACAGGCTTTGCAAACACGAATGCAGTGTATAGAGTTAATCAACATAACGGCTTCAAAGAAGGAAAGTAGTGTATAGACTTAATGCACGTAAAGGCTTCATGCGAAGGAAAAACCAGTGTATAGAGTTAATGCATGTAAAGGCTTCTTGCGAAGGAAAGCAATGTATATACTTGAGGAGTTGACGCTGCATGAAGCACTGAGTTGACGCTGCATGAAACACTGAGTTGACGCTGCATGAAGCATGGAGTTGACGCTGCATGAAGCATGGACAGTGTACAGACTTTATCCACTGTATGGCTTCATGTAATGCAAACGAATGTGAAGACTTCAGTGTATAGACTTTAGAAGACGAGTGCAATGTATAGACTCCATGAGACTCTAGTGCAGACAGACGATGTATAGAGTTCTCAGTTCAGCCGTCAGTGTATAGACTTGAAAGTCTTGAAGCCAATGTATAGACTTGAAAAGCTAAAGGGCTGTACAGACTTCGAAGACAAGGGCCGATGTATAGATTTGCCAAACAGTCCAGTGTATATACTTTATTGAAGGAGGCCAATGTGTAGACTTGAAGCTCCTGAAGCAATGTACAGACTTCAAAGAAGTTGGCGAGTCAATGTACAGACTTGATGAAGCGAAGCCAATGTACAGACTTAATGTGTAGCTGAAGCCTTGAACGTAGGAATAGGCTGGAGTGTATAGACTTCAGGCTTCAGAACCGAATGTTCAGACTTCGCCTAAGAAACGTAGGGAAAGACCCCAGTGTATAGACTTTGCCTTGAGTGAAAGGTAAGTGATGAATGTATAGACTTTCACGATGTGTAGACTAGAATATGTGAAAGCTACAGTGAATGAGTGTACACACTTGACCAATTCAAAGGCAATTCGGATGTACAGACTCTGAGGTTCAAAGCCAACGGCTGTACAGACTTAGAATATTAAGACTGATGTACAGACTTCATGCGTTGACGATGTACACACTTAGCGAGTTGACGCTGTACACACATCCAATGAACTGTGTTGACGATGTAACATGAGCCAGTGAGATGCGTTGACGCTGTACACACTTAGCCTAGGACAATGTATAGACTTGCGTTACTATAGGAACGTGTAGACTTTGCCTTAGACGCTAAATGAGATGCTGAAGTATGTATAGACTTTCTAATGTCTAGACTTGCAGATGTGAACGACACAATGTATAGACTTCAGGTGTGAAGACATTGTGAATGCAAATGCAATGTTCAGACTTCATTGTATAGACTTGAAGAACCTGAATCAATGTGTATACTTGGAACGCCTGAAGACCAATGTATGGACTTGTATAAATCTGATGAATGAACTGAGGGGTCGACCCATCAGCACAAGGGGTCGACGCACCACAGACCATACCAATGAATAAATGCAGCAAAGTTAAAGAGGCACCAAGCGCCAACGCATTGCCCAAGCAGCGTGGACGCAGTAGTACAAATATTTCTTACTGCTACCTCTGAAGTGCCTTGGCAGCGTCGACGCTGCAGTTCGATGGGTCGACGCTGCAATATCAAACTGCACTCTAAAGAGCAACAGTAACATGACTGAACATAATCAAATATGTAATGCCATATCAGAACTTATGAAGAACTGCATTGTGATCAGAAGGTGAATAATAGCATATCAGAACTTATGAAGAACCAATGTAGAGACTAGCACTTACTGCTATTCAGACTTTGCAGTTACATGCAGAGACATTATATCTGACAAAATGCAATTCAGATATATAAAGAACAAATGCCATCAATGCTAAACATCATCATTCATGTTGCTATCATATGCAAAATGCTCAAGGATAAGAATGCACAGAAATGCACTTTGTTTATTGCAATCATCAAAACACAATAGCATTGCAATCATCAAAGCAACATAGCACATGCTTGTGCCTAAGGGGCACAACAAGGGAAGCTGTGTCGGGCTGAGGGTGGCCAGGGTGTGTCGGGCTGAGAAGCACAAAGTGTTCCGGGCAAAGAAGGCACGGGTGTGCAGGGGAAGGGGGGGCTGAGGGTGCACCGGCGAGGTTGGCTGGCAAGGAGTGTGCCGAGCCAGGCGGGTAGGGCCTATACCGGGCTGGGTTTGAGTGGGGGCTGTGCCGGGGAACGGGGAGCCAAGGTGTGCCGGGTTCAACGTGTGTCGGGTTGGTGGAACCATAGTGCACCGGGCAAGGTGGAAGGCTAGGCATGCCGGCCAGAAGGGTTAAGGGTGGACCTGGGATGCTGGTTGGCTAGGCCGAAGGAAATCTTGGTAGGAGGGAGAGAGACTCAAGGGGCCTCAGGATAGAAGCGTTGGGCGTGGGTGTCCAAGGAGAAACGGAAGGGCGTCTCCCTTTAGGCAAATGAGCAGAAGTAGCAGCGGGGAGGGGAAGGGCAGCAGGCCCTCTCCCCCTTTCTTCTTCTCTTCTTTCTCTTCTTTTTCTTCTTCTCTTCAGGCGGTGGCGGTGGGTGGAGTAGCAGCACTCTCCCTTCTCTTCCTTTCTTCTCTCTTCGCACAGACGGCGGCGGTGGGTGGAGCGGCGAGCCCTCTCCCCTCTCTTCCTCTCTTCCCTCTTCTTCTCTTCTCCTTCTTCTTCTCTTCTTCTCTTTCTCTTCTTCTCTTCTCCTCTTCACTGTCTGTGTGTCTGTGTGTGTGTCCCCCTCTTCCTCCGAATCGGAATGGTTTTATACTCCCATCATCGAGAGCCCTCGAGCACGGCCGTCGGAGGCGGGAAGTGCTGGGTCATCAAGGGGTTTGACTTCCCCCGTCCTGGATGTCAGGGGAGTAGCCTGCGTGGCCCAACCTCCGGTTGACACCTCGGATGGCTTACTGCACGCCGAAGATCCGTAGGGCATGGGCATCACGTCGTTCGGCCATTGAAATGCCTTAACGCTGTGCCGCTGGCGGGCTCAAGAAGTGTGCCGCTGGGAGGGCCAAAGGCCATGCCACTGAAGGTCTACCCAAGCATGCCGTTGAAGGGGGCAAAAGGCGTGCCGCTGAAGGGCTGCCCAAGCGTGCCGTTGAAGGGGCAAACAGCGTGCCGCTAGAAGCCCAAGGAGGTGTGCCGCTGAAGGCCAAAGGGGGCGTGCCGCTGAAGCCTCAAATGGGCGTGCCGCTGAAGGACCCAAATGGGCGTGCCGCTGAGGGACCCAAATGGGCGTGCCGCTGAAGCTCTCAATGGGCGTGCCACTGAGGGCCAGGGGCTGTGCCGCTGAAGGCCACCAGGGTGTGCCGTTGTAGGGCGAGGGTGTGCCGCTGAAGGCCACCTTGGGTGCATTTATGAGCCCGTTCTGAGCCCGAGTCATGGTCCGTCTGGTTTTCTTCGAGGCCCATGAATTGTGGGGCTCTTGAGGGTTGAGTTCTCTTCACTGTCGTGACCCCGGAGATAGCTCCACGACAGTGTATGTGCATTCGGGGAGTCCGGACGGCCCCGCTTTTCCACAGCTTCTTTGGTTGAAGTTGTTATTGGTGGTGGACTAGTTGGGATGTATGGGTGTGCAATTTTGCACATCCACAGAGGGAGAATAAAGCTATAAGGCTAAGGAGAGAGAGAGAACCTTAAAGGGAGAATGAACAGAAAAATGTGTATGTTTAGGAGAGTGAAAGTTATTTTGCATGGCAATTTATGTCTAAGGGGGAGTAGTAGAGTTGGATGGTTTAGAACTAGGGTTTAGAATTAGAACTGTCTGCCCATCAGTCCATCTCTAGCATCATCAGTTCATCTCTAGCATCACCATCATTTCTCTATCTTTTTATCTACTCAGAAAAATAAATCCTTCCATTTAATAAGACATTTTGTGGTTAATTTGGTGTATTGCCATCATCAAAAAGGGGGAGAATGTTGAATTCTAGGTTTTGATGATGTCAATTTACTATGTATTTTTTGGACTGACACTGACTTTTACTCTTGCAGAAAATCTGAGTCAGAGCATTTCAAGATAAGAACCTTAACGAGCATGAATCAGTTGAAATGAAGAGGCAAAGACAGAGTTGATGCATCGACACATCTGGTAGACACCTCGATGCAGTCTAAATAACCAAAGCAACTTCAACATGATGCATCGATGCAACCACCTTATACACAACACATGCATCGTTGCATCCAGCAGATGCCTCGATGCAGTCACACTTCGGAAGAGAGCTTCACAGAGCTAACTAGTTGGATTCAAGAGATGTCTCGACACATCAAGAGTTCAAATGAAGGTCATTCAGGTCAGAATATGAAGTCACTCAAATGGGTCGATGCAACTGGATGTTGCACAGACTTTCAGCATAACACAGAAGTTTCTTGCCCCGACACACCAAGAAGATAAACTGCCAGAGTATAATTAAGGTCTATGCATCAGTGCGATGCACTGACGAATCAAGGCAGATTGTGCATCTTCTTCAGCAACAATGTCAACGCATCAGGGTGATGCACTGAAGCACCAGTCAAGGTTTAGATTTTTAAAAGGGAGCTACGTTGAAGCATCATAGCCATGCATCAACGCATCAAGCCACAAACCATGTTTAAAGACTAAGCCAAGATCCAATGCTCTGACACATCAGAGACCAACACAAATGACTGTATTCCAATGCCTCGACCTGTCTGACATGGGTCATGCTCCATATCATTTATCTACATGCAAAGTTTATTATCTGACTTAGTTGGATTATTTAAAGTGTCATCTGATCTGTTGAAGGTTCAACATGATATATGGAACATCAGTGAAGGGTAGTTTAGGAAAACTTGAGCTACAAAGAAGAATTCAATCCAAGCACGTGATTAGTCGAAGAGAGGACGCATGATGACCGTACTGACAAAGAAGTGGCGCAAAAATATTCAGAACACGTGGCAATCTTCTAAGAATTCTGATTACAATCAGAATATCCCTTAATCCACGTGGATAAATCAGCTTCTAGTTGCTGATCTGGATCGCGGAGAGAAGGACGACGACGCCCTGATCTATAAATTGGAGCGCCCTCGTTTAGAAGAAAGAGCTGGAAAATTGCAGAGAAGAAGAGCATATCCGTGAGTCCCCTCTAAGAGAAAAGAAAGACAGAAATCCACAGAGAGAGGGAGAGAAGAGCGTCCAGCCAGTCTCATCAAGAATCTGCTTCGATCTGAAGCTACATTGCTTTCGTTTTCATTTCATTCAAAGTTTTTCTACTCTGAGTTTCTATTTTTCATTTCTTTTTATTCTTTCGCATTGTGATTTCGTCTTGTGTTTCCCTCTGAGTAAAATCAGAGGAAGGGAGTCTAACTCTGGTGTCCTCTCTGTGGATTCAGAGGAAGAGAGGTCTGCGACCTCTGGTTGAGTGAATTGCTGCGAGCAATTCACTGGGTTCCCTCTTGGTAAAGAGGAAGGGAGGTTGATCCTCCGGGTTTCCTCCTGGGTTGCAGGAGAAGCAAGGAGTTGTTCCTTGGGGAAGCTGTGTGATAGTGATTGTTGCAGACTGAGTTTGCTGTGATTGATGCTTGATTAAGTAGGGAACATCACTCAATTCGAGTGGAGTGGACATAGGCAGATCTTGGATCTGGCCAAACCACTATAAAAATTGCCTGTGTCTCATCTGATGGTTTGATAATTTAAATTCCTTGTCTAAATTTACATAGCTCATTTATCCGATTAATCTACATGGCCATATAGTTCATTCCGCTAGATAACCTGCTAGGCATTCGGAGTGTGCTACAACACTTAATCGGTATATCCAAAGGCACAGTTGGAAAGATAGGTCATGCCTATCTGGAAGGCTGCCTCTTGCGTGAGGAGATCTATTGATCAAACTTCTACCAAGTACTACTGACAGTGACTGGAAGCACAGTCAGGTGCAGCTAGTAGATTACTCATGGTATAGCTTATGTCTTCGCGAATTGTTCACTGCTCCATTTGTGCACTTCAAGTATTTGATCGGTGTTTCTTACTATGCATGAGAACCAAATTGCTCATCTACTTGCATACGTTGCTTTGAGTAGCTTTTGGCTGTTGTTATTTGTTTTGTGAATAACGTTCAAAAATTGTTTGCTGAAATATTTTTTGTTAGACAGACATATTCATCCCCCCTTCTATATCTATCTTTCTGCTTATCAAGACCGAGATCCTCGCTTTACATCGAGGCTTTGGCAAGGATTACAGAATGACTTTGGATCTCAATTGAAGCATAGCTCGGCATATCATTCCCACACATATGGCCAGTCTAAGAGGACAATTCGGACATTCTAAGATATGTTGAGAACTTGTGTACTGGACTGGAAGAGAGATTGGGAGCGACGCCTACCTTTAGTGGAATTTGCCTACAATAATAGCTTTCACGCAAGTATAGGCATGGCTCCATTTGAAGCTTTGTATGGAAGACTATGCAGATCTCCTCTATGTTGGGAAGAGGTTGGTGATAGACAGTTGATCGGGCCTGAAGTAGTGCAAGAAATGTCCGAGAAAATTCAGCTGATCTAGCTAAGACTGAAAGTAGGGCAAGATCGGCAGAAGAGTTATGCGGACAAAAAATTATGGGAATAAGATTTCCTAATTTAATAAATCTTCCAAATAAATAAGACAAGGGCCTAAAATGCACAAAATATAAAGCCCAAACATCAACCTAATTGAAGGCCTTAACCTAAATATATATACATGGGCCTTAATAAACAAAAGCCCATAATCCTTTTCACGTCAAAAGAAGAATAGGGCATATACATATATATACATACTGTCAGTTGATTTCAAAAGCCCAAGGCTTATTCACGTTCGAACCTTTGCATGAGGCTTCAGGGTTTATGTCCAACTAGGAAAGTGGATGTGGTTTGGGAAAGAAAAGATTAGCATAGGAATGTTTTAACCAAGTAGGATTGCTATGTGGGAATTTATATCCCATTAGGAAGCCTAGAACCACAAACTCTATAAATATAACCCCCCAAAAAATGAGTAAAGGCTGCTATTGCTACTGCGTGAGAAGAGCCCTTTTGCTACCGTCGTCATCTTCCCTGCTGCGTCTTCCTATTGCTGCTGCCCTATTACAACTTGAAGGCGCTGCTCCTTTACCTTTCTTCTTCCACGGTAGTTGCTGCTGGACATGCATGAAAGGGAAACTGTTGCTTCTTCTTCTTCCTACTACTGCCGTAAAGAAGCTTCATCTTCTTCTTCTTTTGTCTTACTGCGGCATTTCGTTTGCTGCCATAGCGTTGCTGCAGTCGCTGCCATAACAGCTACTGCTTATCTTCTTTTATATCTTCTCTGTTCGTCGTCCAAAACCCCAAAAGAGGTAGGTTTTCTCAAGATATGAAGCACAAACCCATAGTATAAGTGTAGTGCATGCATATAAATCAAATTATCATAGTTTCATATCTCTTGCTATACTGTTTACGTAGTCGTTTGGAGTTTCCTATCTGCATGAAAATAGCAACCAAGTACTAGTTGTCTATTAATGAACGACCTCGCAGAAGGTCACAAGTTTAGAATTGGCGATAGTCCTCAAGGTACAATTTAATGTGCGACCCTACCCCTCCCGCTATTTCCTGTAAACAGAAATAATAATTACCCATGTTTAAAATTTTAATATCTATGGAACCTTACGTTAAAATTTTTGCATGAGCATGTTTCTAGATTCCTTATATTTCTCTCTAGCTATCCATGTCTTTAATTTCTGGAAATTTCTTGAAATTAATATAGAGCTATTGTTCATGTACAAATGAATTGTAATTTGTGTCTGTAAACGTGTCTGCTCGATGCGCAGTAGTAAAAGGAATGGACGACTGTCACATAGTCGCTAATTAATGAATGAGCGCCCCTGTGGAGAGGCACCGTTCTATAAAAGAATTAGAAAAATAGAGAATATATGGAAATGATGAATCTGCGACATAATAAAGGACGTTATTTAGAGATTTAGTGCCCTTTTACAAGGTCGCCAATTATTATTAAGCTATATTGATTTCTGGAAACTTCTAGAATTAGCGCCCGTGCATGGTGTCACTAATTATTATTATTTTTGTAAAATATTATTAAACATAAGATTAAGCGACCCTTCAGAGAGCCACTATTTATGGATATAGCGACTTCTGATTGGTCGCCGATTCTTACTCTCTCAGTTTTCATCACGTTTTTTGGCCATATCGCGGGTCTTTTAACACTCTCATCTCATGTCCGTATATGGAGTCTCTGTTTTATTTCTATCAGTTACACACTCAATTCTTGATGATGATTGGAGCCTCCACGGGATATTCCTTCCTTCGGACTGATACTTTCTTCATTGAGACCTCCGTAAGTCTACTCTAGCCTTGGATTCCTTAAGGTAGCCGAGCGGGTTGTACCATAAAAATCCTGGAACCCTTATCACGTCACTCTGAAGAAACGTGATGCTTTAGCCCTCTTAGAGCACTGTTTCTGGCCTCTTTGAGAAGTCTGTTTCCTGTCTGGAAACTGGGACAAGGACTTAGATGCCAAAAGGAATTGGCGACCAGGCCAGTGGCACATATTACTGATTTAGCGACCAGACTCTGGATGATATTTCTTCATGCCTGTACTGTTCACAGGAATGTGCGACCATATAGTGGACGCTATTTCTGTAAATTGATGGCCACTGAGTGGACGCCAATTACCCAGTTTCATGATATGTCATTGTTTTTCATGCGATTTATCGATATGTCATTCTTATCCAAGTTCTGTCCTTGAACTCTTTGAACTCCGTCATTCTGTGAAATCTACCTTATCATCCTACAATGGCTTATTCTTTTGGAACTCTATATTGGCTATAAACTATAGTGGATGTCTAAAAAATATACATGACTCAATGTTTGTGCATATAGGGCCCGATCTGGTCCTGAGAGGAGCACCCGAAAGTACTTGTCCCCATGGGAGTTGATTGATCATGGTGTGGCATTGCACCGAAGTGCATGACTTGCTTGATTGTTGACATTCCACGACGCGTACTTGACTTGACTTGACATGACTTGCATGGCCTGGAATGGGTATTTACTTGCTTGAAATTATAATAACCAATTCACATGACAAGACTTGATGTTTACATGCTTGACAATCTTGAGATACTTCACATGAACACTTTAAATCTTGCTAGTTCATCTATATTATTTCTTGATACTCTACTCTCGTCTTTATCTTGCGTACATGCATCACTATACCTGCATAGTTCATGTAACATGTAATTCACTTAAAGCAAGCTTGATCTTGAGATATAATTCCTACTGAACATTCGCCCACCCTAGTTTTTCCCCTAGCTATTTTTCAGGTAATTCCGATGACGAGGATCATTCGGACGGGAATGGAAACGAGTGAAGAGAGTAAAACCACCAGAACATGGAAGCGTCTACCTACTCGCGTCTTTTCCTATTTCTTAAGTCTATCATTGTATTTTCCTCTTTATTGAGTCTAGTTTGTCATTTACTTTGAAGGATTATGTATGAAACTAGTTGAAGTTATTAATGGAATAAAGGTTTGGTTTATTATCTTTACTTTTGCGCACTCTATCTATAAGGTCGAATTCCTTATGCTCTGATTGACATGAATGATATAAACTCGTCACGCGTACTGGGTTCCTTTCGCGCTCGGGGCGTTACATAAGTATTACCCAAGTTCATTTGCTATTGCATTTTTCTTGCATGATTGCATATTCTGAGAGTTCATTTGCTATTCTTCAATGCTATCCTTGGATTGCATATTATTTCGTATCTTTGTGAACTCCCTTATGCTATGAGACAAATTGTGGACCATAGGGACACTGCTGCCAAAGAAGGGCGTGGAGCCAAATTGTAGAAATACCCCTGTGGGGAGGCTCAATATGTTTATGACCCCGAGGGCACGGGGGTTGAAATCCTGGAGGTGGACAAGTTCCACTGGTTAAGGTGGGGAAGATTTTCCTCCGGTTCTGCGTAGTAACCAAGACTCGTCACCATTACCCAGGTGACTGAGTATCTGTCTATCTGACCTTCTAATGGTGGTTTGGGCACTGTGTCTGGACCATATGTTATCTGAAATTCTGTCTCTGTATCTAAAATTTGTAAAGACATATGACTTCTGAAATTGTGTGAATTCTAAAATTTAGTTTTCTAAAATCTGTTTAGTCATATGAATTTCTGGGAATTTCTATTTCTGTTATCTAAGAATCTGAGCAGGCATGTGAGTTCTGAAAAATGAAGTTATAGTCATATAAACACCTGTTTTCTGCTACAGACTTGTTTTTCTGTCCCTAACAACCTGATTTCAGATATTCTAAGTATCATAAATTTCTGTAAGTTTAATTATCCTCGAAGTATGTGTTAGGCATGGACAAAAGGAAAACAATTTGAATTTAGTAACTTGTTGAGTCTATTCCAAGACTCATACTTGCTAAATATTTTCAGGTGATTCCCTTGGTGAGGACGAGGAGTTAGTGCATAGTGACTGCGATCGAGAGGATTTGGTGTAGTCTTTAGAGATCTTTTTCTTTCTAGTCGAGGTGATTGTTGTTAGAAGATTTAAATTTTATAATAATGGACTGTTGTATAGAACTTTTACGTATTATCAGCTTTAGACTATTGTGATTTTGGGTATGTGATGTAATTGATGGAAATGCGATTTTTCTTCCGCTGTCAACTGTTCTCTTTAATTATGTAATTCGTAACCAGATTCTGTTTTGTTGGGTTGTTCCCACTGTGGCATCTCCCTTAAGTCTGAAGAGAGTTAAAAATTGAACCAAATTCTAAGGTGAGGTGTTACAGAGGTCGACTCATCCGGTAGCCCTTCTTGCTTCTGGGAGGTTCGGTTGACCGACCGAGTTGGTTCGATCAACTGAAGACCCCCCATTTCAAAAAAACAAAAAAACAAAAATACTAGGAGTGATCTGGCGCGCAACCTTCTCGCGCCGGATCACCCCTGATCGATTGACCCCATTCCTCATTAAAAAAAAGAAAGAGGGAAAACAAAGTAAAACCAAAAACAAAAAACAAAAAGGGTGGGATAGGTGATCTGGCGGCACTTTGCGCACCAGATCCCCCTCCCCTCCGCCAATTCACATCCCTCATCCCTCTCACCTCTCTCTCTCCTCCGTCGATTCACCCTTCTTTATATATATATATATATAAACAAAACAAAGAAGAGAGGTGGGAGTGATTCGGCAGCATTGAAGCCCGCCGGATCACCCCCTCCCTCTCTTGCTTCCTAAAAAGAAAAAAACGAACAACACAACAAAACAAACAAATGAGAAGTAAGGCAAAAAAGGAAATATTAACAACAAAAATAAAAAAAACAAAACAACATTTAAAGCTATAAATAACCAAACAAAAACTATAATAACAACACTAACAGATGAATAAAATATACCCATGTAGTTAAGTGAATAAAAGAAAATCAAACCACCAAAAAAATGAAAATAATAATAATAATAAATGAACACAAAATGCACCCATCCACCTAAGAATATATCAATCAAACAAGGAAGTATCAAACAAAAAAAATAGCAACCAACATATGAAAATACATCCATGCACTTAGATAAAAGCCGAAATAACAAAAAAAAACTTAACAATGTACACTCCGGAGCCCCCGCTTCCCCGGACCCGGTGTGAAGAGAATATAGACGACACCTTGGCAAGTCATGTTTAGACCTCGGGGACCACCCCAATATGGCCATGACATGACATTGCTATAACTCACTAAACCCGACCCATTTCCACTGGGATCTAATCCTATACTCTTATCAAACTTGCCGTATACTCGGCAGACATTTGCACGAATTTATCGCCGTCTTCATCATGCTTTTAATACGGACTTCTGTCCAAACATGAAATGGTTGATAAGCGACCAACATGATTTAAAAGTTCACACCCCAATCTGGGAGAATTCCAATGCAGTTTATGAAATTCATTATCTCATTTTATTAATTTAAATTCTAGGCCATAGGGCCCCACTTCCTGGCCATCAATCAAGGGTTTTCCCCTCTCCGAGGGGATGTAATTAATGTCGTGGTCCATACGGTAAAGTAGGTTTTAGTCCCGACACAAAACTCACTACCGTCTGGTTGGTCAGACATCACGCACCAGTGGCTTCTTCGAAGCCCGAATAAATTGTCACTTTGTGACTATCACGCCCATGCACTAAATAAACGAATAAAAAAATGAACAAATGAATAGAATAAAAGAGATCCCGAAAGTGTGTCCACAGAGCCTCATCTCATTGGCTCAGTAGGGGTCTCGCGGAACCCTACCACAAAACAACCGCGGTAAACATAGCACTTGAAAGAACAATAACAACAGTAGCAGTAACGGCAACAATAATGGTGGAAGGAACAGCCGTAACAAAACAACGGTATCCGCTAAAACTATGGCTTTCTAAACTACTCCTATGGTACCGAAAGCAAACCCTGATCTCACAATCGGGGGACCACCGGAATAACGAGAAAACCTTGTGTAGCGACCCAAGATCCGGATACCGGGAAGAACCCGATACCATTCGAATCCTGGCTCGCCGCCCACGAGCTAGAGGGCTCGGAAGGGATAAAAGGAGTGTGGACGTACAAAGAAATAGGAAATAAAGCAGGATAATTCAACAATTAACAGAAATAAATAATCTAACTACAGAGTCCAGTCCAATAAAAGTACAGTCTAAGGTAGAGAAACATACCCAACACCGAGTGAACACTCAGCCCGATGAGCTGGCAACTAAGAACCTCCGCACAGCACCCTCGAACCTCAAGGAAGAACTGCCACACCTGAAAAGCAGGGGTGAGCCTCCTATCATTGGCTCAGTAGGGGTCCCGCAGAACCCCAACCGTAAACAACGGTGGTAGCGAAAAGCAGCAACAACAGCAGGAACAGTAAACTCGGTGGCTGGTAAAAACTCAGCGCTATAGCTACTCCTACTGTACCGGAAAACACACATCCCGATCTCACAGTCGGGGGACCACCAGACTGACGAGAGAAACCCTGGTTACGCTACCAGAAGAAACATCACGACAACACTATCGTGGACCGGACACTCCCTAGGAAAAACCCTCGGTGACGCTCACCGGAACCCTAGACTTCAACCTTGGGAACACACCCAGAAACTGCACGTAAAACCAAGTTTGGCAGACGAGAAACGGAACCTCGAGTCATGATAATCTCATGTCACGTGACGGGAGTACCTGCCCACTAAAAGCAAGGCCAGAAGCATCCACTGACGACTTAGTCCGCGCCTCAGGTGTCTCCCTTTGGCCCAGCGGGAACTGAGACACCGTACAGTAACCAAACAACAAGGACTAGCTGGGGTCATGCTCGTCAGCGCAGGTCTATCGCCCCTTGCCATGTGTACACACACAGACTATCTGCTCTAAGTCGGGTCCTCTAATTGGTTCCCCCCCAGCCCAAACTCAGGTTGCAAAGGTGAGGGGCCCTATGGTAACCTGCCTAAAAACTGTCACACCGGAAAGCTCTCCACCACTCCCGGGTGGATCCCCACTCGCGTGCGCAGCAAAGCCACAACTAATGGGGGGTCACTAAACGTGAACACGGAAAGCCACGCACGCACCCATCACGAGTAACGCGGTGTAATAGGTGGCCCAGGCCACCAGACTCGGGATAGCCTTCTAAACCTACTAACCCAATGGTCCTTGAGTCACACGACTCCGGTCAAGACCGTTGCACCGGGACGGCTCCATGCTGTCAATCTGGCGTATCCCAAGGTCAGAAACCACAGTAGCATGATTACCGAGGCAGCTCACGAGGTGCCGAGACAATTCCCTATTCAAGGGAAAAGCAGGAAACCTCCAGCCCCAGGCTGGGTGACTGGACTCCCAGTCCAAGGGCCAAACCCACGGCCCACTCGGAATACACTTACCGGAAAGCCAATGACGTGCGGGAATAGCCCACAGCATACATGCCGATACACAATGACTCGTTCTAGCGAGAACACGAAAGCCCGGAAGACATGGGGTCACCCGAACCCACCAAACCTTTGGGCACGCTAATCGAGATAAAACTCTTCCTCCAGACACCCCAAAAACATGAACACAGAACCCACGGGGTGTCCGAGACATCCATGAGATCGGAGGTCGACCATTGGGTCACAACCGGGTCGACCGGGGGCCAACACAACGCAAACGGAACACAACTAGCACGGAAAATAGGGTGACAATCCTCCCTGGATTGTCAAACCAACTGGCGGCCCTCCCAAGACCGCAAACCAGGCTTAGCGGTCTTCTACGAGACCACTAAGCCCAGCCAGGTGACCATGCCATGGCCGCCACAAAGCAAGCCACAGGGTGGGCTAGCGATCTATCGCCAGGCCGCTACCTCCACCAAGTGGTCATCTACTGATCGCAAAACACTAGGAAACGGTCCAGCCCTGACCGCAACCTGGCAAACGACTCCCCAACGGTTAAAAGCACGCTCCCGAGGGTGCCCTGACCAGACCCGAGAAACGGTCATCTGCTGGCCGCTACCCAAGGGGTAGCGGTCAGTCACGAGACCGCTTACCAGACGTAGCTATCCCCTGAGGACCGCTAAGCCCGACCGACAATGAAAATGCCTGGCGGCCCGCCCGTGCGCCGCCCCACGAAGTAAACGGTCTCTGGTACGACTGCAACCCCAACCCAAGCGCGAAAACGGTGAATTCGGTGGAAAACCCCATTCCACCCCCCGTTAACACCCATGTGAAGGGGAAAACAAGGGGAAACCCTTCCCCAACCTCTCTAGCATCGAGAGGACCCATTTAAACCCCAAAAACGTAATCTAAACACTAAATCTAGCTCACACCCCAAAATCATACAGTTTAACCCCGGTGAAGAAATAACCCCACTCGGCTCGCCTCGGGCTACCAAACACGTGAGAAATGAAGTACATGGGTTAAGTATCCATCCCCCTACTTTCACCGAAGATTCCGTGCACCAAGGATGCCGATCCGACAAGAAAACACCATTTAAACCCTCACCGGCCCGTGATCCCACGAACCGCCTCCATCGTCACAATCCTCGTCTCGTGCCCGTTGCTCCTTGCCCCATGAGCATCACTGCCCCGCCCTCGTCTACCTCCGTCAGCCACCCGGAGAAGAGAGGGGGAGAGGAGAGAGCGTGATGCGGGACATGACGCGAACCTGAGACTCTAGGTCGCGGACGTCCCTAAGCGACGGAAACGCGTGGATCTGCGTAGTTGAGAAACTGGCAATGAGTATCGGGTATCGGCTTTTTCGCGTGCTCGGATCGAGTCACGGGACGGGTCACGCTCACTCTCTCGCAGCGGTGATTGAAATAATATAACGAGCTAATTAACCTATCACTCATGCAGCGGCATAAAGAAACATATACGAGTAAAGCAAATGCCAAGTGGGGAGCGGACACGATGCCTCCACGCTCTGGGCGTGGGGAAGACTACCCAGGCCGAACTTCGTACTCCCGGTACAGAAAATAATTAAATTACAGCAATGAGTATTATTGCCCACTCCACGCAGGGAGGTAAAGGGCTACACGTGGGACCCAAGAGTAGCGGGGTCGGGTTAATGGGTAGTGTTTTGGGTAGCTCTAGTTGTGGCGTGCGCCGACAATTGTGGGGTCCATGTAATACCCTGGATCCTTTTTGGGTCTTTCGGATCTTCTTCGGAGAGCTTCAGATCGCTTTTGTGGGTCCTGAGTTGAGTTTTACGATCTGTGTGGGTTTTTCTCTTGTACAAGTTACGGAACCCAGTGGTGAGTTTATTTCTTAGTTCATCGACTCATGGATGATACAGTTGCGTTGTACTCGTCGATAGGATCTTTTCGACTATTTTTACGTATTTTTCTGAATTAGTGGATTTTCGGGCTAAAAATCAAATTATCAAAAATTAGGAAAATTTCCTAATTCTTTTCCTTTTTCTTTCCTTCCTCTCTCCTCCCTTCTCATTTCGCCGCCGTGACTTCTCTCTCCCCCGTTTTCTCTCTTCTCTCGCCCTTCCGGCTCTGGCTGCAGGCGGAGGAGGCTCGGGCAGGTAGCGGTGATGCTGTGGGAGTGGTCCGGAGCGCGATGGGGCGAGGATCAGACTGTTTCTGGCACGATCCCAAACGGTGGATTCAAAGCCGACGGTTGAGCTTGCGACGTGATTTTCGGCGTGGTTTAGTCACCTCGGTACACGGAATCTTCGGTGGAGGTAGGGAGATGGAAGCTCTACTTCTCCTCTACGTTTTCCCTATAATTTTGCGTTGTTTGGTGCGAGCTTGAGCGGGTTTCGCTCTGTTTCGATAAAATCATGCTTTTGGGGTGTTCGTAGGGTTCGTCGGAAAACGGAAACGATTTTTAGATCAGTTGGTATCAATCGAACCACCCCTAGAAAGTCAGCATTCTAGATCAGCTGATTTCGTGTCAATTGGTTGTCATTTGGGGCCGGTATGAGCCCGGGAACCCCGGTGACTCATTTAGGGTCAATTCGGTGGAATTGCCCATTTCAAGCCGTTTATTCGTCGTTTTGACCCCTTCCGGAGTGTGGAAGGTTGGTATGATTATTGTGGTTGTTATCTCCTTTGATCGGAATCGAACGGGGCGTGGAATCGGGCCCGGAGGTTAGGGTTTTGTCATTTTTTCGCTGTGACCGGTCGACCGGATAGGATGGGCCGGTCGACCGACAGGCGCCGGCAGAGCATCATGGGTCTGGTCGCTGGTTCGATCGACCGGACCACCTGGGCCCATCGACCGACCCTGTCAGGTCGACCGACCCAAGGGGTCTGGTCGACCGGATTTCTGTGTTTATGCTCAGTTCGAGTCCTAGTTGGTCCGGTGGAGACCCAATGACCGACCTATGGCCTCGCGAGTGTTCCGGACACCCTGTGGGTTCCGTGTCCGTGTTTCTGGGGTGTCGGGAGGTGCCATGTTACCTCGATTAGCATGCCCATAGATGTATGTGTCTCGGGCTTTGTGTTACGCTCGATTGAGTCACCGTGAGTCGGTGTGAGTGCGGTGGGATTCCCCCGCATGTGAGTGGCCTCCCTCGAGTTCCCGTCTTGAAGGGATGGTTTCGACGGTTGGTGGTCTATCTAGATATTCGTGTTACCGTGGTTTTAGACCTAGTTAAGATTTTAAGTCGGTTGGCCTTGGTGGTCGAACCTTCATGAGTTTCTTCGCTATAGTGCGCCTTTCTTAGGCCGTTGCAAGTCGTTTGTCTTAGGTCAATGTTTTAGGGAGGTTAGTGTGGCGGTTGTCTCTTGGACAACCTAGTTTGTGTGGCGGGTCTATATTAGACTACTTTGGTGGTTTGACTGAATAGGTCGGTTCAGGGTTGACTGGGTTTAGCGGCCTAATCCTTTACCGCTATAGTCACCTAGCGGCCCATTCTATGACCGCCAGCGTATGTTCCTTCGCTTAATTTCTGAGTGTCGTTTCCTGATATTTTGAATTTTGATTCTCTTGGCTTGACCTTGTGGGTTGTTTGTCGTCCCGTGGATGTCTCTTGATGTCCTAAGAGGGCTATGACCATGATATAAGGTAGCCAGGCATGCCTTGGTTTCTGTACTACTATAGAGTCGTTGGTAGGTTCCGGTCAACCCGGTGTGACCCAGTGGTTGACACGTGACCTTGTGTGTGTCTCGACGATTCTGTCCAGCACGAGACAGTGGTTCTGGACATCCCGAGGTACTATCTTACCTCAGTTTACGTGTCCAGGCGTGCTGAGGGTCTTGGTGTTCCCTCTGTTCTCCGCGAGTCATTGCCTTCGTGTGAGTCAGTTTCTCTGGCTTAGGATTAGACTGATTGGCGGTGTGTTACCACTTTGCACGACGATCTTGACCCCGAGTCATGAGACTCAAGGATTGTTGTGTCTACAGGTCTAGTTGCCTTGTCCTTAGTCTTTCGACAGTGGTGTGCTACCTTGGTGCTTCGTACTACATACGACAGTGCTTCCTTGCCTGTCAGTACTACAACGCTTGTGTTTCAGAGTTCTGTGTCTAGTGAGCCTCCACTAGTCGTAGCCTAGTGACGCGTTACGGCGTGTCGACCCACCTGGAAGTTGTGGCGTGGTAGTTCCTAAGATACGATTTTTAGGCTAGTTACCGTGGGCTCCCTTGCCTTGCAGTAGCATCTTGCTGGGGGAGAAAACTAGCTAGAGGCCTGGCTCAAGGCATTGAGCTTGTGTGTGCACACGTGGTCAGGGGCTTTGGACTTGCGCCAACGGGCGTAACCCTGACTAGTCACTCGTTATTGTGGTTCCTATTCTGGTTACAGTGTCTTAGTCTCTGCTGTGTGCTAGGCAACGTTTGGCGAGACACTTGAGGTGCAACATAAGACGTCAGTGGACGCAGCTGGGTATTCTTCTAGTAAGGAGGTGCTTCCATCACGTGACGTGTGACTCTCGTGTTTCTTAGAGTCTGTGTTCCCCTTCCGAGTTAGCCTGTTCTTGGTTACGTCCAAGATCAGCTTCCCCTGCTGAGTTGGTCTGTGTTTGGCTTATCTAGGACTAGCTTGTTGTGGCGTGCACGATGCTCCAGTTGTGTATGCATTTATGTTTAGGGGGGAGCTTGCACGGCAATCCAGTCGTGCGAGCTGTAGAGTCTGTCTCGTCCGTCTAGGTCTCTTCCTAGGCTTGTGTGTCTTGTCTCGTAGGCCTTTATCTTGGGCCTTGTGATGTGTCAGCAGATCAGTAACTCATGACTTTTTTGAGATCAGGGTTCACCTTTCTGTTACTGTTTGGAGTAGCTTAGGGAGCCGAGATTAGTTCGGCAACCGTGTTTTGCTCGGTATGACTTTTCCCTTTTCTTTTAGCCGTTCTACTCCTGTTCTTCCGACTTTCTTCTATAGCTTTCTAGTAGTAGTTTTCCATGCTTTTCCTACTTCACTACTGCTGCTGTTTTAGCTATTGTTCCGTGTTACTGCGTGTTTTTCAGTGGGGATCCGCGTGACCCCTACAGGGCCAATGACACGACGCTCACCTTTACTTTTCAGGTGTGGTCGTCTCTGCTTCCTTCGCGATTCCTGGTGTGGCGAGTTCGTAGTTGCCAGCGGTACCTGCGTCGGGCTTCCCCCGACCTCAATGTACGTTTTTCTTTCTGTCGACTGTGCTCATCTTTCCTTTGGACTGGACTTTGGTATAATTGTTAAATTAAAACTGTTCATTAAAAAGTAATTTTATTTCTACTACTTTAGCAAACCTGATTAATGAAATTTAATTGCTTACTGTTATATCTGCGACTTCAATGTACTACACGACACTCTTTTTTCCCTCGGAGCTTTATAGCTCTTGGGAGGCTTCACGGGTTCCAAGTGGTATCGGGTCTACTTGGTAGTCCTATCAGGTATATCCGGTATTCGGAGTCCGGGTCATCACAAGTGCTATCAGAGCATTATTGTGTGAAGTACATGGGAATCTGAGATATACAGTGTCCAGAGTCCTGAAAGTCCAGTACAGTCTTTCACTGGCTTAGGTTTTGCAATTCTTTGTTGCTCTATTTTTCGCATGTTGTCTTGTGCATGCTGTATCAGCACTGTACGAGATGGTTTTGCTCTCGTCAGGATGTGATGGGATGCTTCTTTTTCATCGTGGTGTTCGTCTCGATCATGCTGTGCTTGGCAGAGTTTACCGATAGGCTTGAATCTGCAGTACATTGTTTGAGATTTTTTCGTGGTTTGTTCAGGTGGCTGGTGACTTTTCAAGTTGGCGTGATGGTCTACATGTTCTTACGTTGTTTTGGTCGTCCCAGCTTAAATCTGTGCAGCCCCTGAGGTGTTTCACTTCTGTTGAAGTGATTGCTCTATTGCCTTGATTGAGAAGATGCTCGAGCGAACCTAAGATTTTCCTTCGCGGTGAGCTACTGTTAGTCGAGCTTGATGCTTCTCATCCCGTTTGGTGGAGTTTTTTTAGAGGTAAGCCTTAGACGTGCTATCTTAGTGAGACCTTTGTCCTGTGTCTACTTAAGTGTGGACAGTGTTTAATCTGAGCCTGAGCTGCTCCTTGTCTTACGGTTGCTTGGCTTTGGACTCCGTCATGGTGTTGAGAGCCGTTGTGCACCATGTTTGTCGTTCCGTCTCTAGCGGCCGATGTGTTGTGAAGGCTCATTTATTATTTTCAGGATGTAATGGTAAGCTGAGATTAGCCTTTCTTTGTGCTTCGTGCTAAAGCCGGTGCTCTTTTTGGTTTGCACTTAGGCGACTTGTGATCGGTTGTTCGTAGGATTAGTACTCGTGGCGTGATACATTGCGATTTTCATGAGTTGCGATGGCGCCGAGTATGTGCTGAGATGCGGATACCGAGATATTTTTGATGCATGTGTGCGTTGTTTGAGTGCGGAGCGGAAGCGTGTGGGCTGATAACCCACGGGTCGAGGATCGTTGGTTGTAAGATTCTGGCCAGTCGAGAGAATTATGTTTCTCGATGTGACTTCATCTTGGCTTCGTGTGCCTTGATGTGGTCTCTTGCCGTGTCGTTGCTAGAGTCATTCTGGTGTTGGCACTAGCATTTGTGAATATTGGGGAATCTGTCGGCATTCTTGCTAATTGGGTACCCTTGCTCCTCTGTATGGTGTCTTGGGTCTTGTGCTCTCAGGACGTTATCGTAGTCCTTGAGATGCATTCCCCGAGATTGTCATTTTCGTTGTCAAGGGTCTTTTCTTGGTGAGTTGCTCGATGCATGTAGCACCCAGTATAAAAAAAAAATTAATAATATTTTTCAAATAAAAAAAATATTAGATAAATTCTATGGGAAGCTTAAGTAAGAAGTTGGAACACGGAGCTATCATATGTAAAGAGTATTCACTTAACAAGTGGCTTCCTAGTGTTAAGTAAGAAGGTGTCGACACCGGTGTTGACACATGAGTTACTTATATGATCACGTATGTACTGTGTGTCGACACATGTGTCAACACCGGTGTCAACACCGGTGTCAACACCGGTGTCGACACATGAGTTGCTTAACACTTAATGTGTCAACATCGACATCTAAGGTGTTGATGAAGTGTCGACATTTAACATGCTATTACATAAATATGGAAATGTCGACACATGATGTGTCATGGAAGTGTAACACTTGCTGTCATATATATATGTAAGTGTGTGTCATGGAAGTGTCGACATTTAACATGCTATATGATGTTAATAGATTAGTTAATAAAGCTAATACATATTATTTATCTAGGTCATAAGACTAATACTTGCTAATTGTTTCAGATTGAAGCTATTGCATGCTAACTACGAGGCTAACACATGTTGTATAAACACAAAATATCGCATGGAGATGAGCCTAAGACTAACTGCCTAGACTAATCATCCTAGATTAACTACTAGTTTAATTAAAAATTGAGAACACCTACCTCTCTGAGACGACAGCGTATAGATGGAAGAAAAAGGGACACCGGTGTTGACACAGGTGTCGACACATAGTACATATGTGAACATATAAGCAACTCATGTGTCGACACCGGTGTTGACACCGGTGTTGACACAGGTGTCGACACACAATACGTACGTGAACATATTACCCGCAGAAGAACCTCATGTGTCGACACAGGTGTCGACACAGGTGTCGACACACAAAATATTGTAATATTAACTATACAACAGAGACGAAAAATGAACAGGAAGTGTCGACACTAGTGTCGACACATGCAGTGAACTTAATGAAAAACACCGTAAAGCCTCTTTACAAGTGAAATAAAGTATGAAGAATTTATGAACCTCCATTTTACCTCTATTAATAGTATATATATAACACCTGCATATGCAAGTGTGCATATATACACCCGACACCTTAAATAAATATATATATATATTTGTAGAATGAAATTATTTTTTTTGTAAAAATCTAATTTTCACCACATTAGTTTATACATACTAAAAATTATCTCCAACATGTTAAAACTATTTCCAGCATTTTAAAAGTGACTTCTAATATGATAGAATTATTTTATACATACTGAGATATAAAAATTATTTTCAACATGTTAAAATCTATTTAAAGCTATTTTTGTGTATATAAAACTTACTTTCCTATTAAATAAAGTAGTAAATTTATGCATGAAAATTACTTCCAGCATGATAACATTTCTTCCAGTATGGTAAAATTATTCCAGCATGTTATAATTATTTTTGGCATGTTATAATTATTTTCAATGTATTAAAACTATTTTTCAGCATGATAATTCTATTTTCATATCAAATAATTAGCAAATAAATGTAGAAAAATAAATTTTTGCATGATAAAATTATGTTGTTATCAGAAAATTTCTGTAATCAGCATGGCAACCTTATATTATCATCCTATCAGTAAGTTAATTAATTTTAGCATGTTAATAATTAATTTTAGCATGTTAATAATTAATTTTCAGCATGTAAAAATTAAATCCAGCATGAAAAATTTATTTTTATCACCTTACCAGTAAAGTAACATATGAAACTCATTCTCAACATGTTAATATCATTTTTAGCAAGTTAGAACTATATTCAACATAAAAACATATTTTCATAATTAATTTCTGATTATTATAATAAATCACCATTTTGGCTAACTCATATATGTATATCGGACAGAAGATATACATACCTATAACCTCCATTATATTGGACAGAATTCTATAATCGGATATATATATACATATATATATTGGATAAAAATAATATATATATATATAACTAATATCGACATTTGTGTCAACACCAGCAAGTTAGTCTCAAACTCCTATTGTCATTAGCATGTATCGAACGTTACGGGTTTTACTCCTAGTTCGTCCCTACATAACGATACGCCTTGGATTCTATTCTATAATCCACCTTATATACATCCTACCGGGTCAATCCTTGAAATTCCATATTGGCTATAAATGAGAGTGGATGTCGACAAACACGACCAATGCTGTGCATATAGGGCCCGGTCTGGTCCTGGGAGGCGCACCCGAAGGTACTTGTGCCCATGGAAGTTTATTGACCACGGTGTTTGGCATTGCACCGGAGTACTTGCTTGCTAGACTTTAGGCATTCCACTCATTCTCGTGATATTACTTGATTGATTGACTTGAGACCCGCAAAAGGGTAAAAGTGTTTACTTGAATGCATTATAAATAGCCAATTCCAGTTATACATGCTTGAAACTACTTTGCTTACTATTGCTAGCTTGATTAACATGTTGCTATTCCAGTTATTACTTCTCAGTTATCACTGGCCTGATGTCATTTGCTATCACTTGCTATGGATGCTTGAAATTGTGCAATCTATATACTCTCACTTTCTACTCCTATCGATTTTACGATTCTTTGATATCTATCTGTCTGCATGCATAGTTTACCTACATTAAATAAATGGGCAATTCACTTAAAGCATGTTAGAACTTGAGATGTAAATCCTACTGAGCGATTCGCTCATCTAGTTGTTTTCTAACCTTTTCAGGTAGTTCGGATATCAGCCAGAACTCGGAAGGGAATGAGTCTGAGTGATGAGTGTAGAAATGGAGTTATCATGTTGTCTTGTTAATTGTGGTGTAGTAATTATGTCATTTATATCCAGTTATGTCAGATGTCAGTTGTATTAGTCTAATTTATTAGAACTGTAATAAGGGCTTGAAGCCTAGTAGTCGGACTCGAGAAATGTGTATAATTATCATTTGGTTAGTGGTAACAATTGTCATCTCAGATTATTTGTATTAATTTCAAGTTAAATCTTAGTTATTTGCGCACCTTATTAACTATCAAAATGAAGAATTCCATCGAATAGCTAGCTCGCTTTGGTTCTATATAAAATTGTCGCGCCACGGGTAAGCTTCCACGCTTGGGACGTGACAATGCATGACTCGTCCCTTATGGTCGTGCGTTCAACTGTCGTTGTGCCTTGATGTGACCCAACTTGCAGTTGTATTCCGTGGTTCTGTGTTCAGTACGGAGTTGGGATTCTGCAAGTGTTGCAACTGTTGTCATTTTGTCGTTGCTTTTCTGTGAATCTGTCTTGGCATTGTGTGGACCATGATCTTGTCGATTAGTTGTGATGTACTCTTCTTCCTGGTAGAGTTGGCATGTAACTCGAATCAGATGCAATATCTGATTGAGGATTGACTTGATTGTGTTGTGGTCCGGTGCTGTCGTCGGCATCCTGTGTGCCAGGCTTTCGTGGTTGCCTTTAGCACTGGAGCCGATGTTGTCGAGCTGTCAGTTGAGAGGACTATGCTTCCTTGTTTAAGCTGATGCTTGCCGTGTCTGTCGTTTTGCTTTCTCGATAGATGTTGTCATGGCATGTGTCATGTCTCCTTTCCTGTGAGACGTAAGCGACGTTGCCTTGTTTCGGAGGTGTCAGACTTGTGTTCACTTGTGTCGTGCTCGATCTAGAGCGTGTACTTGTGATTATGGTCTGACTATATCTCTCTGAATTGTGTTTCTCGAGATTCATGTTGTTTCAAGTTGTGTCTTGGGGTTGTTCTTCCTGGCTTCTCCTTTGCTAGTCCTTATATTTTGAGGACAAAATTTCTTGAAGGAGGGGAGGCTGTAATATCTTGGATCCTTATTGGGTCTTTCAGATCTTCTTCGGAGAGCTTCGGATCGGTTTTGTGGGTCCTGAGTTGAGTTTTACGATCCGTGTGGGTTTTTCTCTCGTACAAGTTACGGAACCCTACGGTGAGTTTATTTCTCAGTTCATCGACTCACGGACGATACAGTTGCGTTATACTCGTCGAGAGGATCGTTTTGACTATTTTTACATATTTGTCTGAATTACTGGATTTTCGGGCTAAAAATCAAAATTTCTGAAATTAGGAAAATTTCTTAATTCTTTTCCTTTTTATTTCCTTCCTCTCTGCTCCCTTCTGATTTCACGACCGTGACTTCTCTCTCCCCCGTTTTCTCTCTTCTCTCACCCTTTCGGCTCCGACTGTAAACGGAGGAGGCTCGGGCAGGTAGATGTGATGCCGTGGGAGTGGTCTGGAGCACGATGGGGCGAGGATCAGACTGTTTTTGGCGCGATCCCAAACGGTGGATTCAAAGCCGACGGTCGAGCTTGCGACATGGTTTTCGGCGTGGTTTAGTCACCTCGGTGCACGAAATCTTCGGTGGGGGTAGGGAGATGGAAGCTCTACTTCTCCTCTACGTTTTCCCTATAATTTCATGTTGTTCAGTGCGAGTTTGAGCGGGTTTCGCTCAGTTTTGGTAAAATCATGCTTTTGGGGTGTTCGTAGGGTTCACCAGAAAATGGCGATGGTTTTTAGATCAGTTGGTATCAATCGAACCCCTGGAATGTCAGCGTTCCAGATCCGCTAATTTCGTGTCAATTGGTTGTCATTTGGGGCCGGTATGAGCCCGGGAACCCCGGTGACTCATTTAGGGTCAATTCGGTGGAATTGCCCGTTTCAAGCCATTTGTTCATCGTTTTGACCCCTTCCGGAGTGTGGAAAGTCAGTATGATTATTGTGGTTGTTATCCCCTTCGATCGAAATCAAACGGGGCATGGAATCGGGCCCAGAGGTTAGGGTTTTGCCATTTTTTTGCCGTGACCGGTCTACCAGATCGGATGGGCCGGTCGACCGGCAGGCACCCGCAGACCTTCATGGGTCCAGTCGCTGGTCCGGTCGACCCTGTCAGGTCGACCGACCCCAGGGGTCTGGTCGACCCTGTCACGTCGACCGACCCCAGGGGTCTGGTCGACCGGATTTCTTTGTTTATGCTCAGTTCGAGTCCTAGTCGGTCCGGTTGAGACCCAATGACCGACCTATGGCCTCGTGAGTGTTCCGGACACCATGTGGGTTCCGTGTCCTTATTTCTGGGGTGTCGGGAGGTGCCATGTTACCTCGATTAGTGTGCCCATAGATGTATATGTCTTAAGATTTGTGTTACGCTCGATTGAGTCACCGTGAGTCGGTGTGAGTGCGGTGGGATTCCCCCGCATGTGAGTGGCCTCCCTCGAGTTCCCATCTTGAAGGTATGGTTTTGGCGGTTTGTGGTCTACCTCGGTATTCATCTTACCGTGGTTTTAGACCTAGTTAAGATTTTAAGTCGGTTGGCCTTGGTGGTCGAACATTCATGCGTTTCTTTGCTGTAGCACGCCTTTCTTAGGCCGTTGCAAGTCGTTTGTCTTAGGTCAATGTTTTAAGGCGGATAGTGTGGCGGTTGTCTCTTGGATTGCCTAGTTCGTGTGGCGGGTCTATATTAGACTACTTTGATGGTTTGACTAAATAGGTCAATTCAGGGTTGATTGGGTTTAGCGGCCTAATCCTTGACCGCTACAATCACCTAGCAGCCCATTCTATGACCGACAGCGTATGTTCCTTCGCTTAACTTCTGAGTGTCGTTTCCCGATGTTTTGAATTCTGATTGTCTTGGCTTGACCTTGTGGTTTGTCTGTCATCCCGTGGATGTCTCTTGATGTCCTAAGAGGGCTATGACCACGATGTAAGGTATTCAGGCATGCCTTGGTTTCTGTACTACTATAGAGTCGTTGGTAGGTTCCGGTCAAACCGGTGTGACCCAGTGGTTGACACGTGACCTTGTATGTGTCCGGCGATTCTGTCCAGCTCGAGATAGTGGTTCTAGATGCCCTGAGGTACTGTCTAACCTCAATTTGCGTGTCCAGGCGTGTTGAGGGTCTTGGTGTTCCCTCAGTTCTCCGTGAGTCGTTTCCTCCATGTGAGTCAGTTTCTCTGGCTTAGGATTAGACCGATTGGCGGTGTGTTACCGCTTTGCACGATGATCATGACCCCGAGTCGTAAGACTCAAGGATCGTTGTGTCTGCAGGTCTAGTTGCCTTGTCCCAAGTCTTTCGACAGTGGTGTGCTGCCTTGGTGCTTCGTAGTACAAACGACAGTGCTTCCTTGCCTGTCAGTACTACAACGCTAGTGTTTCAGAGTTCTGTGTCTAGTGAGACTATACTAGTCGTAGCCTAGCGACGCGTTACGGCATGTCGACCCACCTGGAAGTTGTGGCGTGGCAGTTCCCGAGATACGGTTTTTAGGCTAGTTGCCATGGGCTCCCTTGCCTTGCAGTAGCATCCTGTTGGGGGAGAAAACTAGCTAGAGGCCTGGCTCAAGGCATTGAGCTTGTGTGTGCACAAGTGGTCAGGGGCTTTGGACTTGCACCGACGGGCGTAACCCAGACTAGTCACTCGTTACTATGGTTCCTGTTCTAGTTACAGTGTCTTAGTCTCTGCCGTGTGCTATGCAGCGTTAGGCAAGACACTTGAGGCGCAACATAAGACGCCATTGGACACAACTGGCTGTTCTTCTAGTGAGGAGGTGCTTCCGTCACGTGACATGTGACTCTCGTGTTTCTCGGAGTCTGTGTTCCCCTTCCGAGTTATCCTGTTCTTGGTTCCGTCCAAGATCAGCTTCCCCTACTGAGTTGGTCTGTGTTTTGCTTGTCCAAGACTAGCTTGTTGTGGTGTGCACGATGCTCCAGTCTTGTATGCAGTTGTGTTTAGGGGGGAGCTTGCACGGCAATCCAGTCGTGTGAGCTGTAGAGTCTATCTCGTCAGTCTAGGTCTCTTCCTTGGCTTGTGTGTCTAGTTTGGTAGGCCTTTGTCTTGGGCCTTGTGCTATGTCCGTAGATCGGTAACTCCTGACTTTTTTGAGATCAGGGTTCGCCTTTCTGTTGCTGTTTGGAGTAGCTTAGGGAGCCGAGATTAGTTCGGCAGCCGTGTTTTGCTCGGTACGGCTTTTCCCTTTTCTTTTAGCCATTATACTCCTGTTCTTCCGACTTTCTTTTATAGCTTTCTAGTAGTAGTTTTCCATGCTTTTCCTGCTTCACTACTGCTGTTGTTTTAGCTGTTGTTCCGTGTTACTGCGTGTTTTTCAGTGGGGATCCGCGTGACCCCTACTGGACCAGTGACACGAGGCTCACCCTTGCTTTTCAGGTGTGGTCGTCTCTGCTTCTTTCGCGATTCCTGGTGTGGCGAGTTCGTAGTTGCCAGTAGTACCTGCGTCGAGCTTCCCCCGACCTCAATGTACGTTTTTCTTTTTGTCGAATGTACCCATCTTTCCTTTGGACTGGACTCCAGTATAATTGTTAAATTGAAACTATTAATTAAAAAGTAATTTTATTTCTTCTACTTTAGCAAACCTGATTAATAAAATTTAATTGCTTACTGTTATATCTGCGACTTCAATGTACTACACGACACTCCTTTTTCCCTTCGGAGCTTTACAGCTCTTGGGAGGCTTCACGGGTTCCAAGTGGTATCGGCTCTACTCGGTAGTCCTATCGGGTATATCCGGTATCCGGAGTCCAGGTCGTCACAGTCCAGGTCCTGGTCGGAGGGCCGATCGGGCCGGGAGTAGTACCGCTGCGGTGTGGGCTGCTGGAGGGGTGGTCCCTAGGAAGGGGATGTGCTGGTTCGCCTCGTGGAAGGCGAGGCGGGCTGACTGGGAGCATTGTTGCTTGCTGCCCACGAACCTGTTATGCAGTTTCAGGGTTGCGCGATCCGGAAAAAACAATTGCAGCGATCAGACCCGACATCGGATCGACACGAAACTGGCGCCATTGAGAAGCTCTCTCAGAGATCTACGACCATGGGCTGTTATAGGAATTTTTATGGCCTTGGAATTTTCGTGGGGTATTTATGAATAGACCAATCTCTGAACTCAGAATTGATTGGGTAGATTCTGATCTACCCGATGAAGCACGTTGATCGAGGTTGAAACTTTGGATCTGGGAGTTGAGATTTTTATGGAAGATAGAGGGGAAAGTAAGGAACACACGGATAATTTTTTTGTAATTTTATGATGGGGTTTGAGGGGGGAAATGGATTTTAGAACAGTGGGTGGTCGGATCTGGACTGTAGAAGACAATGCTGAGTCTGGATTTTGTAGTGGTTTTTAAAAATGGTAAACGAAGTCTAAAAATCTTAAAACAATTTGTGGAATGAGAATTTGGTGGAAAGAAGTCCCAGTCCAAATTTTAGCTCGATCTGAAATTGGAAAGGGGTTCGAATGGGTGAAGAGTATGGCTGTTGGAACACAAGTCTGCACAGGGGCAGATTGTGTAGGCTGTGGGGAATTAAAGGGAAAGGGGGGGCAAACGACGAGAAAATGGCTTGAAAAGTTTTGTGGGACGTGGGAACTACAAGGGGAACTCACCCTAAAATTTTTAGCTTGGGCAGATGTTGACACATAAAATATATATGTATATATAATAATAAATGAGAGAAAAAAATGAGAGAAAAGAGGAAAAGAAAATAAATAATAATAATAATAACAAAAGATAAAAAAGAGAGAGAAAATATATAACGATAATAATAAAATAATACTAAAATGATAAGACAATATCAATATAAATATTAATGCTAACATATTTCATCTTATATCTCTTATTTTTCCAGGGATAAAGGGAAAAGATGGAGAAGCATCCGCTGAGGCCCACATCGAAAGCATCGGCGCCGATTGGTTCGTGGACCGAAGAAGGGCCAAGGCCCAAGTAGAGGCCACATACGTCGATAGCTCCACGACCTAGGGCGCGCCGAGACCCATGATCAAAGGACCAAGGAGGCGCGCCGATAAGAATGGGGTTTAACACCCCCTATATATAAAGTTTCAGTTCGATGAAGAGAAGAGAGAGGAGAACAGAAGAGAAGATAGCCACAAAAGAAACCAAAGAAAGGAAGAGAGAAGTCCATACCCAGCTCCAGGAAACTGGCGGCTGCTGGGAGATCGTGAGAAGAAGGAGAAGGTCTGCTGAAGGGGGAGGGAGAGGAGTCAATGCTCCGCCCTCCTCCGTCTTCTATTTCTCTTTCTTGTTTTTCATTTCTCCGATGTATATCTTTGTATTTCTTCATCTTTCTTTCCTTAGAGGAATGCCGTTGCTCCCTCTGTTTCTTATGATCAGACACAGGTGGGTGATGTAATCGAATGTGTATGTTTCTATGAACGAGTAGGGTCTTCCCCTTGTCTTCAATGTCGAATACACTCTATCGTTGTTCTCTGTGCATCGCTTCTATGTATGCTTGTTTGGAGGTGTGAGTTTTGGGTGTGTGCATCGACCATTCTGCTCCGTTCCCCATTGCTTCTGCTCCTAAAGAGAAATTCCTGGGTCCCCCATTCTAACCCATGAATGATTGGGGCCTAGAGTTCCCGAAGGGTTCCAGTGCCGAGGGTTTTGTTACCCCTCCATCTCCGGTTTGTTTCCTCTATGCCATTAGGTTCATCCAGGGGATCAGAGACAGTCATCTCTTGATCTTCCCAGACGACCGGCAGTAAACAAAGATGTATTGGCAGGAAGTTTTAAATGGCCGATGACCTCAATCCCTCCATAAATTTTGCCTTCCAGTGATTCCCTGGCACCGTCCCAGCAAAGGCCTTGATCCAGTCCCCTTTTGCATCCCAACTCGTATTTCAGTCGGAATCTGGATCCAAAAATCCCCAGAACAGAGTATCGTAAAACCCCATAAGTCTTCTCGGCGCCAACTTCTCTCGGTGCCATGAATAGCTCCCGGCGCGGCCCTCAGCGCGCCGGGAACTCCTTACGCCGAGAGCCTCCTCCTCCTCTCTTCAGCCTGTGCCGAGAATCATTCCACCGCGCCGAGGCCAGTTTCCTTCCGTGCCAATTGCCATGCCGTGCCGTTTTGCCTACCGTGCCGATTGCCTTGAGCCTCCTATCGCGCCGGGAACCCCCTCGCGCCATCTGCCCACTGCGCCGGGATCCCACCGTGCCGGCTCCCCTCCGTGCCGGTTCACCTCAATACCATCTACTATTCAAACACTCAACCTCCCAGCAACCTTAATGAGCCCTAAACTCAGTCTAAACTCGATGTCTCAACCTCATTTGACTTCAGGCCCACTCTTAACATATCACGGGGAATCATGGTTCTTCATCCAAGTCTAAGGGAGCTAAATTAATGGGATTCTACCCCCACATTATACCATTTGACCATGATGTTTTCTTATAACCCTACTGACCCTTGGAGTTCTGCCACTGCATGTCCTCCAATGGTTTCTTAAGGGGATATCAATAAATACCATGATCATGGACATTGTCCCGTCGCATCAAGATCTTCTTGGATCTCGGGCTACGGCCATCTTTCCTTTGGCGTCCATCTCGGCACTCCGTGGATGGGTGTCCTATATTCCAACTTGGCATAGTCTAAGATAAGGGGATATGCTACCGGATTTACACCGTGTATTGATATATCGTATCTTGCATCGCATGATCATCTGCATGCATCTTCTATCCTGCAAATGAATGAGCATACCTATCACATTGGTTTTGCCCCTGGGATCCTTATACTTTGGCGATTAATCAAGGGTTGTCCTTCTCTGGAAGGACGTAATTAACGTCATAGCCTTTATGGTATGACGGACTTCCGGTCCCGACTCGGACTTCATAATCGACTGACTGAGTCAGATCGAGCGCATAATAAAATTGTCACTCCAGTGACTGGCACGCCTAATAAACTAACTAATTAATAAACAAACAATAAATTATAAAATAAATAAATCCATTCCCACAAGCTGGCACGCCCGGTGGGACTAAGTCTCCCTTTATCTCTTCGCCAAAGTAGAAGGCCTGGAGGCCTTCCCCAAAATACTGATCGTTTGCTTATTCTGATTTGCAGTGATCTCAATGGCTGGCGGATTTGCCGCGCTTGCACTCTGCCCTCAAGTGGTCGCTACCCACGCAAAGCATGGGTGCCTGGCGGTGCCCACTGCTTTCGGAACTCTGCCACCAGTGGTGGGGTTCCCTAATTTTCTCGGACTCGCCTTCATCAACCTGCTGAGGGTCGAAGATGAGGAAGCTGATAAGACTGTTGCAGCCAAGGCCGTAACCCCTGCAAAGGCGAGCTGTCCATAGGGAACCACTCCGTCTCGCCATACTATCTCATGCTTTGTCCACCACGTGGACTATCATGTTGTCCCCGCCAGTGACAAGGCGTCCGGGGGGAAGAAGAAGAACAATCAAAGAAGAAGAGTTGTTGTTGTTTCCCGAGGCCGACTCTCGGCTTCTGGGAAGTCTGTTCTAATTGGTGGCGTTCGTGTTCATCTAAACGGCCGCCGTGCTAAAGCTTCACCGGACCATAACATCCCGGCAGTTCCCGTTCACAACCGCTTTCAAGTGCTTGCAAGTCGGGAGGCCAATTTGGACAAAGAAGTCTGCGGGAAGCTGACCCCCAAGCTACCAAGTTTCAAGCAAGTGTGGGTTCCCAAGAGGACCCAGGGCCTAGTTTTGACCCCGCGAGATTCAACATCAACTGTCAAGGACCCCAAAAGTGGGGGCAATAAAGCTACACCAAAGGAAGAAGAGGTCATGCCAGTAGCCTCTCTGCCCGCTCATAGGGTCTGTGCCAGGCAGACCAATGTTCTCCGACGTTCGACAAGATCGAACAGAGCTACTAGACTATCGCGGCACTCCTACATGCCGTCGATGCAAGACCAACTGTTAACTCCTGCCCTCTCTCCAGGGCGTTGTCAAGAAGGAATGACCAAGGTGGTCAGAGACTACTTCTATGGCTCAAAAAGTTCTTCCCCAAGTCGGCAAAGGCTACTCTGCCCCATTAGCGCCAAAAGAAAAGAAGAAGGCAAAGAAAGAAGAAGAATGGTGTCATTCATGAATGAATATGAAGATGGCTTGCAAGTCAAGTGCTCTGAATCTTCTCCACAGCATGAAGAGAATAAAAGGATATCAATGTTTGAAAAGTCAACGTTCCCCAGTCAAGCCAATAAAACAGTCTGGGGCAAAGAAAAAGAATCCAAATCTTCACTTGCAACATGGCAGGGGTGGCTAGCAGATATGGGGCCCTACCCGAAGAACCAGAAGAGTTGGCCAAGTTAGCTGAAAGGCCCGGGCTAATGACAAGAAGAGGCAAAGCTGCAAGAGAAATGCTTGAAGCAACCAAAGAGAAGCAAACTATCACTACTTCGACTGCCGACATGGTGGCTTCTGAAGAAGAAGAGATTACTCTGCCAGCCTCGTTTGAAGATGTTTCAAGCGAAGCATTCAAGGGTACCTCTGCTATGGCAGCGCAAGACCCAACTATCTTAATGATGCTACAAAATTACCAACAAGAGATTGAAGCCTTGAAGAGGCAACTGAATGAAAGAAATGAACAAGCCCCTTTTCCCTGGCAACAAGATGTGCATGCTAAATCATCCCGGGAAGTTTCTAACCCAGTCGATGCTACACCCCAAGCTAATTCTCAAGCAACAGGCTATGGCAAGGCCACTCTTCAGCCACATTCCCTGCAGCCACCCTTGGTGCAACCAGCTCTTCCACTAGTGCAGCAGTTGCCACCAACGAAGCCGTCGGCACCTCATGTCGAAGCTCTACTCACTCCCTCTATAAAGCATTCTGCATATTGTCACTCGGTGGGGGTGGACCCAATCATGGTAAATAGATCAATGGTGGAACAACTAATTGAAATGAAGCTGGCCGAGAGGACAGATGGTGATATCAGCACTTTTGATGTTTACAAGGTGCCATATCCGCCACAGTATGCCGCAAAGAGGCTCCCGCCTAGCATCAACAAACTGCCCAAGTTTGAAAAGTTTGGCGGGCAGGGCTCTCCTAAAGAGCATATTGCTTACTATATGACAGTAATGGGTGATCTGGCGACAGATGAAGCCTACCTGCTAAAGTTCTTCGGGTCCTCACTGACAGGCCTAGCTTTTGAATGGTATTCCAATCTGCCGGCCGACTCTATAAGTGATTGGGCAGCTATGCAACGGGAGTTCCGGGAGCGATTCCATGTTGCCGAAAGAGAGGTCACACTGGCCGAGCTGTATGCCTCCAGGCAAAGACATGATGAGTCAGCCCTAGAGTACATCAAAAGATGGCAGAATCTCAGTATGAGATGCAAGCGGCCGCCACATCCAGAAGATGCGGTGCAAATATGCAAGCAGAGCCTGAGACGAGAGATCCTCGGGAAGTTGATCAGAATTGAAATACGGTCTTTCGACCGGCTAAATAATGTGGTCACGGAGATTGAAGCCTTCATCTCCAGCGCTCCCTCTACTCTAGCTGCAACAAGCCAAAGGGGCAAGTCTATTGACAAGTGGCCATCGCCCAAAGAAATTCATACAATTGATTTCAAAGCATTCAACCAACAAAAAGGAAAGGAAGAAGGAGTGGCTAACCCTCCGACCGCTAAGCTAGCTGAGCGGCAAGAAGTACCGTCCCTGCGGGCCAAGATGAAAAAGTTCTACTCTTTCCCCAAGGATAGGACTCGGGTCCTCTTTGAATGGGCTGTCACAAACAGCAAGATTACTCTACCAGAGCCGAAGAGACCAGAAGATGCTAGAAAGAAAGACCATCCTTGCTACTGCCCATATCATCAGATGGTCGGGCACCCTATCGAAGATTGTTACGTCTTTAAAGACGCTATTGAAAAGCTAATCAGAAGAGGGGAGCTACAACTGGGTGACTATAAGGTGGACCCTCCTCGCCCGCATGAGCTACCTGCTATGGAAAGAACAATCAATACGGTGCCTCTATTCCACCTGTCATCTCAAGAGACAACCAGAGTTCGTGTCGCACACCAAGTGCCAACTACAAAAAGGCAAGAGAAGAATAAGCCAAGAGACAGAGGGAGCGGCGTTGTCCTCTCCTGCAATACCCTATCGGCCTTG